>OX438899.1:9768096-10151203 GCA_949316265.1 Diarsia mendica | reverse complement strand
GTATAGTAATCGAAAACCATCTATATAGCTAAACTAACTCATAAAATTTAACGGTAATAATTTAATATTCAAATACTTAATTTTCAATAATAAATACTTGCAAATTAAAATTTATTAGAGCCAAAATTCATAAAAACTGTATAGCCATATTAAAAAAAACGTAAAAAATATGGCGGAAACATTTTCGTGTTGAAATAATAATTTTCCCTTTTTCACGTGTTTTTAATTGTATTAGCGAAATATTTGTCTTCAAATATGGTGAAATGGTGTTGTGTGAAGGGTTGTGAAAGTGAGGGGTATCCAGGATGTGGGATTTCATTTTTCAGGCAAGTTCTTTTAACTTTGTTTACAAATAACGACTAGGGTGACTATGTTCAAGATCTATAAACGGGAATCATGAAATTATTGTAAAGAATACCCCTTTTCTATAATCAATATCGGTATAAAATCTCATATCTCATTTTGAATTCTTTCTTTATTTTTTGAAATGCAATCCATGAGCTGATGATGGATTCCGTAGCGGTTAGGAGTTAGAGGATAACTGTTTAATAAAATATTATGAGGACGTAGGTATATTGGTTGTATTCTTTCAGGTTATTTAGGTGAGCTGATTATGGAATGTAAGTACTAATCTTCAATGGTTAAGAGTTGAAAGCAATAATAAGGGAATCTTGATTGAAGGTTAAGGCGGCGACAAGGTATCCCGCGAAATTCGAATTTTCTTACGTTTTCTGCAATTTGCTTGTTAGTGTCAGGTTGTATGTTAGGGCACTAACAGCACCGAAACTAGCGCCACCCACATCTTATTTATTTTACTCTAAAATCACATCAAATTTGAAATATCCAAAACAATATCATGCTGGTAAATAACCTGTAGTATTTTTAAAATCACTTTTCATGATTATAGTCTTGATAAATTAAGAGAATTACTGATTAAAGATAAAAGTGGCCACTATTGGCGGTAATAAGTAATTCTCTTCTATTCATCAAATAGTCACTCAAGGAACCTTTATGAACTGAGAGGGTTGTATTGTAGATTTTAATCATTATTACTCAGTAAAGTCACAATTTGTTACGGTCGCGAATCCTATTTCGAATTTCGCGGGCTACCTTGTCGCATTCACCTTAAGGGTTAGGTTTCTTCTGTTAAATGTTAAATGCATAGTCAATGTTTGTATTTGTAGTGGAAAATAAAAATACTTATTTGCAACTTTTTTTTCTAAACTAAATAAAACAGACAAAAGACACCGACTTTCGAATTAGTAAGTTTCCTTAGAGTACCTATATTTAAGTGAGGTGTGTATATATTCGTATGCCACCATTTTTTTGGAACAACTTTTTGCAAATATGAATAAACTTTCATTGTCAGTTTTTTTAATTATTACAAATGCCAAGCCAGGCCAGCCACATAATTATTTATATCTGTCCCAAATGTAAGAACAAAATGTTTGGTCACCCTATTAGAAAGAGATGACATTCTCTTTCGAGGTAATCTCGCTCGGAACGCTTTTGAGCGGCATGTACACAGTCCAGATATTATATAACGTCCTTGCTATGGGGTGAACCGATTTTCATGATTCTTTTTTTATTTGAAAGCTGGTGCTTCCCGTGTGGTCCCATTGTCACCATTTCAATATCTGATGATGGGATCTTGTAGAAATCGGGGGAACTCTTCAATAACAGCAGATTAACCGCGATTGTTGCTATAGCATATCTAAGCATTGTTTACGCCATCACACAACATAATATCACGCCTGTACTCACTACAAAAGTTATAAAAAACTATTTGGTGGAGATCTGATGAAGAACTTCGGAGATAGGCAACGGAACTCCTCAATAAATGATAGCAAATAGACTGGGATTGCAGAAATCTCATGTCTGTCTATTGTTTACACCAGTTCATAACATAACATCACGCCGGTACGTTGTGAAGGGGTAAGCACATGTGAACCACTAAAAAGTGAAAAATAAAAAATCAGCTTCTGAAGTCGGTTGCAAAAACATGAAATCAAACAAACAAATGTCACCGACTTCACTTCGTTTATTTTTCACTTTTTTGTGTTTTATTTTTGTCGAAGTCGGTTAGTTTATCTCGAAAGTGGTAGAAAAAGCACTAAACACTCGACTGGTTAACTTTTTAAACACGAACAAGATTCTGGCTCAGAACCAATTTGGATTTAGACGTGGTTGTTCGACTGAAGATGCAATAATTGACTTAACAGAGCATATCAGTAGAACACTAGATCAAGGCAACAAATGCATCGGCTTATTCCTTGATTTGTCCAAGGCCTTTGACACTGTCTCGGTGCCCATTCTTGTTGATAGACTAGAATCCATAGGCATAAGAGGTATTGTTCTAGATATTTTTCGTAGCTATTTAGCGGAACGAACTCAGTCTGTTAAGATTGGTCCACTTGTCAGCAATGAGCAGTTTGTTAGTTACGGTGTGCCCCAGGGCAGCGTGCTGGGTCCAACATTATTCTTAATCTACATTAACAACTTATGCACCTTAGCCCTGCCCCACACCAAGATCTTGTCATATGCCGATGACACAGCACTGCTCATTGATGGCACAAACTGGGAGCAGGTTAAGGGTTATGCGGAAGACACATTTAGAGTTGTTATGAATTGGTTATCTGGCAATTTATTAACACTTAACTTGGACAAAACATCATTTGTAACTTTTTCCCTTTCGCAGAAAAGCCAACCTCAACCAGAGACATATACAATTCAGGCACATTGCTGCGACGTTGCTAACACCAGTTGTGACTGCCTCCATGTTAAGAGGACCTCAAGTGTTAAATACCTTGGAGTTCAGGTCGATTGTTTGCTAAACTGGAGGAAGCACATTGATGAACTCGTCCCCCGTATTCGTAAACTTATTTTTGTGTTCAAGAAACTCAGATCAGTGGCAGAATTGAGAATTTTAAAACCCTTAAAGTTGTTTACTTTGCGCTTGTCCAATCTTTGCTGGGCTACTGTATCTCCGTTTGGGGTGGTACCTTTGCAGTCAGTATGTTACGAATTGAAAGAGCACAAAGAGCGGTCCTTAAAGTCATGTGCAGGAAACCATTTAGGTATCCTACCACACTTCTCTATAAAGAGTGTGAAGTTTTAACGGTTAGGCAACTGTTTGTGCTCCAAATAACAATGCGTAAACATGCCACTATACCTCAGTCCTTACGGCTGCGTGCAGGGAAACGCAAAAGAACGAGACTGTGTAGCACAGAAAGACACAAAACCGCTCTAGCTCAGCGGCATTATTGGATTCTGGGTTCTCGGGTTTACGAGAAAGTCAATGCTGTTTTGAACATTTCATTACTCACCAGACAGAAATGCAAGACTGCTGTAAGTAATTGGCTTAAAGGTCTCGCCTACGAAGAGTCTGAGAGTCTTTTACGATTGGTGGGTTAACTATCTGTTCAAGCAACTCATACTCAACTCAGGACACACAACACACACACATATACACACATACACTACACACACACACATACACTACACACACACATAAACACACACACAACACGTACACAACCACACTTACTCACTCACCACAAACAAAACAAAATACATTCACACGTACCCCTTTGTTAGGATTTAAATTTTTCTTTTATTTTTTCTATTATTTGTTTGTATAAGTTTGTTTTTATTTATAGTTACTTTTTGTGCAGGTTAAAACAAATTTGATTGTGTTAAGTAACATACCTAGCTGGTCCGGAGGAAGGTGATGGCATTCGTGATACAGGGTAATCCTAGTACGAGTGCCAAAGCACTCCTTTGACACATAAGTGCACATTAATTTTAGTCAAATTAGTTTCTAAGGAGTTCTATTGTACCTATTACTAGCAATAAAGATTTTTATTATTTTATTATTATTATTTTTTGTAAAAAAGTTTTTTATAAACTCGTAAAATCTGAGTCCTTTGGTATTATTTAAAAAGAGAGCTCCTTTGTTTTGTGTTTTTCGTAAGTATCTATTATTATTTTAATAAGCAAACTCAAGGTGAAATGCACAGGTGAAATGCAATGAAGATAGTTAATGATTTTAAGGTGAAAATGTCAAAAACATGTTTTTAATTTTTATTCAAAGCCCCAACGTCAAGGTCGTGGTATTACCATAATACCATTTCAACACAACGTTACATGACATCACTATTAATATTGTGTTATTTGACGTTTGTTTGACGTTGACCAATCAAACAAAATAAAAGTTGCTGTGAATTTTTTAACACCGGGCTTAACTTTCTCCAATATCTTACTGTGTTCGTTTAAATTTTCTATAGAAGCACACTTTTTAATAAATCTTAGTAGAATGTAATATAAATTGTGCAGCATTTCAGTTCTTTCTGTCATTTTCAAGAATTTTTTGTAAAAATTTGTTCACCAGAAACTTTGGAAAGTATAAAAATGGCTATAAATATTAAAAACAAACTTTTAAAGGATGATCATTTAATAACTGTTCTTTTGTGCGCCCTGGCGATACCCCTATCGATGTCAATGTGGAGTATCAACTTGGTTTATTCAAAGTTCTTATCAAAGAACGAAGGATTTGACGGTAGTGTATTTATTTAATTTACTTATCTTTGTCTGCGAACTTTGAACTTAATGCGCCTAGTGATTAATATATAATCTTAGTTCTATTTCATTTTGTAATAGACAAAACAGGTAGATGATTACAAACCACCTATTAATCTTTATGTAAATTTAATTACTTACCGTGCAGACATGTTCTTAAGATGTCTATTATGATGTTTCAGAACCAGTAGTGATATCTCCAGGAAGATGGCTGGCATCGTGTCTGATACCACTTATAATAGCTGTGCACGGGTACAGGAAAAAAAGCATAACTCTAAACGGAGCCGTACTTGGCTGTGCATTAGCTTTTGTTCTTACACTGAGCAATTATTCCTTCCTCACATGCCTGATCACATTCTTTTTATCATCATCAAGAGCTACTAAAGTCCGGTCTCACATAAAAAAAAAGATTGAAGAAGATTTCAAAGAAGGTTTGTGTTACATGCATGCATGCAAAATATTTTTTTCTCTTTTGCAAGGAGATATCCTAGCACAGAATTGGAACTAGTATTTCATATACTTAATTTAAAAAGTAGTGGTAAGTTTTGTTTTAATGCAGTAATGTGAAATTGTGTGATCATTTTAGGTGGGCAAAGGAATTGGATCCAAGTGCTCTGCAATGGGGGCATGGCTGCACAACTGGCTCTCTTGTATTTGTTGGATGTTGGAGCCACTGAGAGACCCATAGACTTTGTTGGAGATTACAGGGCTTCCTGGCTTTCTATTGGAATTCTTGGTAAATAACCTTTTTTTTTGCAGACTTACATACATTATGATATAATTATGAATATAAAACTTATAATTTAAAAAATATAATAAATGTATAATTGTTAATCTATTGAAATGCTGAACATTAGGTTCTGAGTTTGATTACCAGACTGATGTGTTATTGGAATTTTCCATTAGGAATTTCTTATTTTCCATTAGGAATTTCTTATTTTCCATTAGGAATTTCTTATTTTCCATTAGGAATTTCTGATTTTCCATTAGGAATTTCTTATTTTCCATTAGGAATTTCTTATTTTCCATTAGGAATTTCTTATTTTCCATTAGGAATTTCTTATTTTCCATTAGGAATTTCTTATTTTCCATTAGGAATTTCTTATTTTCCATTAGGAATTTCTTATTTTCCATTAGGAATTTCTTATTTTCCATTAGGAATTTCTGATTTTCCATTAGGAATTTCTTAGTGTCCATGGAGCTTGGATGTGTGCCCAGTTGATGGCAACAGGCTCATACCATATACCTACATAAAATTTAAACAATATAACTACTGTACTGTAAACATAAAATATTATTTTTACTTTTCAGGTGTATTTGCTTGCTGTAATGGCGACACTTGGGCATCAGAACTGGGAACTGTATTTTCTAACTCAGATCCATACCTAATCACTACTTTTGAAAAGGTGCCAAAGGGAACAAATGGAGCAGTCAGTGTGATGGGGACATTATTCAGTACCATAGGAGGTCTTGCTATTGGAATATCTCAATATATTACTCTTTACTATTTCTCTGAAAAATCTCTATGGACATATGGCCCTCCCCAGTGGCCTATTATTTTCTTTGGGGCTCTTGGAGGATTTCTCGGCAGTCTCATAGATTCTTTGATGGGAGCAACCTTGCAATACTCAGGTGAAATAAATATTATTTTAACTTTTATTTTATTCTTATTGAATAGTTTTTTTTTATTCACAAGTTGCTCATATTGTTATTAACCAGACATGTTTTTTTTCAGGCTTGGACAAAGATGGAAAAATTGTATCTCACTCCAGTGTAACAGTTAAACATATCAGTGGAAGGAATATTCTGGACAACCACAGTGTTAACCTCATATCAACGGTCATCATGGGTATACTTATGCCTACACTGTGCAAGAGCTTTTGGCCTTTATTCTAACATATTTTAGCATGTAATTATTGGTGTTTGATAGGGTGTAAAAAAGTTGTAGTTTGAATGGGAATTTTATGTACTTTGTCTATGTCTAGTTGAAAATGTCAATTAATTTTATAAATGAATGTTTTAGCAACGCGAGGCAGCTGACTACCTCACGCGCGTACTGTCTGTATTCGAAAATGCTTACGAAGTAGAAAGTTTTTAATATGTTAGTAGGATAGTAGGTCGCAGTCATTTAAATGTACTTACTGGCGAAGAAAGGGGTTCTAATTTAAATTGTTTACTTATATTAAATGTTATTCGGTTTATAAATATTTTGGTTTATAGTATATTTTTATTATTTTCCCTTTAGAATCCTCGCTTCCACAATCTTATACCCCAAATACACTTCTGGACACATCTATTGGCCCACCTTAGAGTTTAGGTTTCGATGGCCCCTACCGAAATATGATTGCTAGATTGAACAAAAACTGTTGATGCAGTTTTAAACCTGGTACATTTTACCATCTTTTTCGATCGTATTGTTTTAAATTTGAATTCAGAATACCATACGACATGGAGCTACGCCTAACAAGTCGGATATACGCCTTGTTAAGGACGCATTAATTACGATTGATAAGTCAAATCATTACTAGTACCGAAGTAAATTTTTTTCACTTCGGTACATTTATTGAGAAACTGGACATATCTAAAATTATATTTATAGTTAAGAATTGTACCTTGCACATCTACCTACAATAAGTAGCAAAAACATTTTAAAAATACAAAGCATTGTATTTAATAAACATACTTTTGTTTAAAAAAGTAATGATTTGACTTATCAATCGTAAATGCGTCCTTAAAGGCAATTGATTTTTGAATAAAAAACATGTTTTATCAAATAAAGGTTTAAAATTTAATAACGCGTGTTGCCTCCATGGGCATCTACCACAGCTCTCATACGATCAGGCATAGAGTTTATCAACCGCTCTATGAAATTTTGAGGGATCATCTCCCATTCCTCTTCTATGGCAGTTTTCAACTCCTGCATCGTCTGGGCAACTGGCTGACGAGCCCTAACACGTCTTTTTAGCTCGTCCCACATGTGCTCAATGGGGTTCATGTCTGGGCTTCTGGCTGGCCAGTCCATAACTGTGATGTTCACATCCCGAAGATATTTCCTGACGATGCCGGCCGCATGGGCTCTTGCATTATTATGCATAAAAAGGAAATTTGGGCCCACATAGTCCGCGTATGGTATCACGTGAGGTTCTAAGCACTCACGAATGTACCTTTCAGCATTTAATGTTGGCAGCCGTGGTCCTGTAACAACCTCCAGTTGAGTTTTGCCGCTCGCGGATATACCGCCCCAGACAGTCCATGAGCCACCGCCATAAGCAACCCTCTCTTCAAAGCAGCATTGTGCGAAACGCTCTCCCTTACGTCGGTAGACCTTCTTCCTTCCATCATTGCCATGTAACACAATTTTAGACTCATCAGAAAAGAGTACACGGCTCCAATCTTGCTGTGTGAAATTTAAATGACTGCGTGCGAAATGAAGGCGCGCTGTTCGGTGGGCTCGCGTTAGTTTGGGCCCATTAGCTGGCTTGTGTGGTACCATATCGCGTTCTTTTAACCTTCTCCGAACAGTTCGAGCGCTCACAGATACTCCGTGGAAGTCGCGAAGTTGGTTTTGTATCTCAATGGAGGTAAGGTGACGATTTCTCAAGGTCGTCACGATGAATCGATCCTGCCTTTCGGTTGTGACCCGAGATCGTGGCCTTCCTTGGCGACGAACAAAGCCGCCAGTCTCTAGGTACCTCCGATAAACATTTCGGACCGCAGATCGACTTAAATTAAGTTGAGCACTCACGTTTCTTTGGCTGTGTCCGGCCTGAATAAGTGCCACAGCTTGTGAGCTTGGGCAGCGACTTCAGGTGAAGTATCCATAGATTATTGATAGAACCTCACCTTATTGTTAAGAATAAGTAGAGTTTGTTGCAAAACCAAAGATATCAATCACTTTTTCAAGAATTAAATCCAAGTAGGTAAACCAATAAAACCAAGTTTTCTTATTATTCGATTGTTTTGTTTGATTTAGACAAACAGGCTCCAAATTGTCTTTTGTTTCTTTAATTTTTTTTTTTTTTTTCGTTTACCCCGAAGGGAAGGCTAAAGTCTTTCGACCATATTGCCTAGTCTTACGTCCAAGTATTTTCTTACGTGATAAGTTTTATACAAAATTGTCTTTCGTATTTCATTTTTCAGTTTTCATAAACTGTATTATTAAGTCCATCCATTTTTCTTCATATTAGTCTCATATTTTCATTCATATTTCTCCATTTTTGTCAAATCAGTAATTAAACGTCAATATAGGTCAAGTCAAATTGGTTTGACGTTTATATGTCAAATTTTAGCCAAACTGAAAACAGTGAAAACTCCTTTTTGGAAAAAAAACATAACCTAAAAATACTACGATAACGTTAAAAACATCAATACATCTAGAGGTAAAAATATATTATACAATAAAATTAAAATAGGTAGATAGAAAAAACACGAAATGTAACCTAGATATCATTTACAGTCTCTGTTATTTTGATACAGCCTCTGTACACTTCTGATTCCACCAAGGAAGGGAAGTTCTTCTAATCCTATTTGTAGGACATGAATGATTGCTGGTATTTTTATTGACCTTACAATTTGGTATGGAATTAGCAGCAGCTGTACGTAAAATTGTACAAAAATGATGATAAGAATCAAGAGGATATATATTAACTGTTTCGAAATCAACTAATAATTCATCCACATTATTACTATACATTTGCCAATCTACCATTTTGTAATTTGAGTAGGTGGGCAAATGTTCAGTACCTACCTGAACAATTTCCACAAAAATCATTATTTTGACTATTGCTAATCACTACTTTTATAATTGCAGGGATGTGATAACTACTACCCAGAGGACTATCATGTACAAGACTTGCCACTCACAATTAAGTGCCAATGATGAAGAAACCAAAGACAAATCCAGTGCATTAGGACGCCATGTTAAAGAGCCAATAGTTGTTGCCTGACCATTATTAAGCAAAATTAAATTGTTTTCTTCAATGACTTCCAAGACAATTCGACCACGTGGAGAGTCAGAACCACAACCCCAAGATGTGTGATGAGCATTAAAGTCCCCAGCAAATATAAAAGGACCAGGGATAGACTTAACCAATGTATCAAATTTATCCATAGTGAAAGCTGGATTAGAATTTAAAGGACTGTAAAAACTGACAATACTCATCTCCTTATTATTAACTGTGATTTTTACACAAATATTTTGTAAAGAATTGTCAAAATAAGTGTTAATTTTATTATAAATAATACTTTTATGAATTATTATGGCAACTCCGTTGTGTTTGTTACCACAATCATTCCGTTCAATATTGTAATTTTTAATTTTAAAATTTTGATCCGATTTGAACCATGTTTCACTAATTATTGCAATGTGAATATTGTGTGTATAGAGGAAATTGGTAAATATATGTTTGTTGCTATTAAGACTTTGTGTATTCCATTGCATTATGTTTAAATTTGATTTAATATCCATTATGAAGGTGAAGAAATTTTAGTACAAAGTTTTTTTTAAAACCTCTTTAATTGATGATGTGTTTATAGGGACATCTTTATTGCTAACTATTTTGGTAATAGTCTCTACTAAAATATTTACAAAGAAGAACAGGCAAAAAAAACCCAGACCCGACAGAAAAGTAACATATCTCAGTTTTTTTGTTATTATTTATATAATCATATTATATAGTTTTTATATTCGAAATCAATGGCTAACACCAAAATATTGCCTTATGTTTTTGTTCAGGGTTTACACTAAAAAAATACAAAATGCCTACTTATCTACAAAATTCGTAATGTATGTAACTAAATGACGATAAATAGTTATGGGATGTATCCAGGAGACCTGGAGATACAGCTGTATTATATAATTTTTGAACTCCGAGTACAACATTCAACTTAGGATTTTTTTTTAAGGTGGTTTAAAATCATCTAATGACATCTCTCGCCCTTGGGTGGAGCGAGAGAGCGTGTCAGACTCTTACTGACTAAAAAATTCCACCCCGTTCCTTTTTGCCTCTGGTACCTACTGGGTTCAGAGCATGCCCTTCTGGATTCGCCCTCAACTTAGGATTAATTAAAATCGTCATATTCGATGATTCAGATCGGATTATTCCACTAATTCGTTGACCTAACCTAAGTTGAGGGCGAATCCAGATGCTCTGACCCCAGTACCAGAGGCAAAAAGGAACGGGGTGGAATTTTTTAGTCAGTAAGAGTCTGACACGCCCTCTCGCTCCACCCAAGGGCGAGAGATGTCATTAGATGATTTTAAACCACTTAACCACCTTAAAAAAAAATCCTAAGTTGAATGTTGTACTCGGAGTTCAAAAATTATATAATACAGCTGTATCTCCAGGTCTTCTGGATACATCCCATAACTATTTATCGTCATTTAGTTACATACATTACGAATTTTGTAGATAAGTAGGCATTTTGTATTTTTTTAGTGTAAACCCTGAACAAAAACATAAGGCAATATGTGTTAGCCATTGATTTCGAATATAAAAACTATATAATATGATTATATAAATAATAACAAAAAAACTGAGATATGTCACTTTTCTGTCGGGTCTGGGTTTTTTTTATATGGGACGTGACCGTTCTTCTTTATCAGATTTCTTTAAATTATTAATCTGTACATCTAAATTTTTTGCTGTTAAAGCTGGAAAAGCATTAATATTAAAAAGATCAGAATAGGTGGAACTTCTTGACTTTATTTTGTTTTCTTCTATTTTTTGTTTTTTTAAAGGACAAGATGAGGAGATAGCTATGTGGTCGCCCTTGCAGTTTGCACACTTAGCATCCTTTGGGTCAACCTGACAATTCTTAAAATTATGAGTTAATGTACAAATTGAGCAAACCTCGGTGTTGCGACAAAATTTAGCGATATGTCCATATCGAAGGCACTTTAGACATTGCTTAACAGGTGGAATATATTTGCTTACCTCGTGGCGCCATGAGTCTAAATATATATAGGGAGGAAGAATGGTGGAGGCGAAGGTAACAGCAACTGCCTGTGTTGGGACAAATTCAACACCGCCGAAACCCTTTACCCTGCGCATGAAGCGCCTGACCTGTATTACGTTTTTGGAGCTGCCGATCAATGAAAATATTTCTTTATTGGCCATGTCGACAGGGACTGCAGTGAGAACCCCAGTTACCTCTGTGTCTGCAGCAGGGATGGATGCTTTTAGTGTTAACTGATCTAATAATTTTTTATTTTTAATAAACATATTTGCGTTGTTTGGCAAATCAAACGTGATGCCAACCTTGTATTTATTAATTGAACGCAAATGCATAACTCCTGAAACTCCATGCTCACGTATTCCTTTAGATAAAGCCATACGATCCCTATCACTAAATGGTTTATTTTCTTCTACGTGATTTAAGAATACAACCAACTCTTTTTGGTTAGTATCTTCAGGGTAGCTGCGTGTGTATCCCTTTACCTTAAAAATTTTATACTTTTCTTTCGGGTCCTTGTCTGCGATAGTTTCCCTATAAGAAAAACAAGTTACCGCCGATTAGGGATGGGTCTTAAATTAATAAGCTGCTAAATTAACACTGCTAAATTTTTTTAGTATCAACGTTAAATAATTTCTGATATAGCTGCTAAATATAGCAGTCACAACTGACAGTGACAAGTTCCGTCTCTATTGAATTGGTTTCAACGTATCGAGTTATTTAGCAACTAGCGAGCGAGTTGATTTAACTCACTGCTAATATTGTCAACACCTGTTAAATAAGTTCTGATAAAGCTGTTAAATAGCAGTCACAACTGACAGTGACAAGTTCCGTCTCTATTGAATTGGTTTCAACTTATCGAGTTATTTATCAACTAGCGAGCAAGTTGTTAACTCACTGCTAAGTGCTGTGCTAACTGCTGAATTCGGAAATATTACATTTAACGAGAGTTAAATAAAGACTGATCTTCGTTACGAAGGTTTACGCGGGATAAGATAAAAAAAGATTAGAAGAAAATTACAAATACAAAAAAAACAGACATGAAAAAAAAGAAATATACGCCAACAGAAAAAGTTAACAGTCCTAAGCATGTGAAAAATATGATGGAAATGAGAATTAATTATGTTAAAAATCTGTCTGTGACTAAATTTAACAGTTGCTAAAAATAACTGCTAATTTTAAGTGTTAATTATTTTTAGCATTAGCATTTAGCAGTGTTATTATTTTTTAACGTTTAAGCCCATCTCTACCGCCGATTCCGCTGAGTCAGAATCAGTGGATAATACCTGCTGGGGATCCGGAGGCGGATCCCCCTCCTTCCTTTTTCTCTTCTTAACCATTATTTATACTAACTTACACTAAAAACTAAGTATTAATAAATATTTACAAAGATATTGTGAAAAAAGCCAAATAAAAATTTTTTAAATCAAAAAGCGCGCCTTCACTCTACAACGTTTTCCCGCCTTTTTCTGTTTCTTTAAATTCTGTGTTCGAAATTCAAAAAAAAGGACTATTGAATGAAATTGTGAATGTGCCAGGTTCAAAACTGCATAAAAACTTTTTGCTCGACCTAATATAAAATGTTAGCTAGGACCAAACGAAACTGAAAATACAAGGTGGGCCAATAGATGTGTCCAGAAGTGTATATATATATATGTACATAATAATATGCGACTATTATTGGTTGTTAAGTTACTCTAGATATCCTTACATATCCTACCTACTAACTTGTAGATATATCCTTACAAAGCGTAAGCGTATTAAGACTTTTTAAATATTTTCTAAAGTTTAAGAAAAGCCAGTGTATCTGCTGCTTTACTATATTTCTGTATCCGAATAATTGTTCGTAGTATTTTGGTTGTATTTTGATATCCGAACATGAATAACGTCAAAACACAACCACTGTTCCAGGTTCCAATAATATTACTTGTCATGCATTTGCATTAATTGTGCATTCAAATATTAATTTAAATATTTTTATTTTCACACCTATACCAAGATACCATGTTTGAACTTTAGACGTTTTTAAGGATAAACAAGAAATTGAGATGACCTGTCGAGAGTCGCGATATAAAAAAATACTCAAATACTGATAGCTTGCGGTAGACAGAAATGGAACGCAGTTGACAGAAACACCCCCATTCCATTTGTCACGATCTGACTGTCAAGTGCCACTTCTGTCAGTCAGTCCGTCAGGAAGCGAGCTGTTCTTTGTTTACGAACAAATTAAATAATTCTCTAACAAAAAGTCTATCGTGACTCATACTTGGAGTGCATCAGTGCAGTGCTACAGTTTTTTATTGCAACTTGCCTACTTATTCTATTGTGTTTGTTGATATCGAGTTCAATGACGAAGGTTTAACTTAAGTAAAAATTTTGTGCGGAATGGTGTTATTATTGTAATTTGAACATTAGAATGTCTTCGTCAGCAGAAGAAAGTCCGATAATAAACTCGGATATAGAAAATGATGTTACAAGCAGCCGTCGGAACTTGGTGGAGGCGGAACATGGTATGATTCTCTAGTTTTTTTGATTACCTAAGAACAATAGACGTAGGAGCAGACTTAGATAAAGGTCATTCAAAACAAAGTTCGTTTAAATGTTAGACACGCGCCGATAGAAACGCATATTGACTAGAAATACTCCTATAGTTTATTGGTTAACAATACTTAGCCAATTATTAAGCTTTGTGTAGCTAGCAAGATTATATGGTGAGATAATGAATAATAATTGTTATGGTATTAGATCAAGTATCCTTTTTCTGCAGTAGAATAATGCATATTTGTTATGGAATAATAAATGTCTTAGCTAAGATAATTACCTATACCTACTATAATAAATTACTGTTATGTTATAATCTAAAAACTTTTCAGTGGAAGAAACAACAGGATGGATCAAATGTCGGACTGTGCTTGGCATTATGGGCTTCCTGGGCTTTGCCAGCGTGTATGCAATGAGAGTTAACCTGTCCGTGGCTATAGTGGCTATGGTCAATGCAACTACACCAACACCAACAAACTCATCTACAGATGTTGATGTATGTCCAGCAAGTCCCGTCAGCAATAGTACTGTTCCACAGGTGAGGGTCCTGATCTATTTATTTTAATCTGACTAATGGTGTTTCTTTTATGAATGTTACTTGTATGATAAAAGTAAGTATGGCGTTTTTTCAAGGAGGGGGTGGATTTTGTATCTGCTTATACTTGATGGTTTAAATGTCACTTTTTCCAGGATATTTAAAACCCATAACTTCCCTTATTTTTGGACCCTGCTACAGTTGGCTAATAAAAGTAGAAATTAATGTTTTCTAAAAAATAATAAAGGTTTAAGTGTTGAATCATCAATGTCATTTTAATATTATGAATGATACATTAGAGATTAGAAGTTTTATGTATGTGTGTAATAGTTTTTCTACTCATTATAACACAAACTCCTGCTCAAATAACAAAATGTAAGCAATAATATATATATTTTTTTTTATCATTGTTCCTCTCAAAAAGATCACCTGCCATCTAATCTCTACTACACCACCCTTGGTTGACTGGTAGAGAATGCCTAAGGCATTAAGTCCGCCTTTGTACCTTTTTATTTGTGTGCGAGAAGTTTAAATAATAACATAACATTATGCCCTGTAAGTTGTCATTCACCAACAAGGTACTAAAAGTGTTATTGTAAACATGTGGTGAATGTTATGTACAAGTGTCTAGCATGTAATGTAATAGAAAGTAAAATATTAACATTTCATGAGGTATGAAAAAAGAAATAAAAAAAAAAGTGAAATTGAGACAATAGCAACAAACCAAATAGAAACAAATTACAAATCACAGTACTTAAATGAAATAAATATAATGACTCAGCGAATAAATCGAAGCCTGTAAATAATATTTAAAGTAAAGTTCACACAAAACCTTAGTTTAAATGTAATATTTGATTCAATTACTCATAAGATGTTCAGAGCATATTGATAGAGTTTAGACTAAAATTTTCTTTTGTTTCAGAGGCCAGGAGACTTCAACTGGACTGTAGAGCAACAAAGTATAGTTTTAGGCTCATTTTTCTATGGATATGTATTAACACAGGTAAAAAAGACCTTGTATTTAATTAATTAGATACCTATGAATAATTTTACTTTGCGACAGTCATTGACAAAAACAAAAGTGTGGTGATAACAATTATTGTTTCAAGTTCCTGATTAAATTGCTAGGTATTTGTAACAGGCTAACAACATGCACTGTATTTGTATTAATCCAGTTAGCAAACATATCTGATATTTACACAGTATAAATATTCACAATATTTGGAGGAAGAAAAGCTGGCCATTTAATATATACAAATAAATAAAAATTAAGTAATACCTATCAATTATTCTTACTGAATTGTATGAATTGATTTTGGTCTGGCTGTTTGTTTCGACTAATCTTCTGATGCACAGATTTTGTCGGGACTATTACTGGCAGAAAACGGATGTTATAAACAGTAATATAAGCAACTTTTATTTTAGAAAGAGCTTAGGGTTCCATTCTTGATTCAAATGGGGTAGTAATATTCATTTTATAATTTTATTAATTCAAACGGCCGGTGGTCACGGGCAACAGTTAGTAATAATATAACAGAACAGTTATTGCCTGAAAAAGAAAACAGAAATATATATCAGTATTAATTCTCACAAATATTTGTAGGAAAAGTTGCCCATTTAATCTACAATAAAAGCTAATAACGATGAATTCCTTTTTATGCTCTTGCAAATACATAATGTAATTATAGTTTTAGTAAGTTTGAAATAAATTTGTATTTTTTAGATCCCTGGAGGGAGAATAGCAGAAATGTATGGAGGGAAACTTGTATATGGTTTAGGAATATTTTTCACAGCAGTATTCACACTTCTTAGTCCAATTGCTGCATATACAGATATTAGATTCTTCATTGCTGTGCGAGCACTCGCTGGCTTGGCGGAAGGGGTTACTTACCCATCGATGCATGCTATGCTAGCCAAATGGATCCCACCGCTAGAGAGATCTAAGTTTGCGGCTTATGTATATGCTGGTATGTATTCTTAAAATTTTTCTTATTAAATATTTGAAAGCAGTATATTTCTCAATATGAATGTATTCCATATTTATGTTGATTTTACTCTATTTATGTATTAGTGCATAGAAATTCTTAAACATACATTAGAAAGAAGATAAACTATCATGTTAAGCATTCTTTTCTTCTTCTTTTTTACTTAATTATTGCACAAAACAATGAATTATTGCTATGGACAAGGTAGACACATATTTCTGCTGTCGAGATTTCTTAACAATCTAACAATGGTATCGTCCTGTTATGTTGACATTGTCACCCTTACATTCGGAAAAAGATTAAAAATACACAAAGTATGACTTTCCATTTAATCTTGTTAAACACCTTAAATAAATAAACTATAGACTTATATGATATCAGGTCAGTCAGTTTATGTTTTACAATTCACTCACCATACAATACAGCTAATAATAATAATGACAGCCTTTATTAACACTTACAAATCTAGTGTTTGTAAAAACCTATTTGCTAAATAACCATCATTTATCTAGTAACACATACCTACTACCTATTTACTCAATAAGATGCACCTATAGCTAACCAGTAATATATCTCTATCTATATACTTACAGGTTCAAACATAGGCACAGTGATAACCTTGCCCATATCTGGATGGCTATGCACCCTCGAGTTTGGTGGTGGATGGCCACTATGCTTCTACATATTCGGCGGCATTGGCGTTGTATGGTTCATATTCTGGCTATTATTAATCTATGATACGCCCCAGAGACATCCCCGGATTTGTCCGAAGGAGATCGAATATATTTCATGGACTATTGGACCTCAGGTGAGAATCATCATCTTAATGCCCCTTTCCCAATTAATGTTTCCTCCATATCGAATACCTACGAGCAATTCTTGTATATCTAATACCCAATAATAAATCAATCGGGGCGATAAATCGATCTAGCGAGGTTTAATTTTTAGAAAATTTACCAAGTAAAACAAGCAAAGCTCGGTCCAGGTACTATTGATACAAGAAAGACTAGATTTCAAAGACCAGAAAGGAGCATAGAGCAGTGTATTTTCTGATGGCAAAGATAAAAGGCTTTCTTATAAGTTGGGTGAACATCGAGCAGACAGGTTTCTATGGACTCCTTGGTGGTTCAATAATTGCTTAGTCTTCCTATTTTATCTCTTCTCTTCTTAATCATTGCTGAGAACTCTGACTCCATTTTGCCTATACTGAGCTTATTCTTTACTTGGAGGCTGGCACACTTTACTTATAATATTATTATATTATTGTAGTACAGTAAATTTAGACTGATTAATCGTCGCCATCTGATTCATTTGCTCTAAAATCAAAATATGTTAAAATGAATGTTGGTACTTAGTCATTACACATATAAACATACAAAATAAACTTAGTTCAAGGATAAGTTATCGGTCTAGATAAACATTAAAAATTAATGCAGTGTTAAATAAAAACTATTTACTGAAGACTCTGATTTCATATAAGTGAATCATAAATCCGTTTATATTTAAAAAAATAATACATTACATTATTTAAAGAATATGACAAATAAACGTCAATATATATAATTATGGGTCAATAAATAAAATTATTGAATACCTACAGAGTACGGATTACGAATGTATAGTACAGTGTGCGCAGGCGCTCAGTTATCATAATGTGGGACAAGCATGACTCACCGGTCGACCTCACAGATGTTTTGATGCGTTTCGCTTATATCACAACTTTGAACGTTATTTTATAATAGCGCCCCGCACACGTACAGTTCGGACCGCGCATCTTGGACTGCGTTCCAAACAGCAGTTAGATCTGTACGGTTTGGACTGCGGATCAAACTGTTGTGCTAATTACGATTGAAAATGCATTCACGGTTTGGATTGCCGACGAAACTTACATAACTAGACAAACGTTCCGAACTGTGCGTGTAAATTGATTTTCAAGAGTTTGGACTGCGGTTTGGACTGGCGCGTGGAACGTTATAGCTTTTAAAAGTTTTTTACACAGTAGCTCTGTGATAGCTTCGACGCTCCAAACCGCCATTTTTGTAATTTACGTTTATACGTGATGCGCGCGTAAAACTGTGAGAAAGGACTCGCGTCGAGGTGCCAGATCGGACTGTTAGATCCGCACATCTACACGTACAGTTCGGAGCGAGGGATGGAACGGCGCGTGGTGTTTCCCGCGGTCCGTACTGTACGTGTGCAGGGCGCTAATGTTTGGCGTGCAAAATACTGCATGTTTTCGGAACAATGACACAGTAATCTCTGAATGGAAAGGGGTAGATAAACAAAGGTACTGTTATTGGAGAGTCACCAAGTAAAATTTATTAACCCACACCTACGTTAATTTTACGTTTTCATGATAGTACGGTTCCGAAAATACGAGTACATAGGTACTTTGTTTAAAATACTATAAAATTTTAGGTTTAGAAGATAAGGCCTTTTTTTTTTTTTGGTGGGTGGAAAATCATCGAATAAGGGGGTCCCGCTCGGCCGCGGTATTTTGTACTAGATTACGTGGCCTCGGCGCAAGGGCAAAGAAGGAACATGGGTTCGGTTTTTAGTCAGTAGAAGTCTGACACTCCCCTTCGCTCTGCCCAAGAGCGGGGGGGGTCATTCGATGATTTTCCACCCACCAAAAAAAAAAAAAAAAAAAAAAAGGGGGTCCCGCTCTTGGGCAGAGCGAAGGGGAGTGTCAGACTTCTACTGACTAAAAACCAAACCTGGATGGAAATATGGTACTCACGGTTTTAGGGTAAGGGAAAAGCGTAATGTCTTCGATAGCACAGCTTTCTGGAGCACGTTGATTCAGCGAAAAACCACCAAGTGTCACAAGATGATATGAGGAGGATCACACACACATTTCTATACACAGTTTCTAGCTTGAATTTTGAGTCTTTTTAATGGCGGTCGCGGAAGCGCGGGCGCAGGGCAATTTCACGTGCGCTTGTTATTGACGCTGAGGTAGGACTGGTGGATGAAGGAAGATGAGAGCGGGCGGAAGGGATTTGAATGAACGTCTGATCCTTCATTTTGACCAATGAGAGAAGAGTATAGCGTGTATAGTGTTGCAAGTATGCGTTTTGTGATTTCCAAATTAGATAAATAGACATTAATAAAAATGCGGATAAATAATGTGAATGGCGCAGACAACTCCCCCGGACTAGAGGTTTTCCTCTATTAGAAAATTTATGAGAAAAAAAAACTTAACTTAAACATATGAATTTAAACTTAAATAGAGTTAAAGGGAATTTATACTATTTTATTGCGTAGGTAGGGGACAGAGCCGCACTACTGGGCGTATATAAGTACCGGAAGCAGTTCTAACCTTCACAGTTCTAATTATATTGTCCTTGCCAGGATAAGTCGCATCTATGACACCTAAAGGCCAACAAAGCGGATGAGCGTTGTTGTCTTTGATAACAACGATCGTACCTACTTCAACAGGCTTTGACGGTGTGTTCCACTTCTCCCGCTGTTGCAAGGAAGTGAGGTACTCCTGACTCCAACGGTGCCAGAAGGAATGAGTTATCTTATTAAGAAGCTGATAGCGCGATAAGCGATTGTCTGAAATGTCTGTGACATCTTCAGCAGGTAGAAATTTAAGCGGTGTTACGTTGAGAAAATGATTAGGCGTTAAAGCACTAATATCAGACGGGTCTGAGCTTAAAATACTTAGAGGTCGATTATTTAAAAGACATTCAATTTGAACGAGTACGGTACTAAACTCCTCGTATGTTAATATTTGAGAGCCAATTACTTTAAAAAGATGAGTTTTGACACAACGAACATTAACTTCGCTGAGTCCATTAAAATGCGGACCGTAAGGCGGACTATGTTTAAATTGTACACGATGTTCTGATAACTGTTCACCTATGTAGTTTATATGAGATTTTGATTGAATTAATTCGTAAATTTCGTTCAATTTGCGCTTTGCGCCAATAAAGTTTGTGCCTCCATCACTATAAATCATAGCAACGGGACCTCTCCGAGAAATAAACCGTTTGAAAGCGGCGAGAAATAAATCTGAACTTAGGTCAGAGACTAACTCTAAGTGTACTGCCTTAGTTGTTAGACAGACAAACACACAAACGTAAGCTTTGTGGCTCTTAATTCCGCGTTTTCGGATATGCGTAACGTAGAACGGACCACAGTAGTCTACAGCGGTATTTACGAACGCTTTCACTTGTGACACACGGAAATCAGGTAAATCGCCCATAGGAGGGTAAGTATTTCGAGGTTTAATTTTAAAGCATTGATTACAACTATGTACGCGTTGTCTTATAATGTTACGAGCAGCTAAAATCCAGAATTTTTGTCTAATTATAGCTAATAAAAGAGCGGGACCCGTATGCAAATTACTTACATGATAAAAGTCAATTAAGAGTTGAGTAAAGCGTGATTTAGTTGGAATTAAAATGGGATGTTTTTGACCATAATCCAGTTTAGAATGAGTTAACCTTCCACCTACTTTGAGAATATTATTTGAATCCAGAAATGGGTTGAGTTTAGCGAGACTTTTATTTTTAAAACGTTTATTAGATTTTAACGCGCTAATTTCTTCAGAGAAATATCTACCTTGTACGTAACGTATAAGGTGTATTTCCGCAGCATCCAAATCCGAAACGGTGATACAACCACGCGAATTGATTAACTTGCAGAAACGTAATATTAAAACTACGCTACGAAGTAAAATAGAATATTTAGAAATGCGATCAATTAAAGATTGAATAGGTTGTGAACCTTCTTGCGTTATTTTAACAGAGAGAACGATATTTTTAGTTTCCATTATTTCTGAATTGTTATTATTTAAATTGATTTTAAATGGTTTGATTGGCCACTGAGATAAGGGGAATGAAAACCAATGCGGAGCGTTAAACCAGAGCGTTAAATCTAATAATTGTTTAGGCGTTATAGGACGAGAAACTACGTCAGCGGGATTTTCAGTTCCATCTATGTGAAACCAATGTTTTGCGGGTAAATTTGAATTAATTTCAACAATGCGATTTGCGACAAAAGTATGAAATTTGTGCGAGGGCGAGTGGATCCAGGTGAGCGTGACTGTTGAATCAGAAAAAGCAAAGATTTTATTAATTTTACAGCGTTTACTTAAAACTTCTACAACTGAATTGATCAAGTTTGCTAAGAGGAGAGCCGCACATAGCTCGAGGCGAGCTAAGGGCGTATTTTTAAGCGGAGCGACGCGAGATTTAGAAGTTAATAAGAGGACTGATCCGCTATCTTCATCGTTAGAACTAACCCTTATGTAAACAGCGGCACCATAACAGCGCTCACTGGCGTCTGCGAACCCGAGGAGAGTGACATGAGAACCAGAGGTGATACCTACATGTCGCGGGAACTTTATTTTTTCGAGATAGGGAAGTTCTTTGTGAAACCGACTAAATTTATTTTCAATGTGAGCGGGTACAGGATCATCCCAATCAAGATCAAGTTTCCAGCATTCCTGAACTAACGTTTTCATGAATGCAGTAACTGGACCTATAAGACCTAAGGGGTCAAACAGCCGTGCGGTTGCTGATAAGACGGTACGTTTCGTACATTTAAGAGAATTACCATTTATTTTAAATTGAAAAAAGTCTTCTACTGGATTCCACTGCATACCTATAATTTTTGTATTATTATCCGCGTCAGCGTCAAACTCAATATTTTGCGGATTTAAATGAGTTGAAGGAATTTTATCTAACAGTTCGGAACTATTCGAGATCCATTTTACAAGGTGGAAACCGCCTGACCTGAACATGGTGACCATTTCTTGGTATGTCCGCTCAGCTATTTCAACGCCATCTAGCGAACATACGTAGTCATCCATATACATATGGTTTTCAGCCTCGTAAGCTGCGAGTGGGTATTTTTCCCGACTGTCAGATGCGAGTTGGCGAACTACTCGCATAGCTAAGTATGGTGAGCTTGAGACGCCGAAAGAAACGCGGTTAAATTCAAAAGTTGAAATTTCAGAATCTTTATTGAATCTGTATAAAATGCGTTGAAATGCGTGATGATCAGCGGAAAGATTAAGTTGAAAATACATTTTTTCGATATCTGCAACTACAGCAACGGAAAACATGCGAAGATTAATTAATAAATCGAAAATGTTACTTTGTAGATTCGGACCTACATAAAGGAGATCATTTAGTGATTTACCTGAGCTAGTTTTACAGCTAGCATCAAGCACGATGCGAGTTTTACTAGACTGTTTATCCGGGCGGTAAACTGCACGGTGAGGGATATAGAAATGCGGGATAGTTAGAGAGGGGTCGTTGACCTTGGTTAAATAACCTTTGTCAAGATAATCTTGAAGCGTAGCGTTGTAATTAGTTCTGATCTCGGGATCAGAATCTAACTTTTTCTCCAAATTAAGGAGACGGCGAGTCGCCGTTGAGTGTGAATTTCCTAAGTCTATACACGGAGCCTTAAATGGTAGCTGCACTGTGTATCTACCTGTTTCATCGCGAGAGTAAGTTGATTTAAATATTTGTTCACACGCCTGATCGTCAGGACTCATGTGAACCTTACTAGGGACGCTTTCGAGTTCCCAAAAGCGTTGCGTGAGCGTATTTAAGCGAAGCGTGCTAGCTGCACACAGAAAAGTTTGCTCGCTTTTATTTTTATTTATTTGAGCGGGGCGAGCGCGCGGAGTTACACTAGGTTGACAATCAGCCCGACCCATGGCTATGTAGCCAAGGGTGGTTTCTACGGCGACGACCGAGGAGCCAGGTAAAGTTACCTTTCCACTGCCCAACAAAAGCGGGAAAAGTTCATTGCCAAGGAGGCAATCTATCTCACCGGGAACGTGGAATGCGTCATCAGCCATAGGTAGATTGCGTAATGAAGCGAGATTTGAGATATCTATAGATATGTTGGGCAAGTCGTCTGTAATACGATCTAAAACCCGAGCGTGAATTTTATAATAGCAGCGGTGATCAAAGCGGGAAAATATTTTAAAAGTAGCAGTTCCAAACGAGGGTATTTTAGCGTGACCGATCCCAAAAATGGAAGATTTGTCAGGAGTAATTTCTAAGTTTAAACGTTTACAGCAAGCCTTTGTAATAAAATGACTCATTGAGCCGGTATCAAGGAAAACGCGGAGAGTATGAGGTTTATTATTATTATAAGCGTATACGGAAGCGGTGGGCAACAAAACAGTTGTATTATTTTCAACGCTCGAGGTAGCCGAAGTCATTGACAAATGCGAAGCGCCTGAATGTACGCGCTCCGCGTGCGGCGTCGTCGAGCCCACAGTGCTCACAGTCGCGACAGCTAGCGAGGGCGCGGCTACCAGCGGGGGCGAGGCGGAGGGCGCGCGGGGCGCGGTTACATGCGGCGGCGAGTTGCCGGTTCCCCGATAGTTGTCCAAATGTATTAGAGAATGATGTTTACGCTGGCAAACCGAACAAGTATTTGTTGACTTGCACATTTTAATATCATGAAATCCTAAACAGTTACGACAAAACTTATGTTTGTTTACTAGATCTAATCTTTCTTTTGCGTTTTGATTCATGAAACGAGAACATCTGTAAAGTGGGTGTGAATCAGGTGACGAACACACCTTGCAGGCACGCACGGATGCGTCCTGGGTAGTGATCGCGAATGTTTGGCTATTTTTATATTTATTAGAAGTGGATTTATTATTTTCACTATTATAATTACGGACTTTAGAGGGGTTAGATTGATTACGAAGTGTTATTATTTTACTTTGTTCTTTTAAGAATTGCGAAAGATGATTGAAAGTAGGTATTTCAATATGATTATGTGATCGTTCGAAAAGGTTAACGACCTCTTTATCAAGCTTGCTGAGTGCAATATCCGTTATTATAAAATCTGACAAATCCTTTATGTTTAAGCGCCGTAGGGCGGCTTGCGATGCATGGAACTGCTCAATAAATGTGTCTATAGATTGATAAGGCTTAAACTGAATCATTTGATGTAAGTACATGGAAGCTTGTACGCGGGTATCTTGGTATTTTTCTATTAAAGCATTCCAAATGAGTAGGTAATTATTAGCGGTAGGCGCGACGCCCGAACAAACAGTTAATGCCTTATCAGAGAGACACCCTATTAAGTATTGTACTTTCTCGGCGTCAGTTAGATGCGAATTATCATGAATAAGACTTTTAAAGTTTTCATGAAAAATTGTCCATTTGCTGGGCGTGCCGTCAAATGAAGCAAGTTTTAAAGGTGGCAATTTACGATTTAAAAACTCGAATTTACTACTGCTGTTTTCGTTATTTTGAGACTTGAGAAGGTTAGCTTCGATTGCTTTTATTTCACAATAAATTTCATCAAATGCTGACAACGGCTGGTAATTAATAGCTGACCCAGCTTCCAAGAGTGCTAAATTGTAAGCATCAAGCGTTTCAATAAAATTCGTCCTAATTTGATCAAGGGAATTAATCCTAGCTAGAAATTGAGACTTTAATGAACTATTTACTGAAACTTGTCGACCGAGGTCATAAATTGATTGCAGCATTTTGAATAAAATTTCCTTCTTAGATTCAAACAGAAGCACTTTTGAATTTTCTTCTGCGGAGCCATAAGATTCCTTATCGGACTCCTTGGATTTACCATGCTTTGAAGCCATTTTTATGCGTTGGGATAATGCCTATTCGAGTTAATAATCGTTAATAATAATACTTAAATGAGTGAATGTATGCGAAATATCGAGAATAAATTGGACTTGCCCGTGTGCGTTATGTGTTGAGATAACCTGTGAAATATGTGTGCGATGACTAAAATATATTTATAATATTTTAGCAATAGAGTGTTTAGCGTGAAATAAGATGCGTATTTGAATAAATAACTTAGCGTTGATGAGATGTTAGCGGGAAATGCCTCGTGAGCGAGTCACGTAGGTTAGTGTAATGGCGGATGCGTGTTTTGAGCGTATTTTTATGCGAATAAATAGCTAAATGCGGTAGAATATGATGCGTTTTTAAAGAAATAACTTAGCGTTGATGAGATGTTAGCGGAATGTGCCCTCGTGGGCTTGTCACATAGACGAGAGTAATAGCGGATGCGTATTTGAGCGTTTTTATGCGATTAAATAGATAAATGCGATAAATATGTTGTGATTGATGAGTGTAGTGTATATGCGAAGTAATTTTTTGTTTTTTATTTGGAAAGAAGGACCAGAACACTTGGATGGAAATATGGTACTCACGGTTTTAGGGTAAGGGAAAAGCGTAATGTCTTCGATAGCACAGCTTTCTGGAGCACGTTGATTCAGCGAAAAACCACCAAGTGTCACAAGATGATATGAGGAGGATCACACACACATTTCTATACACAGTTTCTAGCTTGAATTTTGAGTCTTTTTAATGGCGGTCGCGGAAGCGCGGGCGCAGGGCAATTTCACGTGCGCTTGTTATTGACGCTGAGGTAGGACTGGTGGATGAAGGAAGATGAGAGCGGGCGGAAGGGATTTGAATGAACGTCTGATCCTTCATTTTGACCAATGAGAGAAGAGTATAGCGTGTATAGTGTTGCAAGTATGCGTTTTGTGATTTCCAAATTAGATAAATAGACATTAATAAAAATGCGGATAAATAATGTGAATGGCGCAGACAAAACCCATGTTCCTTCTTCGCCCTTGTGTCGGAGCCGCGTTAACCTTTCGACAATCCACAGCCCCGACGGGCAGGAGATAAGGCCTCGTATTTAGTTCAGCTACCAAGGTTTTTTTTGGAGGGTGGTAAATCATCAATTGACTCCTCCTGCTCTGGGCAAAGCGGTAGGGAGTGTCTGACTTCTACTGACTAAAAACCACCCATGTTCCTTCTTAGCCCTTTGTGTCGAGGCCACGGTATCTCTTTCGAACAGCCCGCAGCCCCGACGGGATTATTACGACACCTCTGGCTAACTCTTCAGGGCCATAGACTCGACGTTTGTCTGGTGGTCACCACTGTTGATTCTGGTTTTCAGGAGTTACAGTGGTAATGGTGGTGGAATAGGTTGGCGGGCTTGTACAGTCGAACAAGCTAATAAGTATACAGCCAGCTAACTTGTATTTACTTTTAAGATTATACAGATACATTTAGCATACAGCGGTTAAGAATACAGCGTTTGATATTAGTCGCTTAATGCAAAACACTTGATAAAACAAAATTACAATCAATATTTTCTGTGTTATAGAATTAATAAGATCTCTACCCTGTATACTTATTAGCTTGTTCGACTGTACAAAAAAAACAATCCTTCGGGCATTATTGGCGTTATGTTATGTATAAAACTTTTTTTCCGTTTTTTAGCAAGAAGACAAGCCGTCGGGTTCCATACCGTGGCTGAAGTTCTTAACCTGCGTTCCACTGTGGGCCATTCTCATCGCCCAGTGCGGCCAAGCGTGGGTGTTCTACACACAGTTCACTGAACTACCCTCATATATGAACAATATACTGCATTTTGATATTGTATCTGTAAGTACATTTTGTATTTTGTTTGTGTTTTATTAGGTTATTTCAAGCCCAAAGGTACTGTTATATTTCGGTCTATAGTAAACAACGGTGCATTTACAAACATTCAAACTCACATACACAAACCAAACACCCAGACCCGAAACAGCTATCTGTAGGCCATACAAGTATTTGTTCCGTGCGCGGATAAACCCGCTGCACGCGGCGCAGCAGTACAATCGCTCAGCCACTGCGCCAACCGTGCCGACAGAGCACAACTGTTGGTCGCGAATCGCGCTTCGTTCGCGCATAAAGGTTGATGTGCATTGCATGTGTAATGGAGGCCACAAGAAAATATGAATGGATTGTGGGAAGAATGATATGAAAGAGAAAGGAGTAAATGTTGTCGTGACGTCTAACAGGGGAAAATGAAAGAAGAAAACGTGTTGCGCCGACCCCAAATAGAAAGGGACAAGGGCAGGAAGGTGATAGTGAAAGTATTTTTGGAATAGAATAAGTAGTTTCCAAGTTTACCCACCACATAACAACATAAACTACCTCTTCATGATATTAGTAAAGATTAAACCTTTTGAGCGGCACAGTGCCGTATAGACGACAAGCCGAACAAGCAAAAAAGTGCCTTAAGTCTGTCGACTTTAAAGTACGTTTTGGCTTGTCGTCTCACTTGACTGTGGCGGTCAAAAGGTTAAACCTTTTCATCGTGGTTAATCACATGCTAAAAATAATCCCATCATCATCTTCCTGCCCTTATTCCATATTACTAAGCCAAAACCCTTTGCAACATGAGTGGAAACCTAATCCCATATTATAGCATCTGAAAATGTTCCGGTTTATTTACATAAATGCACATTTGATTTCCAGAATTCAAGACTGAGTGCTCTTCCGTACTTAACAGCGTGGATCGGTGGCATATTGCTGTGTATATTCGCTGACTGGACGCTGGCCAAGGGATGGATATCTAGGCTAAACAGTATGAAACTGTGGAATACAGTGTGTAAGTAATTTGATTGTTTTTTAACAAACTGTTTATCTAAAATTTCATCCCATGTTTAACCTCTTTTGGCGTGGAATTATCAAAAATTCATCCATCTAATAAACATTAACTGTAACTAAACAGAAATATTTTACAATAACACAACGTCGCAAATCAAAATACCATTAAGAGTAGCTAATAACACCCTAAACCGCGCAATGGTACCTCCAATTCAAATAAGCTAATATGACTTAATCTATGTAGGTATGGCGCATCTCCATTTATGAGGTTTTGACAAAAAAATTAAAAAGAAACTGCCCATTTTGTTTATATAAGACACATTTTCGTGGTACAGCTGCTTTCTAAATCGACCGGTGGTATGTCAGTATTGTTAGTGTAATCAATTTTACTATTTATTCAAACCTATGACAGTCACCACCCAGTGTCTCTGGAAAGGGCAGTCCGGTCCAGTCGGCGAAAGAAAGCGGCTTCATGGTAGTGATTGTTATCACTACCATAAAGCCGCTTTCTTACGCATGATATCGTGAAATCCATCTGTGCGAGCCTTCGCGAACATTCCTGACGCGCTACAGCGTGCCATGGCAGTCTGAACTCTGAAAGCTCAAAGCATTATTAAATTGGACGCGCAGGATATTTAACACACACCACGCATAACATGACATAATGAAAGAACGTTTGTGAATATTTTCATGCCGAAGCCACAGCTTTAATTGATAGGTCTATTAGAGCTGTGTGCGTTGTCTGTCAGTGAATTAATGCATTTATTGTTTAAAAAAAATATTAACGATAATTTACGTAAATAAAATGTACAGAAACGGACTTATGACTCAGACATTTACAACCCTTGAGTAGGTATAAGGGGAATTGAGAATTAAATAAGACATGACTTATTTTAATATCAAAATCATTAAACTTTTACTTACATTAATTATGACGCCATAAATTAATTACGTAGAAGTATTATGCGGTGAGATAATTCCTAAGGAAAATAAAGTCTTGGTTGATTGATAAATTGGGCCGAGCTTTTCAACCAGAAAGCATGTCATACGTTGTACCTACTAAATGACGCATCTTGTACTTATCCTTTGTTCAATTATGGAAAATGTAATAATATTAAAATTATACACTATGAACCGTTATTCTAGACCTATACAGTGAGACAGCATCTTTTCGGATCTGACGTCACGACCTCTCTTGTTCCCCCTCCCAACCGGCTCCGCCCCGCTGTGGCCGGGGGGAGGGGGCGTGGAGCTTGCCCGAATAGTCAGGCGCACTCCTCACATTGGCATCGTTTTTCGGTGCGATCACACCTCTTCTAGTGCGGGCAACAGCGCTGCTGTTTAGTGTTTAAAATTATTAGTTTAAATAAAAGCACTACATTTTTAGTTCGTGGAAAAACTTTATTCAGTGGTTATTTGAAAACTCGGTAATAGTGTTTCGAGTACTTTTAGTGTTTGAGTGCGTGTTTTTTATAAGAAATGGAAAAATCCACGAAAGCACCTGCCGAGGGTGACGGGAGTCGCCCGCCTCCCCCTGTTTCACCGCAGGCATCTTCTTCGTCGTCTTCATCGTCGTCGAGCAGCTCCGCCCCACGTCGGAGACACCGGCAACTGCGGCAGGAAACCCGAGAAACTGACAAGCGCAGGTTAGACTCGCTGTCAAATCAAGTGAGTGAAATATTATCGTACTTAAAAAATAACGATCGCTTTTCAAACAAAGAAACCGAGCCCGAATCTGATTCTGATATTTCCTTACATCCATCTGAAGGCTTGAGGGTTTCTCTTGGGAATGATCACCTTCTCAGTAAACCACAGAAGGCGAAAGTATTCGAATTTCCAGTATCCACTAACCTAAGAGAACCTACTGTTGAAAATACCTCTGAGAGTAGATTACATGTACTAAATAAACTACATCATTTTGATACTAATGATTGGCAAAGGGTTAGATACCTAGAAACTGAGAAAAAGTATGTCGCTAAGCCAGGTTTTTACGAACTCGATGTTAACACTGAACTTAGACATTGTGATACAAATTCTTCTTGGCTTAAATTACTTGATAGATCATTTGGAGCTTTTACCCATGGGCTTATACAACAAAATGAGCTGCTAAGAAACAATTTTCAGCAAATCATAGAATGGGCGCAATTGCCTGGCTGTGTACTTAACGCTGACACGCTTTATGAAAAGATTAATGCTTCTTTTTCCGAAAACTCATCTTACATGAAAGTGTCCGAGGATCTCTTGCAAATGAGTTGTGGGAGACGTGCTGATATCATTCAAAGACGTCGTGACTGTATTTTGTCGGGTGTCAGGGACAAATATGTAAAGGTGGACTTGCAAAAGATCCCCCCAACACAAGATAACCTTTTTAATCCACAGGATTTAACCACCTTTTTGCAAAGGGCTGGTGGTACAAGTAAGTTGTTCTCTGCCCAAAAGCGCTCTGCGGAAGAGCCTCATGCCATGTCTATGCGGAATAGACAGGATGGCCCTCCAGCTAAGCGACCACGCAAGCCCTTTCACGGTGACAATCCTGGGTTCGATCCCCAGCCATCCACGAGCTTTCAAGCGCCCCCGAAAAGTAGAGGCCGAAAGTCGGGAAACAATAAATCCGGAACCAGGCATAACGAAAACAAAAAACGGTTCTCCGGCAATCGTAAATCCGATCAGTATCGTAAGTGACTATCCTCAAGAAATTTTATTTTATGGCGGGCGGTTAAAAAAATTACATTCAAATTTGGAAGAATTACGGTGCTCCAGAGAACATTATAAAAATGATATCTGGTTACCGAATTCCCTTTTTCAAAATACCCCCACTTCAAAGTCCAGACTTATTAACACGTTTTCAAACTCCAACGAGCTTATTGATGTCAGAACAGATCGATATTTTGAAACAACAGAAAATCTTGATTCGAGTAGATCCATCTCCAAGTTATGTCTGTCCGATGTTTTTAGTGCAAAAGTCAGATACCAACAATCGCCCGATATTCAATTTTAAAAATCTAAATCGTTACGTAATGCAAACAAAGTTTCGCTTAATAAATATGTACCGTGTGCCGGATTTCTTGCAACCGAACGACTGGGCGATCAAAATAGACCTTTCTCAGGCCTATTTTCACCTAGCAGTCAGCCCCAGTCATCACCCATTTCTGCGAGTATTATACGCAACAGAAAAGAAGTCGAGCCCGGAGCTCCTTCAGATCACTTGTCTGCCATTCGGGCTGTCATCAGCACCCAGGGCATTTGCGACAGTGACAAATTGGGTAGCAGACGTGCTGTGAGAGAAGGGCTTGCGAGTTATCGTCTATTTGGACGATTATTTAATCGTGAACCAAGATCGATTAATCCTAATGGACCATGCTGCGGAAGCTATAAGAGTCCTAACAACTCTGGGATGGATGATCAACTACAAAAAATCCACATTGATCCCTACCAAGGCAGTAGACTATCTCGGCATAAAATGGAATCTCGCCCTGAATTCCAAGTATTTGCCCCAGGAAAAGGTTTCCAAAATCTCCAATATGATACGCCACATACTACAGGTAAATCGATGGAGTTTGCACGACGCTCAATGCTTGATAGGTATGCTAAACTTTGCAGCCTTCGTTGTGCCCAGAGGTCGGCTTCATTGCCGCCCGTTACAAGTAGCCTGCAATCGGCTTCCAAAGCACCAAGCACGCGTAAAACGGCCACTCGAGCCGGAAGTGTCGACGACCTTAATGTGGTGGTTACGAGCTCTGTCTACAGGAACAGCGATACATCCAGATCCTGTCTCACACTATGTAACGACAGACGCATCTGCCAGAGGCTGGGGTGCCATAGTAGACAACGCTTGTCTGAGCGGATTATGGTCCCCGGAGCAGAAACATTGGCACAGCAATTTAAAGGAAATGTGGGCAGTTATACAGGCCTTAACCAATCGTCAGCAATCGCTACGTCATTCAACCGTGCTAGTTCAGTCAGACAACAAGAGTGTGGTGAGTTACATGCGGAACGAGGGCGGTCTCCGATCACAGAACCTCTACCGGCTAACTTGCATGTTATTCGAGATTGCGGACGAGAACAAGATTCACCTGGTCTCTCAGTACCTGCCCGGTCAAGTAAACACAGAAGCAGACATGCTGTCAAGGCTCAAATTACCCGGGGAGTGGACCCTAATGGAGGAAGCATGTCAAGAGGTATTTCGCAAGTTCGGAAGGCCCAAAATCGACTTGTTCGCCTCGAAAACCGCACACGTGCTTGCTCGCTACGTCTCACGAGATTGCAAAGACTCGAAAGCAGAGTTTCACGACGCCTTCAGCAGAAGGTGGTCATACCGTCGAGCGTGGATATTCCCACCACCACACCTAATTCCACGAGTTCTGTCACACCTCAACCTGTGCAAGGGTCGATACATCCTAATAGTACCGCGCTGATCCAAAGTGTTTTGGCGACCAGACCTGAAGAGGAGAGCGGTGAGCGCTCCTTTACCCATATTCAATCTTCATCGGCGGTTACTAGATACACGGACTTATCTGCCTCCGGTTCACGTGGACCAGATGTATCTAGAGGCATGGCTAGTGAAGGGTGGTGTGCCGAATTAACAAATTGGTCTCAAAACGAAATAGACCTACTTAATTCTAGCTGGCGACCCTCCACGAAGAAAATGTATGCTGGTATTTGGAAAAAATGGTTAAATTGGTGTACTCATAATAATTTCAACCATACAAACCCCTCTGGTGCCCAAGTCGCTAAGTACCTTGCATACTTGCACTTAACTCTTAAACTGTCTTATAAAACTATTCTAGTTTATAAATCAACAGTTGCTACTTTGGCCTGTTCTAACGGACAAATCATAAGCCGTGACCCTATCGTTCAGAGAATGTTAAAAGCTATTTCACTTGCTAATGTTGATTCCAAACCTAAAAATTCTTTCATTTGGGATCCACGTATTGTGGTAGAATGGCTCAGCTCTAACCAGCCGCCTCATGCAAGTTTATTCCAAGTAGGTATCTCGTCGCACAGCACTGATTTTGCTACTCGCTTCTAGTCGTAGAGTACATGACCTGACACTGTTACGGGTTGATAGTGCACATTTTGAAGAGAATTCTATACATATTGTTTTACACCCAGCATTTGGCTCAAAGACAGATAGCTATACGCACAGACAATCATCATGGAAATTGCACACACATACAGATAAATCCATATGCCCTTTATGGTGGATACGTAAGTTGATAGAAGTATCATCATCACGTAGAATTAACAATGACATTAATCATTTATTTATATCAACTCGTGGTAGAGTCAGGCCAGCCTCCCGAACAGTGATTGGAGGATGGGTTAAAACTATTCTTAAGGAGGCAGGAGTAGAGGCTACTCCTGGTAGTACTCGAAGTGCCGCAGCATTTCTCAACTGGCTTGAGTGCCACAATATTGACGAGATCATGGCAAAAGGGAACTGGCGTGTCCCCATTTCCCCAACACATTTGCACGGTTCTATTCAGCCGAAATTAACACATCGCAAAGTCGTAACAATTTATCTCTGACATTTGAAGCTGTGTAGATTCTAAATAATAAATGATTACTTAAATAATCAATGTAATTTCAATAAATAAGCAACATATTGCTATATTCAGTTAAATTGATTTATTTAATCTAAGTAGGTATGATATGCATAACTAATGTAACTTTAGTTCAAAGCAAATCTTAATTCTTCGAATATCATATCATTATAGCATACATATATTAGTCACTTTCATTTCTAATAATAATGTTCTCACACAGTTTTATTTTTCTTAATGTAAATACTCATAAGTAATTTCTTTTTCACACATTGGCATATACTTAGCTTGCCACCAGGCGATAATAAACACATCTCACTGTATAGGTCTAGAATAACGGTTCATAGTGTATAATATAATGTTTTACCTGAAAATAAAACAGTTATTATATACGGAACCTTATTCTAGACCTATATTTTGAATCCTGCCTGGTGGACTCATAATCCACCGGAAGTGAGATGCAATGTGAGGAGTGCGCCTGACTATTCGGGCAAGCTCCACGCCCCCTCCCCCCGGCCACAGCGGGGCGGAGCCGGTTGGGAGGGGGAACAAGAGAGGTCGTGACGTCAGATCCGAAAAGATGCTGTCTCACTGTATAGGTCTAGAATAAGGTTCCGTATATAATAACTGTTTTATTTTCAGGTAAAACATTATATTATACTTCATCTATTGTACCTAAGTATACTAATACATATTATAAGAGGTAAAGTTTGTATGTCCTTTATATACAAACTTTTGTAACTACCGATCCGATTCCGAAAATTCTTGAAAAAAATGAGTAGTTATGATATATTAAAAGCTGTATTTAAAACGTTCTGTGGGATAATTTACGGCCATAGGACAAGCAAAGTCGTAAGTAAAAGCTGCCAGTTGAACAAAAATTGTCTCGACCCAAACTGGGAGTTGCCCTGTCTAACTCATTTCTATGACCAGTTTTTTTCAATGTCTTATATAGTGTCATCTTTAATTAATTAAGAGTTTTATAAGATACATTTCATGCAAGTATCGATTTATGACGCAACTTGGTAGGCTAGATCAAGTACATTTAGAACATAGGTTATCTAACGCACCCGACAGATAACACATTCTGAAGCACTTAGAAAATTAATAATCATAATATAGTATTTAGTACCTAAATGATGTCATTAATTCCTTATGAATTTATTGATTGGCTGATTGATTTGCTTAGCTACGATATCTATCTTGTAAACACGGTAACGTGATATGCAGGGTGTAATATAATAAGCACAAGACCTCTCATGTGCTGTCTCAGACCATGAAACTGAACAACTTTTGTTCCATGACTTTTTTGGAAATTATAAAGTTAACTAGCTTTTGCCCTCGGCTTCGCCCGCGTGTATGTCGAAAAATATCCCGACAAATTTCTTTCCTGATTTAACTCCCGTAGGGGTTGAATTTCGAAAATAAAATATACTTAAACCTTCCTCGAAAACCACTCTATTCATACTTGAAAAAACAGCATGACAATCGGTGCAGTACTTTTTGAGTTTATTGCGAACATACAGACAGACAGACGCGGCGGAGAACTTTGTTTCATAATATGTAGTGATGATGAAGTATATTTATTTCCACAGCGGCGTTCATTCCCGCGTTCGGTCTACTGGGCATCGCGTGGGCTGGCTGCGACAGGATTGCCGTAGTTCTACTGCTTTGTATCGCTTCGACCTTCGGCGGAGCAGCTTATGCTGGTGGGTATATTTTATAGACTTGTTGAATTCTGCTAAAGTGAGCCTACGTCTCTCAAATACAGGGTCCAGTCTTCTAGATCTAGCTTTTTAAACCAGGCATTAATATCCAGTAAGGTACAAGTACCTACCTTTGTGGAAAAAACTAAGAAAACTTAGTTCAACTAGTTGCCCAAGACCTTGATATTACCACAGCTGATTGCTCCGGCCAGCATGGTCAGCTGATGTACCGGAAGTATTTACGGAAATAAGTATTAGCGTATTATGGTAAAAGTACGGACATGATTATCAAAATAGCCTACCTGGAAAACTACATGCGTATTAGGTTCATACAATTTTTTTTAATTACAATATTGTTATTGTTTGTTTCTATTATTTTGAATCCTTAATATTATTAATTATGGTTATAAAATCGGGTACTTACTACTTTGTGGAAATCCATGACATACTGTTATGCAAAATATTTAGTTTTGATGCAAGATGCAACACCGCTCCAGCTGATAAAAATATTCGGAAGGAAGCCCGCGAAATTCCGCCGTATTGCTGTTTTCATCAAATAGTTACTCAAGAGGCTTTTATGAACTGAGACGGTTGTATTGGTGATTTTAATCATTATTACTCAGTCAATAAAATAATATACTTACATTTGTTATTGCCGCGAATCCCATTTTATTTAACACTAGCTTTTGCCAGCGGCTTCGCCCGCGTGAAAAGGACGATTTTCCATACAAACTTTCATCCCCTATTTAACTCCCTTAGGGGTTGAATTTCGAAAAATCCTTCCTTATTCCTTGTCTACATTATAAAGGGAACCTCTGTGCAAAATTTCAGCTTGCTAGGTCCAAGGGTTTGGGCTGGGCGTTGATGAGTCAGTCAGTCAGGACTTCTCTTTTTAACCGACTTCAAAAAAAGACTTCAAATTCGACTGTATTTTTTTTTTTTTATCTAAATAGATTAACATACGGCTTGACACTGACCGGGAAATTGCAAAAAACGTAAGAAAATTCGAATTTCGCGGGCTACCTTGTCGCCTTCACCTTAACCGAGCTGTTTCTAGAGATGTTGATGTTACCCTGCATCCAATCCTGAATTTTTATTGCATAATTAAAACTTTGATTTGAACATAAACTGATTATTTTGCATATGACTGCCTCGTTGGCCTAGTGGTCGCAAGCAAAACTGCTGAGCATCAGGTCTTGGGTTCGATTCCCTGGTCGGGCAAAATGTTGTTGGGGTATTCCATCAGTTATTTCTCAGTAGTAGGCACGGAGATTGTTGGCAATAGGCTCGCCCCCTATTACGTTTGATTTAAACATAACTGGACTACTAGTGACGCCTCTTGCCTCCTTTATGTTATTTTGCATATCGTTGAACAGTCTCATTGCTAGTCCTATAATATATTGAACAATGTTGCAGGTAATCAGATGAACCACATCGATCTGTCGCCGCAGTTCGCGGGCACTATGTACGGTATAACGAACGCTGCCAGTAACATCTGTGGCTTCATGGCACCATACGTCGTGGGACATATCATTAAAGCTGAACAGGTAAGTAGCAGCTAAAGGCTTTATAATACTTGCCGTAACGTTTTTCTGTAAGTCCTATCCCCCCTAGTAAAGCGTTACGTAACCACCAAGTGACCATTTTACCCAAAAATTTTAAATATGAAAAAAATAACGTATCAAAAAGTGCGTGAGAGAATATCTACGCGACTGTTCCGAAGGGTTCAATTAATAGTAGATTAGTAGCCAAGGGCTGTAAGGCATCAATTGCAGCCCGAGATATTTAGGCGCACGAGCGCAGCGAGGGCGCCAATAGTTCGAGGGTGCAATTGATGCTTACACCCGAGCTAACTACTCTGCTTTACATCTCGATTATGAGGTAAGAAGAAAAAAACCGGCATTACAAGAATAAAGTTTTCAAATATCTCTCTTTAGAACTTTCAGGCAAAATATTGTTAATTGCTGCTTCAGCTTCCATTTTCATTGAATCGATCGGGAGTGCAGCTTATATCTTCATCACTTGCAGAACTCATGTTTTTTTCCTAATTAGCACGTAATTATAAAAAAAATCCAAAAACAAACAATATTGAAAGTAACTTCCCTCCGGCCGTCATTGCGCGCGGTTTATACTGGCTTTGCTCCTGCTTTTAATTACGATTGTTGTGTTTTGCGTTTAATTCTCGGCTTGTGATTTGTTTCCAATTGTGTGATTTAGTGTTGAGTGCTCGTGTAGTAAGTTTTTCTGGCATTTTAACGTCGGTTTTATTGGTAATAAGTTAATTTCGTTGGCATTCGGTGAGTACATTTATTTTTTTTGGGTGTGTGGGTACCTCGTCATAAATTTGCCGTATTTGTCGCCTGTTATTTCTTTTACTGTTAACGATATAATTACGTTTTAGAGTGAAATCCGTAATTTATAATATGTCGACTACAAACGACGAACCCCCGGATCGCGGAAAAGAAACAATGCGCCGGAATGATGAAACACCTACCTCCGGTAATCCGAAACGATTGTTCAGGGAAATGTCTCCTACGTACATTTCGCCCAACGACAGATCAAAACGGCTTCATACATCCAATTCCATTGAAAAGTCTTCGCCGTTATTAAGTGCCAGTCCAAGTGCGAGCCATGACGACTATTACGATTTAGTTTCTCAAGCGTCTGCATATCTAACTAAAATTAATGAACTTGTTAATGACCAAGGTTCCCGAATTAATGTTGCGAATAAATCTGCCATCATGGACATGACTCAGCGCATAACGTCCATTGTTTCTTTGTTAGCCATAAAATCATCCTCCAATGAAACGAAATTGGCAGTTACGGAACGCGAATTGGATAAAATTAAATCAAATACCAATGTCAATACAAGTAACTGTAATAAAGTTTCATATGCGGATTCATTAAAACTTCGACTGCCTAAAACTAAACTTGCGCCGGTTGTCGACTCGCGCGCACCCCTTCCATGTGTCGTGGCTTATCCCACCGCTGAGCGATTAGCTGATTACTCATCGTCCTCTGCTACTAAACAAGCACTCATGAAGGCGATCAATCCCAGTGACGACGGGTTTCAAATTGTAGGTGTTAGAAAAACTGCAAAATCTGGTGTCGTATTACGTGTCGCTAATGACAGCCAAATTAAAAAATTGCAATCGGTCGACGCTATTAGGTCCGCCGGCCTGCGACTTGAAAAACCGAAAGGCCGAAAGCCACGTATATTAGTTAAGGACGTGCCATCCTCAATGGAAGACAATGCTTTTTTGCACGCATTGTACCGTCAAAACATTCAAAATGAACTGCCAATACAAGAGGACGATTTTATTAAATCAACTAAAATCTATCGTCGGCGTTCCTTAGATAGCGGTCGCAAGTGGATAGGCATTGAAATCGAGTCCAACGTGCGTAAACATTTAGTGTCCACTAAGGAAAAAATATTTATTGATTGGGCGACTTGCCGGTTCAATGACGACGTTGATGTAGTCCGCTGTCTGCACTGTCAACAGTTCGGTCACGTTAAAAAATACTGCGTTAACAAGTCACCTACCTGTGCTAATTGCTCCGAAGCACATGAAACAAACGACTGCCCGCATAAGGACAATTTAAATTTTATACCTACTTGCGTGGCGTGTAAGCGTTTTAAAAAACCATTTGACCATCGTTGCGGGTCACCAGAGTGTACTACCTACAAACTTAAGCTCGAACAGTTAATCCTCAACACAAACTACTAAAATAATGGATAGTTTAAATATAGGACAATTAAATCTCCACAACGATAGGGTAGCGACTTCTGAACTAGACAAATTAATTATCGATTACAGCTTGGACGTAGTACTTGTTCAAGAGCAATATCAAAACGCGCGCTTACGTCATAAAGTAGTTCAGCTGGATTCAAAGTCACGAGCCGGAATTTACGTAGCGCGTTCTTCTAAGTTTACAGTAACGTCTTTGCGTAACCTCATGACGCCGCACTGTGCCGTTGCGGAAGTCTCCTCGGCTTCCTATAAAGTTTACGTTGTGAGCTGTTACTTTCAATATTCAGACCCTGTTGGTCCTCACATACATAACCTCCGTCATGTCTTGCGGTCACTCGCTGGCTGTAAAATTATCGTTGGCGCGGATGTTAACGCGTCCTCGTCTCTGTGGTATGGCAAGGTTCGGTCTACGGATTCCGACCGACGTTCCGCTGTCGAAGATTTCATTGCTGAAATGAACCTATCGATTCATAATACCCCAGATGCACCACCTACTTTTTGCAGCCAAATGGGCGAATCTTGTATTGACGTCACACTTTCTAGTGCAGACGTTCGCTTGGATAGGTGGCGTGTCCTACCTGATGCGTCATGTAGCGATCATCGGCTTATCGTGTACGAATTTGTTCCGATGTTTACTCAAGGTCCGTCACATTCACATATCATTGGTAACTTTAGGTATAAAAGTAAAGGCGCGAATTGGGAATTCTTTAGCTTGCTTTTTGCGTCTAACACCAAAGACTTCACTCGAGACGGGCTATCAGCTGAAGAAAGTGCTGAAATTATGTCAGACGCCTTCACTTACTGTGCTGACATCGCCATTGGTCGCGGATCTATGACCAATATCCGCAGATGTGATTGGTGGTGTGACTACCTAATTGAACAACGTAAAAGTTATCGCCGAGCGCGTAGACATTTAAATAAGCTTAAAAAGCGAAAGGTCACCGGAGACCTCCTAACCTCTGCTTTAAATGCGTTTAGAGTTGCCAAGTCCCGCTACAGAGCATCAGTAGAAAAATCTAAAGGTAATTTACTGCGGAAAATAGTAGAAAAATTAGATAAAGAAGGTCCGTGGTCTCCTTTGTATCACGAGTTCAAAGCAAATCGATCAGTCGATCTTGCGTTCGTCGAAAACATCAAAGTAAACAATAAACACACCACCGGTATTGAGGAGACAACCGAAGTTCTATTAAATACGTTGATACCTGATGATTTGCCTGATAATGATAATGACTACCACAAGCAGATCAGGGCGTGGGCGGCTGTGCCACCTGAATCACCAGCGTCAGACCTTCCATCCATTGACGAATTCATTAAAGTTGTCAGGAAACTCCCACTCAACAAATCGTCAGGTGAAGATAAAATATCTAATCGGATGATAATAGAAGCATGTAAAACAGCGGCCGACGCGATTTTAAGTGTTTACAACCGTTGTATCGCAGAAGGCGTTTTTCCTCGTATATGGCGACGCGGCTTTATACGAATAATTCCGAAAAGTGGCGACAAGCCTCCGGACGATCCTAAGTCTTACCGCCCTATAACACTGCTACCATCTTTGGGGAAACTCCTGGAGCGTCTTATCGTTCCACGTTTACTACCAGACGGACCGAAATTTCACAACAACCAATTCGGTTTTACCGTGGGAAAATCTACCGTAGACGCGGCACTTTCTGTCAGAAAAATTGTCAATACATCCGAACATAAGTACGTAGTTGGGATCTTTCTAGATATTTCTGGGGCTTTTGATAACGCATGGTGGCCGATGCTACTCCTTAAACTGAAAATTCGTGGTTGCCCTAAAAACATATACAATCTTGTTTGCTCGTACTTCTTAAATGGTTCCGCAAAACTCAAACTCGGACATCATTCTATGTCAAAGTCCCTTACCATGGGATGCCCTCAGGGTTCGGTTATGGGTCCGTATGTATGGAACGTAGGCTTCGATGACTTCCTCGCGATTCCACTTCCATGCGGCTGTTCATTAACCGGTTACGCGGACGACGGCCTGCTGCTCATTCAGTCAAGTACTCGGGCTGGACTCGAAAATTTGGCTGACACTTGCCTAAAATTAATATCCCAGTGGGGTGATCGTAACCGTCTGACCTTTGCACCACATAAAACTTATCAACTTCTTTTAAAAGGTAATCTTAAATCATGGCCTAGTATTAAATTTAATAACGTTCCCGTGAAAAAGAAGGAGTCTGTATGCTACCTTGGGTTTGTCTTAGAGAGGAATTTTTCATTCATTGAACACATAAAAACAGTCGGTGAAAAAGCTAAAAAGAACTTTTATGCTTTAACGAGAATATCCAAATCTACATGGGGTTTATCATTTTTAACTCTAAAGACGATCTATGGGGCTACTTACTTGGGGTGTATGTGCTACGGGGCACCAGTTTGGGCCGATAGGGCCACCATTGGAGCGGTACGACGTAAATTACTTCAAAGCCAGCGGTTGGCTTTGATTTTCTTGTGTAAAGCGTATAGGACGGTTAGTACTGAAGCCTTACCGGTACTGGCAGGGGTACTTCCAGTCGATCTTGAAGTACAGCGCCGTGCTTCAATGTACTACTGCGCACGAGAGACCGCGGACACAGACTTTTTAACGCAACGTGACCGTGCTAAAATAGCTAGATTACTTAAACCACAGACTGACGTCTGGGAGGAACTTCTGTCTGAATGGCAATGTAGGTGGGATAATTCCATCAAGGGCCGACATCTTCACCAGTTCTTTCCATCCGTTCGTGAGCGGCTGGCCAGGACATGGCTGGAGGTGGATCACTGTGTCGCCCAATTTCTCACAGGTCATGGTAACTTTAAGAGTAAATTATTTTCCTTCAAGCTTGTTGAGTCGCCTTTTTGTCAATGTTCTACATCTGACTGCGAATTTGAACAAACTGCACATCACATTTTATGGGAGTGTAGTCTTTGGCAGAATGAACGTAATATTATGTTAAATAGTGTACAGGTTACATCCGGAGTTATTTACTATACGGACCTTGTAGAAACTAGAACAAATTTCCGTGCGTTCAAGCAATTTTGTCATACCTATTATTGGAATCAAATATAACAGCTCACAACTTAGGACCCAGTAATATTAATGACAATAATATCCGTGGTGCTAGGCAACTGGGCTTATCTCAGTTGTATACGTCCCTGTGTGCCTATTGGCCTTGTTCTGTTCTGTCTCCTGCTGATATGGAGGGAAGTGGAAACTATGTTTTTTCCTACTCCTCCGCTATTCTTTTCTGATTAATTTCGTTGCGGGATCCAAGACAGTTAAATCATTTCTCTGGGACTTCGTCGAGCTTCATTGTCTCGGCGTTTTTCTTGTGGTCGCCACTGTTGATTCTGGCTAACAGGAGTTACAGTGGTTTGGGAATAGTGTGGCGGGCTTGTCCCAAAAAAAAAAAAAAAAAAAAAAAATATTGAAAGTAAAGTTTTCTAATAACGCCTTTTTCATCTCTTTTTAAAAATTTTTTTTTCAAGAACGATATTGAGCTTCGCCGTTTGATATTTAAAATTGATGACTATTAAGCCTCCCCCACACAGGCGGTATACTCATACGAAGACAAGGCTGAATAGCGAAGCGACCTCTTTTGTCATTGGGCTGAATGCATGATGTCTATTGCCAGTACTATGATGGTTAGATGTACGCGAACTTTTTGAAAGAGTGAAGTGTTTTTTTTTTAATTACTTACCGCCCTAGGGCTTTTCTTGCGACATTAATGCCCTGGAGCGCTAATTGGTCACCTACAAGCCCCATTTGGGGGTAATAAGGACCTACTTACCGAATATGAGAGATGTAAAACAATATTATAATACGCGTAGTTCGAACCGACCCCCACCCCCTCTCCCCACACCCCAAAATTCATTACGAAATACAGTGAAACTGGGTTAAGTGGGACCTGGATAAGTGAGGAACCTCTATAACTAGAACTCATGCTGAGGTCCCAACACTTTGGCATAGATATCTGAGACACTGGGTAAGTGGAATACCTCTTTAAGTGAGACAAATTTTCAGGTCCCTTGAGGTCTCACTTAACCAGGTTTCACTGTACTTGAACGCTCCTGCAGTTGGTCTGTGCTTCCTCCGTGGCTTGAAAGCACGTTATGCCGTTGATCCCGGCTGCCATTAATAGATCTCGGCAGTCGTTACAGGTAGTCATTCACTTGAAAGTGGGTCTGACAACCGGTCTTACCAAAGTGTATTACCCAGTACTAACTGGCTTGTGGAGGTCAGATAGGCAGTCGCTCCATGTACTAGTATTCAGCTGCATCCGGTTAGATTGGAACCAGCACACCTAGTTTGAAATAAATTGAAGATCCAGTGTAAAGAATTTTTCTTACAAAAAACCCTTTTTCAGCAAACCCTGGGCCAATGGCGTGAGGTGTTCTACTTGGCTGCAGCCATCGATCTCGGCGCCAATCTTTTCTACTTATTCTTCGCGAGCACTGAGGAACAGGTACATATTTTTTATTGTTCTTAAAAGGGAACCCAGGCTATGTGAGAGGCCCGTCGGGGCTGCGGGTTTGGTCACAAAGATACCGCAACCTCGACATATGGGGCTAAGAAGGAACATGGGTGGTTTTTAGTCAGTAGAAGTCTGACACTCCCTTTCGCTCTGCCCAAGAGCGGGGGGGGGGGGGGGGGTCATTTGATGATTGATTATTCCACCCACCCGAGAAAAAAAAATGGGTTCAAACACTATCTTGCAGATTTCGGAGCAAATACCATGTCAACATCGACATGGCATGACCTAGAATCCAAATTCGAAGCCATGTGACATCTCATTCCCTCTCACAAAAAGTACGCATGTGTCCCAGCTGTGGGAACAGTATACGCTGATTATGCTGGCAGTACTTTCCTAAATGATTTGAGGAGCTCGCGGTTAAATAAAATTTAAGACAATTTAAAATTTTCGACAGTCGATACAGGTAGTGGCAGTGGCCCGAAAGTTTGACAATCAGTCTTACCATGGTATATCATATTATCCAGTAACAACTAGGTTGTGGAGGTCAGATAGGCAGTCGCTCCATGTATTAGGCTGCATCCGGTTAGACTGGACAAAGCCTTGTTTTTTTTGTGATTTAAACAAATGATAATTAATTAATTTGATTTTCACCAGGACTGGTCACGCTCCGATCACGACGACATGACGGCGCCAGCGCCCGTCGATAGCCTTATGGTGCCCGAGTCATAGACAAGCTCACAAAAGAAGATGAAGGCTTATACAATGAACGTTTCGTTCACAAACTTATTCGTCAAAATAACATGGATTCACGTTTGTTTTGTTCTCGGATGCTAATTATGAATGCAGTAGCTATATGCAAATAAAAATAAGACTAATAAATAATGCAATTGAAAATTAAAATAAATATTTTGGAAAAATTAGTGTCCCAAGTTTCTAAACGCCTAATCAGTTGTCACGTGGTTCGATTGGCTTTTGTTTTTCCAGTCAACCAATCACAATAGGTAAAAGCTACATTCGGGTTTTATGAACTTGAGACTTTGTTAATATTTTAGAGATCCCAAAACATTACACTAATTAAAACATCATAATTTTGAACGCGACAATAAAGTGAGTTATGGTAACAGTAACAATTGATACTTATTCTAAGGTTTATTATTTCAATGTGTATGTCACGGATTTACTTTTTTAGATGTAAGTCCCGAGCCTGTGATAATGAGAAGACCGATTTTGTTATGAAAAGATATCTTAAAAGGGTTTCGGTTTTTTTTACTTTTGAGATACGGAACCCTAAAACGATTTATGCGAATCCCTGTGTTAAAATTTTGAGTCAATTTCTTAAACTTTTTTTTTTAAAACTTATGATGCTTTCACATACAATATTTGAAATTGTCCGATTCAACCTGCTGAAGCGTTTTTCGGGCAAGGAAAATAATAATTTTAATGTTTCTTAAGGTGTAATTGTAATGTATTAGGAAAGCCAAAAATAAAAATACTTTTGAATTAAAAATAAAATAAGTTTCAAAATAAAGTTTTTTTTCAAGTTGGAGTCATTGGAGTGGTTCACTTTCAAGCAAATAAAATATATTATTAATGTTACATAATTACTTAAATTCATGGGTTAAAAGAGTGGGAAGATGAAAAACAGAAACATGTCAATTACAAACAATTTTTCGATATATTTTGCTCAAAATTAAAAACATAAAATAAAATTTTGTTTACACCTTGATTACAAAAAAACTTAACTTAAGTTAGCTTATTGTTTCACGAATGGACGCTGTAGCGAATAATTAGCCAATTTATTTATTAAAATATGGCTGTTAGAACAAAGTTCAAAATGTCAGCCACAAAAAACACGATTATCTTCTTAATTTTAATTTAGTTAACATTCATGCTCTCATCAACTAATGACCCCGATTAAGCTAAATATTTGTATTAGTACAGTCAGCATCAGAAGTAGATTAACACTACTCAAAGTTTCAAAGCACGATTTTATGTTAAAACTTGTTAGATATTACTCGTTAGTAACAAGTTATTGAAGAGTAAGAAATATTATAAAGAACAATCTTCTGAAATATTAAAAATAATAGCTGGAGTCCTGTACATCAAATAATTATATTTCCTAAATATTAAGCTACTTTTGTTTCTGACTGTAATTCTGCGGTGTTTGACATCATAGCAATAGTTTCATATTATTATGGATATGAAAATTATTTTTAAATAATGCGTTTGCAATGCGTTTGCAAGCTGCAAAACTGTAATAATTAGCTACAAAATCCTAACCATATTTTTTGGTGATAGCGTAATATATTAAGCCTTTGATAAAAAAAAAACTCATTCATTTTTTTCTCACAATTCACTAGAACATTAATATAATTGAAGAGGTACGTATTAATTTTTCATTAAAAATGGATGCTATTTTATTTAGAGATGTCTATATAGACAAGCTCGATTTTAAACGTGATTAAACAAAATCGAGTAGAATACAGAAACAATTGATTAAAACGGGCAAAACTGTAGGAGCCTAAAACCTTCATGAACGTTTTTAAGCTGAACACGGACCCAAGTAATAATTATGTTAAAGTACAATCGGGCTCACAAGTAATATCATGTAAGATTTCAGTCATTTTATAGAACCTAACCTTAAATGAATTATAAAAATCTTCCAGCTCACTGGCATCATCAAAAATAACATTAAATCATTAATTTGCACAAAAATATTTACACTTAATTTTATAATTAATGGATTGTTATTAATTTCGCTGATTAAGTGCAGTGCGTGCCAAACGCGGTTTCTGTCTTCACTTTTGTAAAATATGCCTTGCTGATTTTATATATGTTTTTGGCGTTGTAAATTAAAATTCGCCGATGAAATTCAGACGCCAAGTAATTTTTTTTTTTAGTTAAAAATAAAGTTAAATAAAAATTAGAATATCCATTTGTTTTTTAGACTTCAGGAGTGACCACGTCTACGGATGTTGCAATAAATTAAATGTGATGATAACACGATCGGTTAAAGGCGATTCCGCGTCGCAAAGTTTGCTGATTTGGATAATTACTCCTATCAACCAAATATTCAAAAAAATATGTGGGTGTACAGGTACACCTCTGCCTGACCCTTCACGGATTACGGGCGTGATGTTATATTATACAACAAATAAGCAGTTTCCCTAACACGATAATCATTCCAAACATAGAATGCTTACGATTACTTTTTTTAATGTATTTACTCAATTAGTTTAAGTTTCAAAGAGTTCAACTGTAAGCATCCAGCAGTATTCATGATGTGATGACCTTATTACAAATGTAATCATACAAAAATACTTTTATTACGATGTTATATTTTATTTTTATTTAAATACACTTACCTTTAATTACTATAATAATAACCATTTTGTGTTATATATCATTTATTCATAATTAAATGTATTAATCTAAGCGTAACATAATTATGTTATTTTATCTTTTAGAATCTCTAGCATGTCTCACTATTACTTTCTAATACCCAGTTATGTTAATTTTCTTATTAAATTCCAACAATTGCAAACTAAAATGTAAAAAGGCACGCTGAGTTTATTTGCTGTGATTTTAAAACGTAAAAAAATGCAAAGTAAATGTAAATAAAAATTATAATGTATATGACGTAGGTACCTATTTTTTTAGCGACGGCCAATAAATTTTACAAGAAATCTTACTTACGTTTATTTTTTCTCCTTCCCTATATTGAAAATTTGCATGAAATTATAAAAATAAATTTATAATTCAGAAACGAAACCATGTCGTGTGTTGCGTTAGTTTTTTGTGGATCTCCTAATTGCTTTACAAAAACAGCGAGAAAATTATAACTTGCGGGCAGCGTCCACCGCGTGAGAGAAAGTGAAGATCATCATCATTTTTATTCCATTCCATTTTTTGGTCGCATGCTTTGTTTATTTTGATTGCGGATACCGCAATGGATAGTGGAATGGTTTTTGGGTCTCGGTTTTTGATGCCTATGTGGTAGGGTGTTGGGTTGTGGGCGAAATTCAGGTGTAATATCGACACTATCAGTGCTCCGTCTGCCTGTGGCCCATCTCACGTAATTACAGAGTCAAGGGACCGGGCGTCAATACTAATATTTGCTTACGCCCCGAAGTGAGGCTTCGCTCGGGATGCGAGCGTTTATCTCGTAACGAGGTGTGGCTCACGTATAATTATGACAGTCGTCAATTGTCGAATGATTGCTGCAGATACGACAGGTGCCACATTCTGTTCTGCACGTGATTGTACCCATCGTGCCGGCCACAAACTTAGAATTTAAACAACGTTGGTTTTATTTTGTGAAATTATAGGTCCCTCGTGTTAGTCGAAAAAATCTATGTACTTTGGTAATTTTTTCACCACATTGTTCCAAAGTAATTGCCGAAAATAACAGTTAAAAAACGGGTCCTTAAAATATTTCTTCTGCGACGTCGTAAACTTTCTGTAAATAAAAGAGTTGCGAACAAAGCCGAGGTTATTGGCAAACCCTTGCAATTAACTGTTAACAAAGTATTATTGTTAAGCGCGTGTTTGCCAACATTTCGGTATATTGTTCTTTTGTCGATTTCGCTTCAACCCGTCAATTTCGGTGTGCGAATGGCCGAAAGGACGTCGACGGTCGATCTGCGATAAAGTTTAAGAAAAACTTTACGAGCCGCCAAAGGCGGGTAACACGAATACAAGGAACAAAGCTTCTTAACGACCAATGTGTTTATGGAGGTGGGCTGTTTAACTATAGTTTTTGTTGTGGAGCTGTTAAACAATAGTTGCGTCTTTGGGACTCTTTGGTTAGGGGTGATGGCATAACGGTGATGTTATGATCTGCTTTAGGTAGTGTCTGTTTCGGCTTTTATAGCTTTTTGTCGTATAGTCTTTAATGTTTGAAAAGATGCCGCGCTTTGATGGCCACGCGTGCCCTAATTATAGGTTCATCAATAGCCACGCATTACCTTTATTATCAAGATATTTCCCACTCAGGAATCCCTCCTCAGTAGCTGTCATGAAGTCTGGATTTGTGTCCGTCTGATGGCAATAGGCTCGCCCCCTATTACCTACTTGGGACTTAAAACTTAACTGGAGAAATGTGGGTGTATTAATAGTTGAACCTCCGGAATATTTCCTTATATGCCTTTCCTTTTTTCCTCATTGGTCTTGTGGTCGCAAACTCGTAAGTGCGGTGGTTGAGCATGAGGTCCTATATAGGTTGCATTCCCAGGACGGGAAGTGTTTTTGCTTTTTCATCAGGAGTTTTTCAATTGTATCCACGGTCTGGACTTGTGTCCAGTTGATGGCAATACGCTTACTTCGAGATTACACTCGAAAAATGAGGCGAGATCTCGGGTGATCGGGATCTTGCGAGATCGAGATTGCATTCCCTACTTACAAGTGAGGCTCTACCGCTCTAATTACGTAACTGGTGAAATGTGGATGCACTATTAGTCTATTACGTACACCTATGCTAAAGCCTTCTAGTTTAAATTTTTTGGAGTTTGGGAAATCTTCAAATATCTCTCCCCTGCCGCTCTGGGCGGAGCGGAAGGGAGTGTCAGACTTCTACTTACTAAAAACCACCCATGTTCCTTCTTAGCCCTTTGTGTCCGAGGCCTTTCGAATAACCCACAGCCCCGGAAGGCGTCGGAATTTGGCCTGCAAATGGACGGCGCATCATGTGGCCCCTGAACCTATACCATAACCCTTTGGTTCGGGAATATAGGAGTGATAAAGTTTGCTGTAATCTTTCCTAGTTTATCGTACATTCGTACCGTCCTATATCTGTTGTGTGACTGTAGCTTGTGAATGGATTAACATGGAATATTTACTAAAATATAGGTACCTATTCAAGTGGCATGATAATAATATCTTCACTAACATACTTACCTAGATTCTATACCTACCTATGTACTTACTAAAGTATACAGGGTGGAAAGTACACCGACGCTAAAACGGTTACCACTATTCACTAATTAATTCTGAAACCCCACAGGAAATTTTCGTCGGTTATTGTTATTTAAAAAACCAACTATTTCACTCTGTATTACACCTTGTTTTTTCAGCAAATTTCTGCTAAATGCAACCGCACATAGAGTCCTTGGTCAACCGGTCCCACTCGAAATGGACCCGCGGGTCCAGTCGCCCAAAGACTCATAATCCACTGTAGTGTGTTACCTAAGCATACTACACGTGTAAGATACACCTACAGTAAAACAATAGGTGAATAAACCGTTGAAAATGTCAATGTATGTGTGTGGGGGGGAGTCAATAGTACATTATGGTATAAGTGTGTAACGTTGGTGATTACCGCAGAGGCGGCATTGAGACCCGAGCCGTCAGGTGAGGGTCTTAAGAAAGCCGAGGACGGTAATCATCAATACACACGTGTATCATACGACGTTTTTCAACACACTTGCGAATAAAAAAAAACGTGTGGCACTCGGAGACTGCCGCGGTAAAGCTATTGCATAGCATTTTTTATCAATTATTTAATTGAACACCTCAGTTGACAACCTTGTTATTTTCCGTAACCATAGCAACCTGGTTGAAATATTTTCATTAGGTACGGAATTTCTGGATTCGCTCTCCATAGTCCGGTCAATATAGACATTTGAAATAACTATAATTCCCACAGAGCCAAATATTGGTGGAGAGCTGGGGTATACCATTACAAACAAACCCTTAAAAATCCCCATCGATCCTATGTGTGCTACAAAAGTTATTTGGGGTCAAAGGTCAAAATTTGAGGATTTTTGAATTTTTCTCGAAAACGGTAAGTTATATCAAAAAAAACCTCAACCCAAAGTTGTAGATCATAAAATTCTCTACAAAAATGTGCTTGATCATTATTTTCTAAGAGTTACCATTCCTGAGATATCGCGATTCTAACAGCTAGTCACATTATTCTTTATATAAAAGCGTAAGGTAACTCACTCCTCACGAAATCTCGAAAACCGCTGGACGTATAAATATGATTTTTGGCAAGGAGGTAGTTTATAGTTAGTAGACGTCCGCTAAGAACGGATTTTGCAATAGGGCCGGATTAGGGTGGTCTAAGGGCCCACGCAAGTTTGTATGAATCAGAACTTGCAAAAGCTCATAGACCATCTTAATCCGGCCCTGTCAGAAAATTAATTCATAGCAGACGTCTACTGACTATAAACTACGTCTCTGCCAAAAATCAAGATTGTAGCACAAAAAATGAAGGACTTTCATACAAACTTGCGTGGGCCCTTAGACCACCCTAATCCGGCCCTATCGAAAAATCCGTTCTTAACGGACGTTTGCTAACTATAAACTACCTCCTTTCCAAAAATCATCTATATACGTCCAGCGGTTTTCGAGATCTCGTGAGGAGTGAGTTACCTTTCGCTTTTATACAAAGAACGACCCGCCCCGGCTTCGCACGGGGTGCAAATGGATGTTATTATACATAATAAACCTTCCTCTTGAATCACTCTATCTATTAAAAAAAACCGCATCAAAATCCGTTGCGTAGTTTTAAAGATTTAAGCATACAAAGGGTCATAGGGACAGAGAAAGCGACTTTATTTTATACTATGTTGTGATAGTGATAATGTGACTGTTAGAATCGCGATATCTCAGGAATGGTAACTCTTAGAAAATAATAATGAAAAGCATTTTTGTAGAGAATTTTAAGATCTACAACTTTGGGTTGAGATTTTTTTTGATAACACTTACCGTTTTCGAGATAAATTTAAAAATCCTCAAATTTTGACCTTTGACCCCGAATAACTCTTGTAGCACACATAGGATCGATGGGGATTTTTAAGACTTTGTTTGTACCTAATGGTATACCCCAGCTCTCCACCAATATTTGGCTCTGTGGGAATTATTGTTATTTGACCACTACTTTTATGTCTAAATTGACCGGACTACCACGCTCAAGGCCCGCGATAGAAGCTATGCAATAGCTTTTAATAATACAAGAAAAAACATTTTATTTAGTAGATAAAAAGTTTATTTAGAGTAACAATAAAATTAGTAAATGTGCAGTTAGTAAAATTATAATTAATTGTTTTTGATGGCGTAGCGGTCTCTTCAGATAGATTATTTACTGAAATACTTTCATGTTGTATTGTTATTTCAGATTGAGATGGTTCAATAATCGTGTAGGTAGGTGAAATCCAAACATTTGAGGTACTTGGTGTTTCACCAGTAGGACGCGCCTCAGAATCAAGTTTAATTCTTTTTGTGATTTTTGCACAAATTTGATAAGCTGACAAATTGGAGTATGTTTTTAAGTCCACTCCATTCTTCGTTCGGACTGTACTTTTTAACATTGAGTATATAATATACACCACAAAGAGCTAGGTTTGTATTTAGAAGATAATTCTAGAACACATTTTCAGAAAATGACTGTGATTTCTTGGTGTTTGCCACTGCTTGAAATTTTGGTACGCTAATAGATACCTATTTCTCCTTGGAGTTTTCGGTTAGCTTTTCCATAACGCTTAGGGCTTCAAATCTTACATCGTACGTGTACAACATGAATCATTTTCTTCAAAACTAGACATTTTAACTAATAAAATAACTATAATAACAGTGAAAACGAGTTGTGTATTTTTTTCGCAGTAGCGGGAAAATATTATGGTTTTTTTTTATAAGCGATCAGCCATAGACTAAAAGAGGTTTTTTTTTTGCTTGTCGTGGATAGTGTTTGGAGCCACGTACAAAATGGGGAATTCAAATTTTTATTTATCACAGAGAAAACAAAAATTATATTTGAGTGAAAGTTTTATTTATTAAAAACGTACTATAAGTTTAAATTATCTATTTAAATACAAAGTTTCATGAAATGAGCAAGCACTAGGTACATTAATTAATTTTTACTATTGAACACGATCTTTTTTGTATCGAAACTTTTTTAAGAACATAGCAACTCAACCAATTAAATTTAAAAAAAAACCTATAACTCACTAGTGAATAATAGTAATGAAAAATTCACAGTTTGATTATAGGTGTCATTATGTGCCTAATTGCGGTGAAATTTTAGCCACTTTATGAGCAAGTGTGTTGAAAAATGATTTATAGACACCAGCAAATCAAGCTACTACAATCTGTCAAAACTCTTCAATAGATTTTCTTATTCGCTCTTTTACTTTTTAGCATTAGATTCAAGGTATAAAAACCCGACTACGACAAAAAAAACGACCCTGAAAAAGTATGAAACAAGATTTTCAGGATAGAACAAAAAGAAAAGCCGCAGTCACACGGTATTAAAGTGTTTAGGTTGGTACCTATAACGTGTGATTACAGCTTTTCTTTTTGTTCTATCCTGAAAATCGTGTTTCATACTTTTTCAGCGTCGTTTTTTTGTCGTAGTCGGGTTTTAGTTTTTTACTTTTTTTTTTTATTTAAACAATTTTGGTGTTAATTTTTTTTACTCTTGACTTTTTGTCCGCTAGAGGGCGTGAATTTAAATTTGAGCAATATTTTGGAAATGTACAAGTGAGGCCCTTTTAAATGATGCCAAACACGGCGTGTTTATCTCCATTTTTATTTTTAAGCCTTACTTTTTGTCCGCTAGAGGGCGCCAAATCGCTTTTTGTGACACGTCGTCGTAGCCTATGTTCAGCGGAAAAATAAGACGGTTTTAACGATACCTCATATGCCGATTTCCGATAAGTAGATTAGAAGCTATGAGGGAACAGATGAAGATACACACATACATACATACAAACAAACATACATAGCCAGTCAAAATCATAACCCTCCTTTGGCTTTGCCGTAGTCGGGTAAAAATTGCGAAAATTTTACATTTTCGGGCAGCTTGTTGTGCACTAAATGGGTACGATACCTACGTGGTAACCGTTCGTTTGGGCATCGGTATTCCTTCAATCCTGTATAAATGACAGCAGGGACCAGCTTCGTAACCATAAAGCACTGTATTTAATTCTTAATCTATTCTCAATACAACAATCATTCTGTAAGCACAGTGATAGCGCATAGGCAGCCATTGCGTCATCGGCGGCACCGTCGAACACGCACAGATTTTGAGCGCCCACAAATCAATATTAATTTAGTAAGATTCTTAACTCGTGCGTCCCCATTTTGTGTGTTAGGCAATACTGTGACGTAGCAGAAACAGTACTGAGTTGACAACATGAATTTTATAACGGTCTGGATAATTGAGGTATTCCTCGTAGCGCTCCCGTTTTGAAACGCTCCCATCTAAACGCTCCCGTTTTGTTCCTCCAAGCGCTCCCAAAAAGAGCGCTTCGAGGGACGATTAAAAATAATAAAATGTATTTCCTCGAAGCGCTCCCAAGTTTAAAAATAGGGAAAAGCATGAAGTAATGAATTATATCGATAATTTTTAAAAACTCATGTGTGCATCATCGACATCGAAATTTCTCATTCGTTCTATCACACAGTTTATGGTACAACTACGGCACAAACTACCAGGAGAATAGAAGTAGGCAGGAGTTAATGAGAACATTTTTTTTTTGGAGATGAAAAAAAAAGATAGGTATTAAAGTCCCACAAACTACCAGGAGAACAAGTAGGAAGGAGGTATTGGAATTGGAATCTTTAAATCAAATCTAAATTATTCCTTAATATATTAAAGTTTTTATCGTTTTTTCCTTTTTTTTATTTCCAATAAAAAATGTTTCAATACCTCCTTCCTACTTCTGTTCTCCTGGTAGTTAAACAGGCGTTACATTTTCATAACCGCTCTATGTTTTGCCATTTGTCGTACAGTGGGTCTTCAAAGACAATAAAATCTCAGAGGACCCACTAGTAGGTCTTGGGAGACACATCAGTATTCGGAGACCCACGTGGGTCTGCTTGGTGGGTCCTTGAAGACGAAGCGTGCGGGGAAGGGGGTAGTAATGGGAAACACAATGGAGAGAAATCATATGCTTTCTAAACAATAAAAAAATATGAATAGGGACATATGTCGGTAGATTATATTCATCTATTTGGAGGATTTACAATAAAACAAAAGAAATATTAATTACCAAACCCGTGCGAAGCCGGGACGGGCTGCTAGTTGTATATTATAACAATGTGTTCTACTTATTATCGATAATTTCAGTTAGTATAGTCCCATCTCTATCCGAAAGTTAATCATGGGAGCGCTTCGAGGAAATAAATTTTAATATTTTTAATCGTCCCTCGAAGCGCTCTTTTTGGGAGCGCTTGGAGGAACAAAACGGGAGCGCTTAGATGGGAGCGTTTCAAAACGGGAGCGCTACGAGGAATACCTGGGATAATTATGTCAACAGTGCAACTACGAACAACTGGAAGAGGGAGATGTAGTTATGTATGTAGTTGTAGTTGGATGTAGGTAGTGCAGTTTGTACTTTTTTGTGCTCTTCTCTAGCTAGAGGAGCTAGAGTGGTCTATGTAGCTGAAAATTCTCCATGATTACCTAACTGATTTTAAAGTAAGATCAACACTTTGGCATTCAAAAAACTCATGAACAGTTATTTTCAGACTGCTCATAAAAAACGACTAATAAGTAGCTACATCGCTTTAATTTTCTGACAATGCGCATTCATTGACCCATTGTAAAAATGAATGTATGTACTTGTCAGTTGATTTATATGCACCGGAGAAAGCAGGGCCATTCGCTAGTCTCACAACAAACAAACGCATCGCCCAATTCGCTTCGGTGGTAAATTAAAGCGTACGAAACGAGATTTTCAACAGAAAAGTAATTATAGAGCGGTTCCAAAAAGCGGTTTTGGTTTCGGTAGCAATAAAACTTGCGTTGTTAGCGACAAAAGGGTTTGTTTTTGGGCATTTCGGATATTTTTCGAACAGCGGGAGCCGAGGAAACGAACAAATAAACGGTGTAAGTGTACGAAGGTTGGTTATCCGACGAGCGCAGCTAATAACGTGTCGTCTGACATAATAGGCGGGACGGCGAAAGACGATCCTCATAATGAGCCCGTACCGAGCTTTGTTCTGCACAGAATGGGCTCGAAATGTCTCCGAGATAGGTTTATTTACATCAGAAAGTTGTACGTCGCTCAGTATTGTGTGTAAAGTCGAACCGTACTAAATTAGTTTTATGATTTTTTGAAAAGAGATGTTTTGAAGTAAAGGCCTGTTTACGACGGAGTTTGATTATTGGGAGTCGTTAGTTGTCTTGTTTTGTGTGTTACCGCTAATCAAAGTGTTAATAGACGTTTACACTCGAAGGCATTATGGAGGAATGCTAGCGTGGGTGATGGGAGATACACAAATCACTTACGTACACAGTAGACTCCAGGCAGGGCTACATAATATATGACGTAAGTTTGATTTTGTATCTATGCACAGAAATAGAACCCGCGCGTTGTCGTTGCGCGACAGAGAAACACTGCGCCACTGAGTGGAGAACTGGATCTCGCAATTTAAATGCAATTCGATTTAGCTTTAAAACTTAAGAAACACGTAAATACTTTACCGCTAAAGGAAAACCTCAATTTACTTAATTACCTTATAAGGTAACATGAAAATCCTCTCAGGTATCGATTTTGGCCTGGAATCCCGAAATTTGCGTTTACTTATTTGAAACTGGGTCGAGATTGCATTTAAACTAAAATGCTGTTGCTTGTCTTAGAATCCCTGCATTTAATAAAGTAAACTTCTTTACATAACTAAAAAGTCAAATGTTACGGTAATGTGTAAAAAATTGGTAAGTATAGAAAACAAAACTGTTTTGTTTAACGGTATTAGCGATTCGGTAAAAAATTGGAGCAAACAATAGAAAAAATGGTAACAGCAAACCTTTGCAACAAACCAATTCAAAGGAATGCTCTGTTTTTGGACTCATAAAAATTAGAAATATAGAGCAGGACTTTTGTCTGAAAAGGTTTTATGGCGGCGCGGCAATTGCAGTAAAAACGCTGCTGTTGTTATAAAAATATTGTGACCGTTAATTGTAACACAGTTTGTTGTTTTTCTTCCTTCCGAAAATACCGCAACGCTACAATTTAACAGTCACTGTTATTTTCTCAGAAACCTTATCTAAAAATTGAACGGTACCATTTTTTTGGTCCCTCGGACTCCCCTTGGACTTACATACTAATTATTTCCCAATTATTGTGATCATTAGGTAAAAACCTTCACACTTAAAGAGGGTGCAGTCGTCTTGAAAGTTTCCAATTCACGATTGAACCTCAACCGCACCTAAATTGTAACTAGTCCCACTAAATATGTATTGGAATGAAATCTCTGGAATGTCAACTCAACGAAACAAGTCGTTTCCAATCCATCAGCATCTGTAGAAAGAGACAAGGAAGCGTTTCAAATATTTTAATGAGTGAACCTATGGTATTATGCACTAGTTCAGATATCTACCGGTTCTGAGAAGATCCCAAATCGAGCAAAACGCGCATGTTAATTACATTTTCTCGTATTAAATTTTCAGGTAGACCGAAACTGGATCTTGTTTGAATGTGGTCTTAGTCTGACACACCTAGATTGCGAGAGACGGGGATTCAACAGTCAGCTTTCATGAACCATGTGTTATTTATTATTATTAATCTGGCTAATTTAGGTGTTTTTTTTTTATGATTTGCTTAATGAACTCTTGGCCACAAAATAATCGAATTATTACATACATGCGATGCATAGGTATTATGGTACAAACCGTTTATTAAGAGATAAAAACATAGAATTTTGATGAAATTGTGACCTCTGGATTAAGAAAATGAAACATAATTAGAAAAAACTAATCAGCGCATTTTGAAGACGAGAATGTTGCGCTAATTATGCGCTGAACCGATTTGTAAATTAATTCTTCATTGCCATAAACTAAGCGCACAAACAGAACTCGAAATGATGTTGGGCGAGAAGAGCTGTATTGAACACTTGATTTACCTAACATAATCCACCTAGATGAACTTAAAAAAAATAACTAGCTATTACTTATATTAGGGATATCTATGTGCAATAAAAATATTTCATGTTATTTCATTATTTTGTTATAAATAAAAAATTCAAAGTTGCGCAAATAATTCCCCGCGAGTGCATTTTGCAAGACTGCAGCCTTAAGTCCTAATTAGCTGCGTTCAGTGACACAATAGATCATTTGAATAAAGATCTCAAGCATGTGGGACAATGGTAGCGGGTGGGCCACAGGCCGAGCTAACCCGAGCCAGGCCGAAACAGCTCGAACCTTTGCATATGCAAAACAGAGGCTGTATCACCGCCAGGCGGCTGCTTTGAAGTCTGACGGTGGACGCGAACAAATTTATGCTCAGTGTCAATACATTAGAGGAGAGCGGCGTCGCGACTGATGTCAGAGTCGGCTGTGTTTGAATAATAAGTGCGCGGCTCCATTGTGTGATAACGTGACCCAAGGAATGCATCGAAATTCAGAGACGTTTCTTGGAAGAGTCCTCGGTGTGGTGACTGGTGATGCATTATCTTTTCGTCAGCCGACAGGAGTTCCCAACTCCTATTGGGTCCAGAATTCTCAGTCAACAAAAGAATGCTGAACTGAAGGCCAAGCAAGGTCAAGGTGAAACATCAACAGACATAACATCAACGGTTGTTGTGGCGAGTTCGTTCTAAATCCTAACATAAACAATCGAAAAAGAGTGATGACATCATTAACATAAGGCACAAAAAAGAAACAAAACGTAACGTACGATAATGGAGCTCGGTGTAATAACGCGGAGGCACGCGAGACGCCTCGCGCCGCGCCCGCGCCGCGTGCAGGGAGCGCGTGCCCGGCCCGGCGCGGCGAGGCGGCGAACCGGCGCGGCGTGACGCGCGCGGCCCGCGTAACGCGTTCAGTCGCGCGCCGACCGCAACAACGAGCGCACGCACCACACGCTCGCTTATCTAATGATGCTGTGATTGTAAAGACGCTCTTACGTATCGGATGTTTTTTTAGTGAAGTGTTAATTAGTAACTATGGTGACGGGTATTGCCGGTAGCCCTCAGCAGGCCGCTGCAAACCCAGTGGTGGTGAATATGAGCCCTTCAGCGACGCAGGTTGAGCAGAAGAAGAGCGGTGATAATAGAAGGGTATGTTATAGTTTTGTTTTGTTTATTAGTACTGGATTACTTTTTTTTTAGAGTGACATTACAATAAAAAAATTTATGTTATTGTTTATGCATGCTAATTTTATTTATTAAGATTAATAAAATGGTTGACTAAACGTAAACACTGCTATTAAAGAAAGACATCAACGCGCTTAGTTTTAAATAATTTTTTTAATACTTATCCTTTTTTATTTCTAAATTATTTTTCTATCAGTTCTCAAAGTATAAATAACATAAAAACTTAGAATAATATAATGTAGGGTTATAAAGTTAACGTAACATTTTCAAGTTGGTCTACAATTCTACATTATACACATCGTCTACGGCGTAGTACGAACTTCGTAGGCATTCGTAGGCCTATATTTTTTTTAACTACTGTAACTCAAAATGATCTTTGGTTGATTAATTTAGTTAGTAAACTATAACATCTTTTTTAGACAGAATATTAAAGCAAAATTTTTTTTACCCGACTGCGACGAAGTCCAAAAGAGGGTTATTAAAGTTATTATTAATAATTAATATGTACTTGTAACGAGATATTACCAAGTTTACTATTTTTTGAGTTAGTTAGAAAAGTTGACTATTTTCCAAGATGGAGTAAATCTCTGTAGCAACAAGATCGTGTGTTTATAGCTAACTTATGTACATACAAACCTACATATAACCACAAAGGCGGTGGGCAGGCATGGTGCATCACGCTGGCATTTTAGCGAGGCGTCGCGAACTGTTGCTTGTGTCACGATTCTGTGCTCGAGACTTGCAAATTACTATCATACCCTAGCTCTTACTTTACACTGTAGATGTAGAACTCGTACAACGTAAAAATACTTCTTAGTCTGCATTTGGGCCCGGTTGATGGCAATAGGCTTACCCCTTATTACATGCGACTTTAACATAACAGGCGAAATGTGGGTGTACTATTTATTAGTGACACCTCTGCCTAACCCTACGGGGATTGACCATGATGTTATGTTATATTTTCTCGTTAGCTTGAGATTTCAATATTTTATTAAATTCAGACTCGCGTGTTATAGTGTGTGTTAGTAGTGCCATTTATGTGTAAGTGTGTGCGTGTACGTAGGCGTTGCTCCGGCCGCGTAGCTTGTAAGATAGTTTTTAAGCAGACTCTCCTAACATGTTCGTACAATAACATGTCATGTACTAAAAGTTTTATTATATTTTTAATTATTTTATAAAGTTGTTTCAATAAGAAAGCTCGCCGAATGCCCCAACAACTATAATTGGCGCAGTCGCAACGGATAAAGTTAAAGAAAAACCGCGTTTTTCAAAAATCAAAAACAAATACTTTTCTCAACATTTGAAACCGTGTTCCTACTGTGGTTTTCGGCGAGAAGAACGGAAGTGGCTTCGATCATGAAGTTGTGGACCTGGGCCTTCATCACATCGTAAGTCCAGATTCTTTTGATTGTTGGTGGAATTAATATTATTATATTTTTAGAGAACTTCAGAAAAAAAGTAATAATTCTTGTTCTGTTTAAGTATTTTTGTTTTGAAAAGGAGAGATCTCAATAATTAATTTTGATATAACTTATTTTTTTATACTGTATTTGTGTGTGCTGTCGTTGTTTATAAAATATCGCAAGGCGAATAATATATTTTGCAAAATGGATTCGCAAAAGTTATCATCCATTAAAATCGCTTTAATGATTATCCCTAAATATGATGGGAACCCAAATCAATTACACAGATTTATAGAAACATCCGAAACTATATTAACACAATTTTATGATAGAACCACTCCAGATTGCTTTAACAATTCCATTATTTTACACAATATTTTAAACAAATTGGAAGGCAAAGCCGAGGAAATAGTTAATATTAACGGCGTTTCATCATGGGATCATATCAAAACCGTATTGCTAAAAAATTTTGGGGACCAAAGGGATGAAAATTCGTTGAACCGAGATTTAGTTAATATGAAGCAGGAAAATGAATCCGCTCAGGAATATTACAACCGCTGCATGAACATTTTAAACACTATTATTAATTACGTAAATCTTCACGAAACAGTTGAGGACGTAAAGAATTGCAAAAGGAGCTTTTTCCAAGCTCAAACCCTTAAAACTTTTCTAGCAGGACTAAAAGAACCCTTTGGCACAACTATAAGAGCCATGCGCCCTGTAGATTTGCCCACAGCTCTTAATTATATTAAAGAAGAAGAAAATATTAGGTATGTACAGAAAGGCAACAATTTTTCATCAGTTAATAACAACAAACCTTTCCAGAGTAACAATAATAATTCTAGGAATTTACCTTTTCCAAATTTAAACCAACCCTTACAACCTCGTCAAAATTTCAAGTTCAACAACTCGCAACCCTTCAGACCGTTTACACCTTATTTTACTAGGAATAATAATAATAATTTTGCCGCATCGAAACCTTATTTTAATGGGCCAAATTTTAACAATAATTCCGGGAATAGACCACAGAACCCATACCGAGCGTTGCAACAAAACTTTAATAACTCTAATACTAACAACAAACCGAATACCCAATCTAAACCTGTACCCATGAGTGGAATATCCTATAATTCTGCAAATATTCCATTAAGACCATCAGTACCCAATTATCATAGTACACAGTATCCCGAAGCAACAATGTGCAATCAGTTCGAAGAATTGCACATGCTCGAGACTAACCCAAACAACTCCCACACAGAGCACAGTAGCGACGTACCTTGTACTGATAAGAATGATCCGGATGCAAGTTATCCCCATGAGATTAATAATGAATTAAATGTACTCGATTATGACAATACACAATATTGGCCTACACAGAACGATCCAAATTTTCATCAAGGTTCGAGTGCCAACCCCGAAACTTAACGGAAATAAATATTCATACTAAAAGACAATTGCCTTTTATCGAAATTAATGAGCCACCCCTTAAGTTATTAATCGATACTGGTGCCAATCAGTCCTTTTTGTCTCCGGAGGTAATTGAAAAACATTTTCAAAATACACCTTTAATTTATGAACCATTTTCAGTAACAAACTTAAATTGTACCACCGACAATAACTACTCCATAGAAATACCAAGCTTTTCTGAATTAAATGAAAAATGCCCCTCAAAGTTTTATATTTATAAATTTCATAATGTGTTTGATGGTTTAATTGGCTATAGAATGCTGGAAAAACTGAAAGCAAACGTTGACCTCCACAATAAAAAGTTAATTACGCCGAACGCGGAAATACCTATTAAAGTTCTGAATTCCGGAATTAATAATCTTTTCGAAGCCTTAGTTAGGTCAAATTCGTCGAAATGTGTAAAGGTACCCGTTAATATTCAGCGTGATGATATATTCATACCCGAGACTTATATAAACAATTGTTATATTCCCGCGACGATAACACAGTCGGAGTCAGGTTACGCATACCTTGAGATAGTGAATCCTACTAAGAATGATATCATCGTAAGCTTAGTTTCGCCACTTAAGGCGCAGACAATTCACAATAATTTTGATATATTTAATTTTGAATCGATAAATGAAAACGAACAAGACATTGAGTCTTTGGTTCGCACTGATCATTTAAATTTGGAAGAAAAGCTAAACTTACTAAAACTATGCCGTAATTACAATGACATATTTTACACCGAAAATAGTCCTTTAACTTTCACTAACCAGATTAAACATCAGATAAATACTAAAGATGACATTCCTATTTTTACACGATCATACAGATATCCTCATGTCCACAAACAGGAAGTAGAAAAACAAATAACTGAAATGTTACGTCAAAAAATTATAAGACCTTCAAATAGCCCTTGGTCTTCACCTATCTGGATTGTACCGAAAAAACAAGACGCCTCTGGCAAAACAAAATGGCGTTTGGTGATTGATTTTAGGAAACTAAATGAGAAAACTGTGAGTGATAGGTATCCAATCCCTAATATCAGCGATATTTTGGATAAATTAGGTAAAAGTCAATATTTCACTGTTTTAGATCTAAAATCAGGCTTTCATCAGATCGAATTACATCCCAAGGACATCACAAAAACCGCTTTTAGTATTGACGACGGTTATCGTGGTCATTACGAATTTTTACGCATGCCCTTTGGCCTAAAAAACGCTCCATCGACTTTTCAACGGGTCATGGATAATGTTTTACGTGGGCTCAAAAATGTGACAGTTTATATGGATGACATAATAGTATACAGTTCATCATTACAGGAACATATCCTTAATTTAGAAGCCGTTTTCCAACGTCTTAGAGAATCTAATTTTAAAATACAGCTTGACAAAACTGAATTTTTAAAAAAGGAAACTCCTTTCCTAGGTCATATTGTAACAGCAGAAGGCGTAAAACCGGATCCAAATAAAATTAAAGTCATACAAAAATTTCCTATACCACAAACTACCAAAGAAATTAAGTCCTTCCTTGGTTTAGTTGGCTACTATCGGAAATTCATACCGAATTTTGCCCATCTTGTTAAACCACTAACATCTTGTTTAAAAAAGGGAGCTAAAATTCAACTTACCCCTGAATACGTTAATTGTTTTAAACATTGTCAAAATTTACTTATAAACGACCCTATACTTCAATATCCTAACTTTGAAAAAGATTTTAAATTACGTACGGACGCCTCAAACGTTGCCCTGGGCGCCGTATTATCACAAGGGCCTATAGGAGCTGATAAACCGATTGCGTATGCATCGCGGACTCTGAACGATACCGAAACAAAATACAGCACCATAGAAAAGGAGCTGCTGGCTATTGTATGGGCCACCAAATATTTCCGACCGTATTTATACGGAAGAAAGTTTGACATTATCACGGATCACAAACCTCTACAGTATTTGATGAATATAAAAGAACCCAATAGTCGTTTAACGAGGTGGAGATTACGCTTAGAAGAATTCGAATATAACATCATATATCAAAAAGGAAAAAGTAATACAAATGCCGACGCTCTGTCTAGAGTTGAAATACATAATTGATCGCGCCAGGACTCAGCCGAACCTTATCTCGGGCCCATGGAAGACAGGTCTCCGAACAGCTGCCGTCCTAACGTGATCAAATAGACGCGATACGCGCCTCCGAACAATATTACAATTTCTGAACTTACAGCTACTCTTACCTCATTTCTTCGAGCCGGTCTCACTTCCTTGACCCCTCGCAAGTTGTGTAACTGTGTATGTGTATAATGAGTGTATATGACCTTGCGATGGTTTGCTGGTAGTTCCGGACGATTCTTCCACGTCGCTGCAAGCCACGCCGTTAACGCGAGCCACCACACTCACTCCGTATTAGTCTAACCACAAAAGCCTCGGTGCTTCCCAATAGCACTCCCGTGACAAGGCAAACCAATGATATTATCAATAACCCGTTCGACATTCACAGCGTCGCTAACCGTACTGCTTAACTAGTATAATTGGGTGCCGCGAAATGACTCCACAAGTCGATTTAATCAATGCGCGTGCACTTTCACCCGTGATTCTATGGTTACTATAATATTCGTTCGACGCCCAGCACGTCTCAATACGAACTACTTCACGCCGAGCCCAGCGCTCGACCTCTCTCCCTCCGCCCCTGTCGCCCCGCGGCGGAGAAAATCAAAAATCTGAAGGTAGATTATAAACAATCACCCCCCCCGGACCGACCCGTTGTCGGTCCGCTCAAACTCCCGGGAGTCGAGATAAAGTTGAAACTGCCCGTCTAAGGATCGAGTCCCTCACCTGGACGTCTGCGATCCTTGGAAACCCATCCTTGCCCGTAATCAGGTTAACAATGCGCCCCCGTCGCCAACACAACGGTGATAGGTTAGCATCCTTAACCAGAACGAGGTCTCCAACGCAGGGTGGGGTCGTCCTGTCCGTCCACTTAACGCGTTGCTGTAGAATATGCAAATACTCCAGCGACCATCGCTTCCAAAAATTTTGGCTCATTTGCCGTAACATCTGATACCGCGACAACCGGTACAACTTGACATCAGCATATGGATATTCCGGCAAGGCGCTAAGTGGTTGGCCAATCAAAAAATGACCTGGGGTAATGGCCTCAAGGTCATTCGGGTCAGCGCTCAACGGGCACAAAGGTCGCGAGTTTAAGACCGCCTCAATTCTGCAAAACACCGTTGACAACTCCTCAAAGGTGAGAATCGTTGAGCCGATGACCCGATACAAGTGAGTCTTGGAAGACTTGACTACTGCCTCGAAAATTCCACCCCAGTGGGGGCATCCAGGTGGACTAAAATACCACGAAATGCCCCGACTGGCGAGGCCCGTGCCAATCTCTCGCTCATTCTGACTTAAAAACAATACAATTTCCTTTAAGCACCGGTCGGCGCCCTTGAAGTTGGTACCACAGTCCGACCGAATCAGTGACGGTACTCCCCGTCTAGAAACAAATCGATCTAACGCCGCCAGAAAGGCCTCCGTAGAGAGATCGGCCACCAATTCCAAATGAACGGCCTTGGTCGCCAGACACACGAAGACACACAGATATGCCTTAACCGACTTCGCGTTGCGAAGGTGCGATGTCTTGACCATGAAAGGCCCCGCGAAATCTGTCCCTACGCCAGCAAATGGCCGAGCCTCCGTGACTCGGTCGGCCGGGAGATCTCCCATTTGTGGCTGCATTGTGGCTGCCTTGAGTCGGTAACAAGGCAAGCAACGAAACACAACGCTCCGTATGATTCTGCGGGCCGATAAAATCCAAAATTCACGCTGCAAAATGCCCAGAAGGGTGTTACAGCCTGCGTGTGAATTCTTGGTGTGACGGTCCCTAACCAACAACTCCACCAAAGCTCCTGAATGAAGCACTTTCCCATGAACGTGACCGGCGCGATCCAACCGGTTGGATCGAACGTTCGTGCGATAGTCGAAAGGACCGATCGCGTGGTCCAGGTCTTCGACAGCAACTCGGCCTCACAACTGTATGTGAAGGCATCCTGACTCGGTCGATACTGGACCCCTAAAATGGCCAACGCATGAAGATTCTCCGAATCCTCAAACAAATGCGGGTCTTGTTGATACTCAGTTGGCAGTCCTGCCAGTACCTCTGGGCAGTTCGACAGCCATTTCCTGAGTTCATAGCCACCGGAGGCCATGAGCGCCACCAATTCATCCCTTAAGATGAGCGCCTGCTCAATACTGTCTGAGCCCGTACAAATGTCGTCTACATAGACGTCCCTATCAATGACAGCAGCCGCGCGGGGAAAGCGGAGCCGTTCTTGATCAGCCAGTTCTCGTAGCGTACGCATGGCTACATATGGGCTGGGCTTTAATCCGTACGTGTTTGTGTTGAGCTCGTACGTGACCATCGGTTCTTCTGGGCTCTCTCGCCACAATATCAGCTGGAACCGACGGTCGTCTGGATGAATCTCAGTTTGACGAAACATCATCCGTACGTCCGTAACGAAGACAACCTGGTGTCTCCTGAAGTCCGTGAGAATGTCTGCAATGTCTCTGGTCAGCTTAGGACCAGCATGGAGACATTGATTCAGGGACACCCCGCTAGACGTCTCCGCGCTCCCGTCGAACACGACCCTAATCTTTGAGTCAGGTGTCTTCAAACAGCATGATGAGGCAACACATAATGCTCCTCATGACGATAGTCAACCCTGGACACCGACATGTGACCCAACGTCAGGTATTCGCGCATGAACTCCACATACTTCTGTCGGAAGTTGGAGTCCCGCTTCATGCGCCTTTCCATTGCCACTAACCGCTTTTCTGCCAGACTCCATGAGCTCCCCAGCGGAGGTCGAATTGACAGAAATGGCAACCTTGTCATAAATCTACCCGATGGGAGGCGCACCGTGTTACATCGATAGAATGTTTCGCACTCCTCATCACGTGGGTTATTTCTAAGAGCGGTGGGTGGCTCTTCCGTTGCCCAGAACCGTTGCAGGACGTCGGATAACACGCTGCCATAATATATGGAGCTATAATCCGTTGAGTGCTGTGGTTCCCGTACTGGGCCCAATAACGCGTAACCACCTGCGGTACGCATGGCCACAACCCCGTTTGGTTGCAGCTCCCGGTTGCCGCTTCGGAGCAGCTTCCCGAGGACGTCAGACCCAAGCAAGACGTCCACCCGTCCGGGGATCGCGAAGTGGGGATCGGCTAACTCCAATCCATTGGTCAACCCTTTTACCGCAGACGGTAACCGAGTCTGAGGGAGGACCCCAACCACTTCGTCCAAAACGATCGCCGTGGCATTCACCCGCGTGACCGATGCCGTGTCACCCATCTCGAACAGGAATGTCGTCTGACCCCTGAGGTGAGGCACCCGATTGCCACCTATACCTACGGCGCCATCCCGTGATGGCTCTAATGTAAGGCCCAGCTTTTTCACTAAACAGCTGGACACAATACAACCTTGTGCCCCTGAATCTAACAGTGCTCGCACGTGCACCGGCTGTCCGTCAGTACCCCTGACAGTAATCCTAGCCGTCGGTAATAATACCGTTACTGTCGGGGTGGGCACCACTGACGAACAGGCTGCTAGTTGCTAATAGGAGGCACCTCCCTCCTCCCCTGCCGGAGGGGGAGTAAATACTGTCCCAGTATACGGGTCCCAACCCGGGTAGTAACCCTCCCGACCCATCGGTGACATCCGTGCCGGTCGGAAGTAGCCTACTGGCATCCTTCCGAACGGTGGCGGGCGCGCCGTCAGCCGAGGGCGTTCTGCGAGAGGCGGGGAGAAGCGACTACTCGGGGGTGGCAACATGCCCCCCAACGCATTCGAGTACGCCGCGTAACCCGTCTGTACTACCTCCGGGCCCCTGCCCGAGTCTCGGTGCCTATCCCCCCCCCGCGGGGAAGACGACGGTATCGGGTTGTGCTCTGGATCAGCCCTTGGCCCACCCCCCCGAGGGGGCGGCGACCGCTGATTCCTGGCCGACCCACCCCCCCTAGGGGGGGGTGACCGACCACCCGAATCTGGCTTAGGAGAGGGGGGGTGACCTCCCGGCGAGGCTCCGTGCACCTCCCTACTCTCCGCCAGGCATAGCAACTCGTGATGGGCTCCTCCGCAGGTTCCACAGTTAGTGGTCCTGTGGCACTCACGTACAAAGTGAGTCCCCAAGCAGCGGAAGCACAAATAGCGCTGCTTGACCACCCCTCTTCGTCTATGCACCCGCTGCGCCTTAAAGTCCGCGCATGCGGCGAGACCGTGCCCTTCCTTCCGACAGAAGGCGCACACTTCCGATTGGAGGGCGTGGTATTTCCTCCCCCCCCGACGGGGCTCAACCGGCTTGGGCCCGCTCGTACGTCGGGTTGACGGAGGAGGGTGCGACGTGGATGCCCCTTGGCAATCCGCCCGCCGGCACTCGCCTTCTAAAAACACCCTCAAGTCATCGTAACTTGGGAGGTGGTCCGTCGATTCGCCACCATGTGACTGCTCAAAGCGCGCCACCACGTCGATCGGCAACTTCCGTAAAACCCTATTGACGATGATATATTTATTGTCCCCTAACGACAACTTAAGTCGATCTAACGTGTTCACCGCAACCGTGACCGGATTAAGGATTTTCGACCTTATTTCGTACACGTTAGACACCTTCGGGATTTCAAAAATCTTATCAATGAGGCCATCAACTATTAATCGCCGATTATCATATCGGTCGATTAATAGGCCCCATGCCGTCTCATAACTGGCGTCCGTAATCTCCAGGTGGGTCAAGATGTCGTGCGGCTCACCGTTAAGCCTACCCATTAATTGAGCCATCTTGTACGCGGGCGAGAGATCTGTACGCGAATGCACGACACTATTAAATATATCGCGGAATCGCGGCCAATCGGCATACTCGCCGCTAAACTCGGGTACATGAACTGGTGGCAACGGCGCCTGAATCCCTACGCCTGCTGGCCGACATGAATCCCTGACGTCACCCTTGCGCGATCGCTCAATGTCGGCCGCCGCCTGGATTATGCTCATGGACATTTCCCCACACTGGTCCACATTGCCCCGTACCACCTGAGCATCCTTGTCCACCGACGACAGATCCGTCGATTCGAGACATGCTAAATACTCAGCGTGACACTTTAACACGGCGTCATATCGTTCGTCAACTTGCCGAGCGCGTGACAATAACGCATCTTCACGATCGGTGCGACCTACCAACGTAACAACCGATGAAAACCATCTCAATTCAGCTTCGATTCTGGCTGCGATAGTTTTCGTTACTGACGGAGCCATAGTACCAACTTCAATACGCGATTATGCAATAATAAATAACAATAACCAAAAAAAATAACAATTATTGTATCCGGAATTAACAATAATAATATATTCGTTGAGTGAATAAATCTACGACGCTATGCCAACTCTTGAACTTATTCCTCTACGTGCTCTAGAGGTTATTCCTCTATGTCTCAAATGTTGACAATCATAACACGATTTGTGATGAGGTTATATTTGTGCGTAACCGAACGTAAATAACAAATTATTTTATCAACGAATATTCACATTCCATGTACTTATTATTAATAACGCCAAACTCAACTTGAGGCGTACACTGGTATGTAGGTCAATGTACTACTACCTACAAGTTGAATTTGTACATGAACACAATTTTTACAAAGTAAATTGGTACCAAGTACCTACTAATTTTTACAAAGTGGGTTTAAATAAACCAAGCTCTGCTACCAGATTTTGATCGCGCCAGGACTCAGCCGAACCTTATCTCGGGCCCATGGGAGACAGGTCTCAGAACAGCCGCCGTCCTAACGTGATCAAATAGACGCGATACGCGCCTCCGAACAATATTACAATTTCTGAACTTACAGCTACTCTTACCTCATTTCTTCGAGCCGGTCTCACTTCCTTGACCCCTCGCAAGTTGTGTAACTGTGTATGTGTATAATGAGTGTATATGACCTTGCGATGGTTTGCTGGTAGTTCCGGACGATTCTTCCACGTCGCTGCAAGCCACGCCGTTAACGCGAGCCACCACACTCACTCCGTATTAGTCTAACCACAAAAGCCTCGGTGCTTCCCAATAGCACTCCCGTGACAAGGCAAACCAATGATATTATCAATAACCCGTTCGACATTCACAGCGTCGCTAACCGTACTGCTTAACTAGTATAATTGGGTGCCGCGAAATGACTCCACAAGTCGATTTAATCAATGCGCGTGCACTTTCACCCGTGATTCTATGGTTACTATAATATTCGTTCGACGCCCAGCACGTCTCAATACGAACTACTTCACGCCGAGCCCAGCGCTCGACCTCTCTCCCTCCGCCCCTGTCGCCCCGCGGCGGAGAAAATCAAAAATCTGAAGGTAGATTATAAACATAATAATGAAATTGAATCTTCAGCTTGCAGTGATGAAGATGACGTACCGTTATCAATGTTTGTGAATCAGTCAAAAAAAGCACCTAACACTCAAATCGATGATCACAGTACCATCCATACTGAATTAGAAAACCCTGTCTTAGAAATCCCTATCTCTGATAAAAACGTAAACATCTTTGATAATCAGCTATTTTTAGATTTCGTACATCATTCACCCATAAATACTAAGACCATTAATATCTTTCCCGAAAAAAAAAGAATATTAGCTCAAATAAATGAAAATGATTTAGAAAAAAGTATTGTTACTTTATTCAAAGAACACCTTAAACCAAATATTAAATATGGCATATACCTATCAGATGTTAAGTTTATTCCGTTGATTACAAGTACACTGCAAAGAGTATTTCAATATTCCGCTTATAAATTGTTTTTTTGTAAATCTAAAACCGAAGATGTAACCTGTCCAGATAAACAATACTTAATAATTAAGAACTACCACGAAGGTAAAAGTAATCATCGCGGAATTCAAGAAGTTGAACAAAGAATTAAATTACAATATTATTGGCCTAATATAAAAAAACAAGTCACAGAATTCGTAAATAATTGTAACATTTGTCAAACTTGTAAATATGAGAGAAATCCAAATAAACAAAACTTTCAGATAGTTGTCCCCATACCTGAAAAACCTTTTGAGGTATTGCATATTGATACTCTTACTGTAAATCGACAAAAATTCTTAACAATTATCGATGTATTTTCTAAATATGCTCAAGCATATCCTCTAGAGTCAGTAACAGGAATAAATGTGATAAATGCATTGTCTATTTTTATTTCACACCACGGAGTACCAATAAGCATTACCGCAGATCAAGGAACCGAATTTAAAAATTTACCCGTACAAGAGTTTGCAAGCCTACATAAGATTAAGTTACATTTTATCAGTGTAAACAATCCTCAGTCAAATGGAGCTATCGAAAGATTCCATTCTACTATATTAGAACACATCCGTGTGTTGTCCGTTACTCAATCAACCTTATCCACTAACCAGCTAATGCTATATGCTGTTATAGGATATAATAATAGTATTCACTCAGTAATTACACAAAAACCTATTGATGTTATTAATGGGCATTCAAATAGTCGTGACCCATTTGATATAAATTTAGAAGCTACTTATCTTCAAAACTATGTAGTTAAGCACAAGGAAATTACCAAACAATTATATAATGAAATAAACAAAAAATTACTCTGTAACCGGACTAAAACTATTCAGAATGCTAATAAAGACCGGGAAGAACCCATTTCTTACGAAGAAGGAAAGGCGTTATATATAAAAAACCCGCTAGCCGTTAGGCATAAGACAAAACCTCGTTACTTAGGTCGTAGAGTTAAGAAAAATTTAGGTTTAAAAGTCATAGACGATAAGAACATTGTCCGCCACAAACGTATCGTGAGGAAACCTCTGAGATATCAAAATGTCTTGTTGCAGGATTCCGATATTAATCCGGGCTGAACAAATCGTGACCACGAAGTTAGTGGACAATCCTGGGATACTCCCCTTTAAGTTAGGTAATGCTAAGTTTATTAAAACTGAACATGCGTTCATACATTATTACGATTTAGATAGGATTAAAGATAGTATTAGAAATATAGAAGGCTATTTAGATACTTATATAGAGTACATAAAATCGGCCGATCCAATTTATTTTAGCGATACTTCATTAGTTATTGATCAGATCCTTATTAGCATGGTAGAAACAATTAATGATAAGTTCAGCACTATGTATAAACACCCGAGAAATAAACGTGGGCTTATCAATGGTTTGGGTTCTATCATAAAAGGTATCACCGGTAATCTCGATCACGAAGACGCATTATTTTATAGTAAAGCCATAAACATTTTGCAAAATAATCAGAATAGTTTGAAAGATAAATATAATGCTGGTATTACCTTGAATAAAGAAATTTTGCAAACTTTCAATAAGACCTTGTCTACTATTGTATCAAATGAGTTCAAAATACATATTAAACTAAATGAGATCATGTCTAATGTTAATATGACTAATTTTAGGTTAAGAGATTTTATTAAAATTAACAGTTTGTTTAATTTGTTAAAAATCAATTTACAAAATATTTTGAATTGTATTACATCACTTGAAAATGCTTTGAGTTTTTCCAAATTATCAGTAACTCATCACAGTGTAATCAGTTCTCAAAATATTAACTTCATGTTTAATATTCTAAGAAACCAATATGAACCTTCTGAATTGCTTGTACATGAGAACACTGAGATAAGAGACTATTATGATATTATTGAGTGTGGATCTTACTATGTTGATAATGTAATTGTATTCGTTCTGAAGTTCCCTATTATGCATTTAGATACTTTCGTTTATTATCATTTATTTTCTACTCCAACATTTAACAATACAATATTAATTCCACCTAAACCATATCTGGCAATGAATAGTAATAATTATCACTATATGGATGGAGAATGTAAAAGGTTCCAGGAAATATATTATTGCCCAGAAGTCAACCTTATAGCCATTTCGAAGCCAAACGATTGCATTTACCAACTGATGTTGAAACAAGAAATATGCAGCTGCTGCAACTTGGTACAATTTAAAGCCGGAACAGAAATAATTCAAAAGCTGGACGATTTTCATTATATTCTGTCATTTATAAAAGAAACAAGGATCGAGTATAGGTGCGATCGAGAAGAGTACCAATCTTTACTCGGCACCTACTTATTTGAGGTGCCTGAGGGATGCACTGTCTCTACAAAGTTAAACCACATAAGAAATTACAAAAATCTGATAAAAGGTACACCTATAAAGCTTTTGTCATTTCCGGTATTTAAAATCAATATTGAAAATAAAGATAAGCCGTTGTTATTGGAAAATGTCCCACTGGAACAAATCAATAAATTACAGAATTTAATTGAAAAGGAGAAAATTCTAAACCTAGATGACCTGCAAGATAAAAGTTATCACTATTGGACCGTACCTATATATATGGTACTTATGTATTATTGGATTGGTTGCTGGAATATTATATTTAATAAAAAGACATAAGAGGAACCAGGAAATGTCAGCAACCCAAGCAACAGACGGAGGCCGCACTCAACCCTTTTTCTTGGGAGAAGAAAGGGCTTCGAACTAGTGCGGGGGGTGTTATAGTGTGTGTTAGTAGTGCCATTTATGTGTAAGTGTGTGCGTGTACGTAGGCGTTGCTCCGGCCGCGTAGCTTGTAAGATAGTTTTTAAGCAGACTCTCCTAACATGTTCGTACAATAACATGTCATGTACTAAAAGTTTTATTATATTTTTAATTATTTTATAAAGTTGTTTCAATAAGAAAGCTCGCCGAATGCCCCAACAACTATAATTCGCGTATCTGAGAGTCTTCGATGACAAAGCTATGTGTTAGTCAAAAGGTTCCACAGGTGGTTCAAGTAAATAGATTAAGTTAAGTAGAAGAGTTTTATGTTTATGGAGTAGGGAAACCTGACTTCCTTAGGTATTTGTTTTCATTGAGAATATTCACAATTAGTTTTTTATTTAAAGAGTGTTTCGGATATAAACATCAATGTAAAAGTACACCTCGTCCTAAACCTTCGGGGATAGCTGGCGTGATATTATGTACCTATGTCTATGTACAGTATTACAATATAGTCCTGTCACTTCAAATAATCTTAGTGGTCCCGCTTAGAGGAAAGAACGAGTATCGGCAGCACGGCAGGTAACTAGTATTGGCAAATTTTCCCAATCAACCTTGAACCTAATGCTATAGCGGTAGAGTAGAAAATATATCAAACAGACAGAATATAGTAACTAGATGTACTGACGTCTGTACTTCTTAGAACTGTTATTTATTTTAGATTGCAGTACTCCGATGTGTTTTCACTACAGTAATTATCAGAAGGCTATGCTAGGTTTTGTTTGAAACAGTTCATTTAAATAAATATGAGCCGAGGAGGCGACAATCTCGTAGCATTTGTCACTCGAGACATCTCAGAAAAACCCGCGACGCGTAGCGTTAAATAAATGTGTATGATACGATATGAAATTCCCTATTGTGATGTGTGAAAGGTGTTCGAATTTCAATCGGTCGTTTAGGGCCAAAGACATTATACTGGAGATTGACGGAAGAAAATAGCTATCTATTACTTGTTACAGTTTCTATTAATATTTGCATATGAAAGAGCTAAGGAGCAGACACATAACTCTTTTAAATCTTTGTTTAGGGCAAAATGTTTGATATGTACTCAGTTGTTTTTTTGATTTCGTTCAGCTGTTTTACTAGTATACTAACTTTACTACATAATATAGGAGCTAGGAGACCAGTCGTTTAAAAGATCTAAAAAATTGCACTGTCCTTAGATTTTCAGATCTAAGAACTAATTTTTTTTTAAGTTTTTTTTTTTACTTTGAGAATTGTCAGAACGAAAAACTTCGTAGGTAGATCGAAATGAAATTGTTAAGTTCCAGCTTACATTTATTCTACATCAAACCTGCTACTTCGTTTATTTCATAGCATATTCTCAACACGTAACAGCTGAATCTATAATAATCTCAACAAACAAACCAAGGATACAACTAAATAAAAGGAAGTAGGTATTCCTCCACAGCAATTGACTGCAAGTTTAGTTTTAATTTAACTTTATACGCTTTAAAGATTTTCCCACGCATCGTGGCGTCGGCTTCGGTTCTCGCAGTGAATCCTACGCGAGCGCTTTAACACCAAATAATGCAACACTCAAGCGCCACCCACATCGCATCCCTCTTATCTTGCGAAGCACTCGAGCCGACTTAGTGGCAGGCTAGGGTTATCACCTGCTGCCTTTGGTGGGTCTCCGGTCTAGTCTTTGTAATGACGTGTAACTGTTAGTATTATCGGAATGTTGGTGGTGTGATGTTTAGCGCTTAGATAGTGAACGACGCCTGTTAAAAAATCCGTGTGGTCGTGTTTTCTATAAAAATATCATAACACATATCTTAATATCATTTATAAGCATCTTGATACACCAACCTATCCATTTGCTGTCCTTCCATGGTCTCTGTTCCGCTTTATTTTGACAGATGTAGGTATTGTCGCACTGAGTATCATGCTAGTTAAAAAAAAAACCAAATTAATTAATTACTAGGTGAAAAATCTTCGTATTGAGAATTCGGCATTTCGTTTGGCTTGTCTACGTAGCACATGATGCATGAAAACCTTCCTGAATCACGCGCCAACTGTGTCTGCCATATTAAAGGCAAGATGGATGAGCACTTTCACTTGCTTCGTGATAGGAATTGACTCTTCCATTTCTTGTTTATTATTTTCTTTTCTACCTTTACTTTCATTTTATAACCTACGGTTTTTATGGAAAACAATCTAGCTAATGCTCTACATAAGAAAATTCATGACAGTGTCTCAATATACTATTCCTCCAGAAGTCTAAAAATCCGAAATTCCGAATGACCAATCTAAAACACGTTTTTAAATCCGTTGCCAAAATCCGTAAATCGTAGTATTAGTCGGAGTCAGCCCTCAGAGTCGTCCAGACGGTAGGAGCGTGAGTCAGGCGAGGCGTGGGCGGAGCGTGGGTGACGCGCCGTGTGGGCTAATTGTCGTGGGAACGTGCCCCCCTCCCCCCACTCCCCACCACACCGTACTTGTCGCCTACACCAGGACGCTAGAATGCGTCATAGGATAGCATAATGAATGAGATGCCGCCCCAGACCTGTCAACGTTGTGTTTTTATGACTGTCGCATCCAGAATTGGAGTAGACATGTTTATGAAAGTTACGTTTCGTATTTCATTGGACTTTTATGTGTAAGACTAATCTGTGAGCGTCTTGAGTTCTCAACTGTATCTATGACTCGTATGATAAGCTCCAAAGAGGTTACAGGCTCAAGGAGCCTAGCCATTTAAGAACACGACTTGCCTTGCTGCTCTATCAGATGCCAGATAATTTGACAGGTACAATTGGAAAGACAGTCTCGTCCATCACCTTTCCGATCGATCACGCACGTACTCCCCATATTAATCACGCTACAAAACAAGTAACAGACAGTAGATGGATGCTGACGCGTAATTACACGCGTCTGTGACTGGCTGGAGGAAGCTATTAGGCGGCCGGCAATCCATCATGTGATGATAAACATCATGGCTGCCCTGAGATAAGACGTCGGCGCGTCGCGTGTGACCGGCCTAACGCCCACGTGTCCACGCCGCCGACTGATACCGCCTATACAGCGACAGCGACCTACAGCGCTAGATAAGGCTTCTCGATTGTATCGTATTCAAGTCGTGGGTTTGTTGCACGCCTTAAATGGAGAAGAATGTTTTGAATCGCAGCAGTGAAAGGCGTATTTACTGTGAGAAAAATTAACAGTATTATCACTGTGGTAATTTTGTGTAATAAGAGAAGCTTCCACGGTTTCTTGCTTGAGAATCGAATGATGTACCTAGTAGACTCAAGCCTATCCCAGACCGTTCATCATAAGCCATCGCGCCGCTCAAAACTAAAAAGCATCTAGCCGCTAGCCACTAGTCACATCCAGACGTCTGGCGGGCTATTATAGCGTGGCGGAAGTTCGGCGTACGCTCCCACGCATTGGCACGCGTCGCCGCCGCCGGCGCGTGGCTGCCAAGCGCATGCCAGCGCGGCAGCGGCCGCCCGCTATCCACTGGCAAACCGTGCCAAGTGCCAACTAGCTGACTGGCACAGAAGGTGAAGTCGCTGCAGGCGTCAAGAGAGGTTTTGGACCAGTTCATGATAAATCTTGCCCACTTTCTGCAACGATCTTCCTTTTGTTTTGGAATGCACGTATTTTGAAGTTTTTTTTTGCAATGGACTTGGTATTGTCGCATAGATTGAGAAGATGAAGGAAATTTCCTGTCTGTGTCGATAGTCTTACCTCTAAAAAAAAAACATTGGCTTGAAAAAAAGTGCTTCTTGTCTATTAAGTACCATTGACCATCTTCACCTACGCTATATCTCCTTTGACCATCCAACACGTAGGTACCAACCTCAGTGCAATTAAAATCCTAATCCGCTAATATTAATAGCCATGCGCTTTAAAACCGTGGTGAACCTTTATCAAATTATTAAATTTTCCCTCTAAAAGCGTTCCGCACTCTGACAAAATTCGTGAATCCACCATTTGATGAATGCCTTTTAATTAAACACTACATAACCCTGCTAGATATCAACCGATCGATATTAATCGCTTCACATCAAAGACGTTAGACGCGATAATAATTAATTCTTACAGCCATCATTAGGACTAATGGTAGAGGCACAAATGATGTCAGTCCGTTAACTCAAGTCGATGTAATACAAAGTTTAGTTCCTACTTCCTTATTTGTAACTTGACTTAAAAACGCTGATAAACTACTTGAAACAAACAACGGAAACTTTTATAGATCTGTGTTATTCTCACTCAATGCGCAATACGTCTATGAAATTAATCAGAAAATGTTACCCCAGTTCATGAACAAAGCATTGCCGGCAAGACAATACAGCAGATACATAATTATAATGCGCAGATTAAACGACTTATCTTTCAGAAGGTCGTCTGTGGCCGCATGGCGTCGCATCGCATCGCTATTTATCGCATGCATTAGCACCGAGCTGTCAACCGTGCGGATTTAGGCGATACGAATGTGTAATGACCACTGGCCGACTGCCAGACAGAGCAAAATAACCGTCTGTAGGGGTACTCAACCTGCGGACAGACTGAATAGCGGCTAGGATCGGATTGGGAAAGATGAGATGCTCTGACATACAGAAGGTTCAGAGTTTAAGTACTGATAAAGCTTTCGTACATTCTTCTTTTTTTATTAAATGTGAAAAATAATCAAGAAAGCTGTCAAATCAAAAGAACTTTGTAGCTTTATGCGAAACGCAGCATCGTGCAAACAGTCTTCGCCTCTTCGGTTTCCTTCCTTCACTAAAAAACTTCCAAAAAAAAAAGTTGACGATCCCTGTCCACAAGAGCGCCAATGACATGGCACTCTGTGTAACCAGGGTGCATGGCGTGACTCAGCTGCTCCTAGTAAATAGATATTGACGACTTGATCACGTCTTCCGCGGCCCGTCCCATTCGCTATGCGTTCATATCAATTGGGAATGTCGCCGGGGCTTTTGTGGCGGGAGATACTTAATATGAATTGACACTTTGATGATGGAGTTTTGGGGAACGACGTACTTTATATAGTGTCACTAGAACTCTTCTCTAGGAGATCGATCTATAATCCACCACGCGGGCCCAGTGCGCGTTGGTAAATGTCACATGGTTTCCTCACGATGTTTTCCTTCACCGTTTTGAGAGCTGCTAGAATATTACTACAGCACTAATGCTACTTAAGAACAATAGAGAGGTATCTTATGGACACCCGTTTGGAATGGAGTTCCTTTTATTAAACTTTAAAAATATAAAATATTTTTGCATATTCTCAAAGTTGACGGCAAGCTGAATCGATTGAATAAGTTCTAGTTGCCTATAGGTGATCGGGAAGTGCCTTAAAAATCACTGCAAAAATATGGCTTTTGCGGTCGTTTTTCATTGTTACACATTTTTCGGTCTAGCTCCCCGTGATCAGCCCGTGAACAAATCAGAACGATAACGTCAACGTGCGATAAGGAACTCCTGTATTTAATTTGACTTAACTGTAAGGCTGATCAGCCTGTTAGCCGGATCATTTGCTGTCAGCAACGTTCAGAAAATCAGACCAGTACAAAATCTCCGCAATTACTCACGATTAACGTAAGGAAGAAGCCAACAAATCAAAGCAGATAGAAATACAAAGAAAAAAATCGCGCGTCACGAATACCGGAACGCAGTCACTGCGTCTCAGTCGGTCGCAGACAGAAGATAACCCTGGCACGTGCGCCGGCGCCCCGCAACGCGACGCTGCGACTAAATCCATTCCGCATGGCGGGCCAAACGTTACGTAAACGATTATGTGGTTCGGCCATACGGCAGAAGTTCCACTGAACAATGTGTGATAACGATAATAAATAGAGAGAGAGACGCAGAAAAGTTTGGTGATTATGAATAGATACGTAGAACACAAGATGTAAAGACCGACGTGCAAAGTGCAAGAGTTCACGTAGCCTTTGGTATTCAAATCCTCAATGTCCCCTACACCGGGTATAAAAACGCCAGGTTCCGCCAGATCCTGATTCATTTGATGAGTAGAGCTCGCTTGTTTGTTTGAGTTGGCATCGCAATGGTAAGAAAAGTTCTTGAAACTCTTCAAAAATCTAAATCGAAAATTTTTATTTCACATTGGCCTACATATGGGCATAAACAATGAAAATAGGTGCTTGGTTCGGGTTGGAGTTGGACAATCGTCCAACAGTCCCAAAACCTACCAATAAAAACCACCAAGAAACTATAGCGCTCAAAAGCATAGCTAGGTTTGCCTTCGAACGGCGAAGTGACCCCTTTTATAAGTTTATAACTTACAAGCTCCAACCAGACACGCAGAGCTTAGACGATTAACACAGGCACTGAAAAGTTCGTGAATAGGAGTGTACATCACATGGGTATCAAATATCAATTAGCGTCAGCGGTTCGAAGCCAGCCCCTTATCTGGCACCTGTTATTCGAAACTATCAGCTGACGTTATCAGGTTAACGCTTACGTGGGGCAGGCATGGGTGCGTGACAGATAGCGTGCCGCCCCGTCAGATAACACTTTTTGTTTGGGGTCATCAGCTCATTGACTTGTCGCCAACAACCTTTGATTTGAATAATAATTATGTAAAAAACTTTGACGGCTTCGTTGGTCTAGACTTCTAGAGGTACTTCTGAGCATGTGATCCTGGGTTCGATTATCAGGTGGCGGTGGTTCGAATTTCTCAGAAGCAGCCAATGAACCTGGATTTGTGCCTCGTTGAAGGCAATAGGCTCGCCCCCATCTGTACCGTAGTGCTTAAACATACTGGCGAAATGATAATTCTAATTAATGGATGCTACTCAGCCAGTCTTCCTCATAATAATATACCTTCCTAAAATAAAGAAAAAAATATGAATTTCACATTGTTAATAATCGCTACATGCCAACAAGCGGTTCGTTATTGGCGTCTTGTAAAGCCGATTGTAAAATGTAAACGTGTAACAAACGTCGTGTTTCTTTTGACTCGTCTGACAGCTATTTTGTTAGCAGTTAATTTAGTCAGAAATATACGTGATAATTGAAATGGCGCGTTCTTAATTCGCATGCGACTGTAAAATGGGGAGGTGTGGGTGTTTGTGTGGTCGCTGGACCTGCATCTGTGTGTGTTCGCTATATTGGGGCGCCGCGCGCCGCCGCCGACGACGCAAGGCGCCTGCCTCCGCACCGCCCGCTTGCCACGTGCCGCCTCCCGACAGTCCCGACTTCACGCGTCTGTACAGGCGCCAGTCAAACCACTACAATCTGTCATATTTCTGTATTAGATGTTCAACTTTATTGCTAAACCATTTGGTTTTAAAAGTTGAAAGGAAAACACTCAGTTTCGGGTAGCTTGATTTGCTCGTGTCTGCGAAAAACTAGACAAGGTTGTTTCACTTTGAATTCTCTTTCATGTTTTTAATGTGCGTTAAAATTTTAGTACGAATAAAATATTTCATATTGATTATATCTTAAAACATTTACGATGTTGGCTCGTAAGGTTAGGTAGGTATAATTCGTGTTTTGAAATTGATGGTGATTTTATTAAAATCAACATATAGGTAGATTTTGTGATAAATTATTCACACACAAACTTCGTCGCAGTCGTCTAGAAACTTATTTAAATTATTAACAATATTTCAATTGACAACATCTCTGTAGCACAGCCAGTGCCAAGCATTATTAGGCCACTGTTGACGTTATAATCAACAGATTAATCAACATAGTCAATGTTCCTGTCAATCAGTGTGTCACCTCTCTGAACAGTTGAACATTAACTGATCGCGACAGGAACTTCGCGTGAACTCGCGTGTCAATTTGCACACCTCTGTAATTACGCTGTACGTGCGATGAAGCGAGCATTTGCACCTACCTACTAGCTCCGCCCACGATTAGAGCACACACGAAGGAGAAAATTGTCACGGAGTTGGAAAATCTATGATTACCGTTACAAGTTTCCGAAATTCCGACAGTCGAAGCGGTGTACTAATTTAAAAATACATTGTTAAACTGAGGTGCGTTAAATACTACTATGACTACTAGTACTGTTTCGACAGGATGATGAAAACATCACTCTACATTTGGTCACTCAACCGTAATCGGTAAATAATAAGACAGTTCCAATCTAAGGCTCATATTTTTAGCGTTATATTATTATCGTCTCGAACATGTCTCGAACAATGTGAAAAACAAATGCCGATCGTGAAAAGTCAAAACAGTTTCAGTAGAAAATGCTAGCGATTATTTACATGCAAGTTCATGCCATTAAATATAAGGGCCCTTTATCCTCGACTCCGGGAGCGATGTGTCGTGCGGAAGGCGTCGAGAGTTTCCCGCCCTCGCACAACGCCACCGCTAACATGTTCTATATTTTTATTTGTAGCTAATATGCGGTTCACCCGTCTGACATTGGCGTATCGGTCAGACGATGTTCGCGAGAGCTAATTTCGAACACATATCGACGACGGTTGTGTACTCGCCCGAAGTGTTAAAGTGTGCTAACGAAACAAGATCAAATGTGATAGACGAGCCGCTTACTATTTCTCAGACATAGTGCCAATTCTGAGAATTTTCATATAAAAATTATTTGATCTTTTGCTTTGGATCGGCGCCAAGGACCGATACAGAGTCGTCGCCATTTGTTGATTAGAGACGAAACACGCAGTTATCGTGATGATGTTAACAAAGAGATGGCGACGCCGGTGTGTGGCATATTAGTAACGTTCGCTGGCCCGTCACGTGGTCTCGCCACGCGTGATTCAGCGTCACGGCGCGCGCGCCGCCAATCACGACACGGACGACCTTCACCTTGAGGCAGTCGCACGCGCCGTCACCGGCGTGTAACCAGAGATTAATGGCTCTTTTTGTCACGCGCCTTACTTGGTGTCACCCGGCGATAAAGCGATAACAATGTTGTTTATACACGGCGTAAATAATACTACAATGCATGTACTACGAACTTGTGTGACTGATGATATGTTAGCAGTTATAGCACTGTGTTACATAAAGATGGTCCGCTTGGAAACCGATCATGCCTCGCAACTCGCGTGAGAATAAATTTTGCTAGTCTCTATGCTAGTGTTAGGTTAACGAATATTTATGTGTAGGTAACTCTACGGACTACGTTTGTGTGCTATATGTGTAGGTAACTCTACGTTTGTGTGCTATATGTGTAGGTAACTCTACGTTTGTGTGCTAGGCTTTAGCCTTAACCTTGCGCGTAACATTTAGTTGTTACACGTGTTGCTAATGGATGTAAATGCGGCTCGTTGACGCAACTCACAAGGATAGCTGCTTATCATCAACGGCTCGGATGTAAACTATAGGTAGAGTTATAGACTTTATTAACAAACTGTTTGCTTTGTTGCAGAGCAACAAGCCAATAATGGAGAAGAGGCGACGGGCGCGCATCAACAACTGCCTCAATGAACTGAAGGCGTTGATATTAGATGCTATGAAGAAAGACGTAAGTATACATACTCGTATTATCTACCGCTGTCAGTCTGTCAACACACAATTGTATACACTGTCTATTTCAATATATTTGCCCAGACTTTGAGGATGTGCCGTCTAGTCTAGACATTTAATATTTTCTTAAACAATATGAATGTTAATTATATAAGCAATAATAATCAATCTCTGTAGAACCTACATTAGTACCTACCTACCTCTCTATTCTGTTTTTCTAACCAATTATTTCATCCTTGTTACAGCCGGCGAGACATTCGAAGCTAGAGAAGGCTGACATCCTAGAGATGACAGTGAAGCATTTAGAAGGACTTCGGTCTGATGGCGCCGGTTCTCCGGACCGGTTCCGTGCCGGATACAGGCACTGCGTCACGGAGGTGTCGAAGTTCCAGGGTATTGAGCCGACGTTGAGAAGGAGGCTGGTGCGGCATCTGGAGGGATGTGTTAACGCGCCCGGGGCCGGGGCTAGACCCGCCGGAGCACCCACACCGCCCTCCGACGTTGAAGATGCTCCTCAAGGCCAACATTCTACTATTTTCATCTCGGGTGAGTTTTAATCGATGTTTCGACTTTTCGCCATTGATGTTTCCAAATGCATGGTCTTGATAGTTTTTGAAGAATACAAAAAAAAAGTAAACGAATCGACCATAATAACCCCTTGTTCTTCTTTGATCTTATAATTTATTTCCATGATGTCTTTTCTAACTGTTCTCTATTATTTCAGCTGGTCCCGGCTCTGGCGTCCGCCTAGTACCAACGAGATTGTCCAACGGTGACATCGCGTTAGTTCTACCCGCTGGTGTCAACGCGAGCACATTAGGAGCACTACCTACCCTGGTGCCACTTTCACCAAGGGACGCTTCATCTTCTACGTCTTCGGAAACCCGCTGCTATTCCCCTGCCAGTTCAGGATGGGGGACGCCTCCCCCTCCCAACGAAGACTCCGCTCCCCTTGCCCTCGTCACAAGGAAACAGCCCCCAGAAGAAAAACCCTGGAGACCTTGGTGACGCACCCTCCATTCCTTTCATAACTCTGTGATATATGTTAGCTGTACATAGTATGTCTTCGTCGACAGAATATAGTTCCTAGTGTTAGCTATAAACAGAATAAACGTTTTCAGCAATGAAAGCTACTTTTACTTGAGTTACTTGCTCGGTCAGTTTTGAATGTGTGATAGATTTTATAGAGATAACTTTGATGAGAGTTTGTATGATTCCTTTCTGTTTAACGAAAGGTTTATTTTAGTTTTAAGACATAGAATATTATCGTGTATATTCGCGGATGACATCTGAGGCAGTATTTCATGTATCATTTACGTAGAGACGTAGTATTCCTACGTTATATTCATTAAATAGTTTTAAGTACACTAGTGCCATTAATTAATGTTCTTCAGTTTACAATTAGTTTGCTTAAAGCTTTTGTATTATACGAGTTTATATACTAATATTGAGCACTTCAGATCAGAGTGCACATTTGATTGAAATATATATATATATATTGACGATAGAATTCTGTGTGCCTTATACAGCAAAATCGTATAGTCTTCCATTACATAGGTGTGAGTATCAGTATGTTAACGTTTGTGTAGTTGATTTCAATAATTAATTATTGTTAGATAATTATGCTCAATATTCATTTAGTTACGTTACCGGAATAAACCAGTAGTCATTATGGTCTTCCTTTACCAGTTACCGAACGGGGACAGTTTATTTTTAACATACATTTAGTTATAAATAATATGTTTATAAGTATGAGTGAAGTAATATTAAGCCTTTATAGTTCTACATGCGTAAGGGGCATCCATTAATTAAGTGAGGGGGTCTTAGGTGGATCGAGACTAATCTCACCCAATCTCACGAGGGAGAGGGGAACCCCGTCTGCCTCGTGAGATTGGTCTCGGCGAACATCACGTAATCTTTTGTTCCCGCTAGAAATAGTTTAAAATGGCAGTTTACTTAGAAGACTAATGAACACTACAACATTTTTATACTAGTTATTCACCAATTAAGTACAGATTAATGTATTTACACGAAAGCGGGGAAGACGGCTCGAAAAATGAACGAAATCGACTGAAGTATTTATTGGACGCCCCCTAAGTAATGTCAAATGATGTGTATTTATGTTTGCATCTTATTATTATATTAATCGAATGTTGTATGCACAATTACTTAGTTTATTTTAATTGTAAACAATTACCTATAACAATTTGCCGTCTCAATGTAAATTATTAAGAGAATAACGTGATATTATTTAAGATTAAGTGTAGTAAATATAAGAAGATGTACCTAAAAGAAATATGCCATTAATCTAGAAATAAAAATTTGAATATACCAAGCCGTTTTATTTTAAAAACTTAAAGATCATCCCAAAACCCACAGTAGGGTTTACAATGCCTAGCATAGCACAGGCGTGATCAGCCCATAATGTTCCCACTGCTGGGACCCAGGCCTCCTCTCTATGAGATAATAATCCACCACGCAGACCCCGTGCGCGTTGGTTGATGTCACATCTTTGGACTATTGGTTCTAGGACTTGCCAGTTTGGGCTTCCTTCACCGTATGAGATGAAATAAATTACAAAAAGTAATGCACCTGCCTGGGTTCGAAACCACGACTTACTGCTTAACGCGACCACAATTATTTAGAGTTTTCTGTCAATAAAGGCTATCCTGAAATTATACTCAAGGTTGTGGCAAAATAAAAAGCAACAATAAGCTTCCAAACACGCAGTTTATTGGTTAGATTGTATCTGACTCCAGCACGGTTGGGAAAATACTGGGAAGATAATGATATAAAAGCGATCAGTTGTGACTTAGCATGGCACCCTTTTTTTTTTTTTTTTTTTTTTTTTGGTGGGTGGAAAATCATCGAATAACCCCCCCCGCTCTTGGGCAGAGCGAAGGGGAGTGTCAGACTTCTACTGACTAAAAACCAACCCATGTTCCCTCTTCCTCGCCCTTGTGTCGGAGCCGCATGATAGTTTCAGTCTTGGAGTATGCTTAAAGCCTTATATATTGTACTGCCACGTGCTCCACCGAGTTCCTGATTATAATCACCAAAATGTGTGTGCACCAGAATAGCCCAATACCTAATTTTTTTTCTTCTGTTTAGATAATCATTCTAATAGGATTAAGTGAAAATAGAGCATTGTATTGTATGTATCTGTTCTGAATAGCAAAAGAACCAACCACCTTCATGGCCTTGTTGCGTGATTAGGAGTTTCTAAATCGTAGGTAGATCGAATATCTGTATTTGTATAACATTCTTTTAACCGACTTAGAAAGTCCGGCGATGTATTTGTAATAGTTTTTATTCCGTGTAGAGGTGTTCTCATAGTACATACCTACTACATACCACATTTGGTCAGATATTTTGAAGTCATAATCATGTAAAAGTAGGGCGAAGCTTAATTTTTAACATAAATCCAATACCAGGTTCTTCCGGTGAAATTCGTGATGAAATAACAGTTTGCCCCGCGTGGGAATCGAACCTAGAACGGTTAATATACCAACGAGGCCAGAGGATTTTGTTACAATATTTAGAAAAATGCAGGAACGGTCGACCTACAAACACATTTTCGGACTTGGAAGATATTTTCAAAGGTTATTAAAATTCTAAGATTGATGAGCTTTTCTTTAGTCCGCCCTCCTACATAATTGCAAAACCGAAAGTGAAACAATCCCCCATACATATACAGTGAGGGAACCACCACGTAGTCTCCCTCGGTGGTCGGGCTAATTCGTCAAACATTCAATTATGAGCGTTTGTTTGCGCTGTCCCGACACTAATGCCGGGTATTGGAGAATTATTGCACCTGCGGCCGAAATTTGCCCCAATCGCCGGCTACACTAATTATTTACACAATCTTCGTGTCTACGAATGCGGTGGCAGGGTTTATTTTTGGCAGAAGGGTTTATCCTTTTGCCTAAATGTGCATTCGACATTTTTGATTAAAGATGTGAGATAATTGCATTGATGGTTGCATTTGCTTCTGAAACAATGCCTATGAAGTCTATGAAATGTTTTTCATGGATTTCAGAATTTTTCCACTTAATTTGATTTGTAAACCAATATCACCTCATGTTAATTAGAATCAATAGATTAGCGCATGTACAACAACAGTATGAGACGAGATAAGCTCTCATAAAGTTTACACACCACTTGATAACTCATGTCATTGTGTGCCTCGCCAGTTGTCGCGCCGCAACACCTATTACACAAACACTTTGATTAATTTCCATTAAAACTGACGTGAAACGAATCTCATCAATTTTATAACCGATCGTCAAATATTACGCAAAAGTAAATAAACTGGAATTAACCGTTGTCGCCAAGCAAGTAATTACTAATTTAGAAAGTGGCAACTCGTTACCGCAGTCAGTAAATATGTCCAACACAGAATTAAAGAGACTCGGGCAGACGAGCTCTCGGCTCATCCGATCGTGTTCATTACATAGCTCATTAAAATTCATAAGATGATGTGTTTACGTGTAATGTCGGTAATATCAACTAACGATGAAAGTAATTGAAATGTGATTTTTTTATCAATCGGAGCAACATCTGCCAAGCCACCCAAGTCGAGCGGACCGCGGGCGCGGTTGCTAACTACTGTCTTGCTTATCATAATGCCGATACCCGTGTAATTTTCTCTCAATACCAGTCGATTCCGAATATATTAATTGAACAGCCTCATCGATTACTCGTTTAATGAGCACAGATATAAATTCGCATTAAGATTCGCATCGAAAAAAGACTACGTTACGAACGATATTTTATGATAATGTTTCGTAAAAAATATTCGGTGAAAATGTCGATAGAGTATTGGTGCCGTGACGTGACTTTATTACCTATCATTCAAGTGGGAACGAGTGTAGGCATCGAGTTGCATATAAATTGAACTTGTCAAGTGTATGCTGGCCGGAGTGGCTGGCGGTCGGCGCGCCTGACTGACGGCTTCTCGTTACCGAAAGGTCGTTGCTTGCTTGTCATTGTTTTTTTTACTCCTCTTTGTATTCGCATCAAGCGTCGGAGGCCAATTAATCAGAGATATGACGCGTGACACGACCTAATGAGCAGGCGCAATGGCGGCCGCATGCAAATTGCCGTATTACCACTGATTATTATGTTTTCTACACACTGCTGTTGATTGAAAAAGTGGAGTGAATACGGGACTTAATGCAACTTTGATTGGAGTCTATGTAAATGTTAGAAAAGCACTCTTGACGAGTGCTTTTCTAACTTGAAGTTATTACTGAAAGAAAAGTGAAAATGTTTCGGTGAAAAAGTTCCTCGAATTTGGAAAGTATAAGTAGTATGTATATATAATATATATAGTCGCATAAGCTTTAACAAGGATTAGTTCATCGTTCGAGCCTTTTTACTGCCTAAGCCCGTGGTGGTCCAGATAATACCCTTTTTATAAAACTTTGTAGTACGAAATCTAGGTGGTCGCAGTCGCAGAGTTGCTGGTCGAATTTCGATCAAACTTAGGGCCACCGGGTTAGAAATATCTGTAGCATTTAGGCGGGTATTTGTCGAGATTGCGATTTATTTTTTTACAAGCAAGATTATAAAAGGGTATATGCGAAATCCATGTTCGATCAAGGCTTAAGATTGTGTTGAAGTCGTCCGAAAGTAATTTGAATTGAGTTTGAAGATATTTCGGATTCGGTGGTCGTAGGTATATCGAGCTCGGGCTCTTAGATAACATAACATATTATTATCATAATTATACTTACCTACATACCTACATATTTATTTTAATTTAGAGTTTTAAGGCGATTAGGATTTGGCGGGTTGTTGAAGGAGGTTGGATTCCTTTCTTGTATAAGTTCATTAATTAAGATTTGATGGGTTTGAGTCAACGTGAATAACTACCTGTTTGTGTTATCGATTCAAGAAGAAGGAGCAGATGGCTAAAATACAATATTAATGGTGTGAAGAAATTGCTTCGTTTTAAAGTCTGCTTATAATTATTCAAAGACCTTTTATACCTATTTGTCTCTACAATGAAAAGCCAGTAAACAATTTCATTAACGAAAGTGCTGCTTGTCCAAAACACAAAGCATATTTAGGTACTTGAATCAAGGGCTATCATTAAAAGTCACTTTCCTCCAATAATACATGTAATTAGATATTGGTAGCCAGTTGATTGTCCTCCCTAAGGACCGCAGGTGCATCTCTCTTCTGAACATAATTACGAGTTTAGACATCTTTGTTTTAATAAACATTTTTTGTACTTTTTCACTTTTTAATAAAGCAATTGCCTTAAACACAGTTTTGAGCTATCTGCGGGTGGGCCGATTGGTGGGCTTTTAATAATGGCAATTTGAACAGAACCCAAAATTGTGCACCTCCGGTCCGGAGTACTAACTTGGAGGATACTTCGAAGTTGTAATTTCTGTAAATATGAGAACGAACCAACGAACATGAATGTACTAAAGCATCAATATATGCTCCTGAGGATATGCATGGTAATGAGTTCTGATTTATTCGTTACCTACATTTACATAATTAAGACTGTAGAGAGTTAGGAAGTCAGTAATTTCTGTCTGGTAGTTATTAGCCGAGTTTGTTTGTAATTTACTTAAATAATGGTCAAGGAAATAGCCGCAATTATGTGTTGCTAATTCGTAGGTATAATCTTTGAAAATTATCTTTATTGAGAAAATAAGAATAATTAGGAGAAATAAAATGCAGTCTCGATTTCTTCTTTCTCGATTAAGATTAAAACGAATACAAGACTGGGTCAAATAAATTAGGCGGATATTTAAATATCCGTCAATCATATTCACACCCTAATTAATCTGAATAAAGCAACTTATTTGTTTTTAAAACAAATGTGTCCGCGCCACCCAAAACGTCTCAGTCTTACAATATGTCGGTGGTCTGCCTAAGGCTGTTTATATGGTCATCACGTGTCGTTAGAAAACAAAAAAATGCGAAAAAAACAAGGCCAGTCCCACACACCACCCACGGCGGGCTCCTCAGACACACGTGGTCGCGTCACTTTGACAACCAACAACGGACATGACATGTATTCATTCTTTTAGTTTACATGTTGATTTGTGTATGACATACACAAATCAACATGATTTGTGTATGACATACACAAATCAACATGTAAACTAACTGCTTCGCCAAAAACATTATTTTTGGCGAAGCAGTCTAAAAGCAGTCGATTCGTTTTTTAACCGACTTCAAAAAAAGGAGGAGGTTATCAATTCGACTGTATTTTTATTTTTTTTATGTTTGTTAGCCTTAGCTCATAACTTGCGACTGGGTGAACTGATTTTCATGATTCTTTTTTCATTTGAAAGCTGGTGCTTTCCGTGTGGTCCCATTGTCACCATTTCAATATCTGATGATGGGATCTTGTAGAAATCGGGAGAACTCTTCAATAAATAACAGCAGATTAACCGCGATTATTGCTATAGCATATCTAAGCATTGTTTACGCCATCACACAACATAATATCACGCCTGTACTCACTACAAAGGTTATAAAAACTATTTGGTGAAGATCTGATGAAGAACTTCGGAGATAGGCAACGGAACTCCTCAATTAATGATAGCAAATGGACTGGGATTGCTGAAATCTCATGACTGTCTATTGTTTACACCAGTTCATAACATAACATCACGCCAGTACGTTGTGAAGGGGTAAGCAAATGTGAACCACTAAAATGTGAAAAATAAATAAAAACTTTTTTACAAAAAATAAAACCGACTTCGACAAAAATAAAACACAAAAAAGTGAAAAATAAAAAATCTGCTTCAGAAGTCGGTGGCAAAAACATGAAATCAAACAAACAAATAAGTCACCGACTTCAGAAGCTGATTTTTTATTTTTCACTTTTTTGTGTTTTATTTTTGTCGAAGTCGGTTTTATTTTTTGTCACGATCATGTACCTATTCTTAACGTCGATGAAGTAGGTACCATAAGTACTATTTAAATTCAACATTGATAACATGGTTGTTTTACTGATGTTGAACCGCAATAGTAACAAATAAATTAAATGACAAAGCATGTTAGGTAAACGCAAAGCAAGAGTAAAAATAAAACATTACAGAACTTAAATAATTTAGAAATACGCAACAATACTTCGATTAATTAATCGAATATAATCCTAGAGCTTCTCTGTAGATGTTATCAGCCCACAACAAAGAGTAGGTAGTTCGTTTTCAGTCCGATTCATTCCGAACATGCCTTCAATATGTCCGATCTCGATATAAAGAAAGAATGGCTCATTCGAGGCGTACATTAATCGTTCCAATTACAGTGCTGCGTCGATCGGTCGGTAGCTATCCCTTCAAATTAATTGAATTGATTAACCAATTGAATTTAGCGCAATTCGGTTTTTGTTCGCATCGCGGCGCGCGCAACAAGCGTTTACAGACCGTAGAATATCAAGGATCACTAGTCGAAGAGTTACACCCGGCTTTAATTAGATACACTGGCATTGTTTGGTAATTTCTACATGGTTTAATTTTTTTTTCAAGTCCTGCAATTAGTTGTCTATGGTTATTTATTTTTCTGAGAAGTTACGAGCTATGTTGAGCGTGTCCTGGCATTAGGTTGGAATCAGGATAAGGACAAGAACTAAGAATCTAGTTAATTGAGCTGGGTAATTAAGAGAAACTATTGCAGATAAATGTTTAATTGAAAGTTTCTCAAGAAATGAGGTAATTTTGGAAAGAAGGGCCATTTCGTTTGGCCTATCCCAACCTAGGCTATATCTATTTCTAGACAATTATTAAAAACAACTCGTTCATTCCACATGTACGTCATCTCGCTAACAAGTTGGTGTGGTATTTTATGATTTAAACCGTGAAGATAATGAGGCAAATTGTTGAGCGACGATTATTTAGAACGACGCCTCACTGCAGCGACATTTCGATGCTTAATTACCTACGTTGTTAATGCGAGACTTAAAATAAACGAGACGGGAATTTTATCGAGCTGGCAACACTGCCTTCGAGAGCGGGAGTGGTTCGTGAAAAAACAAAGGTTTACTTTTTGGTACTTGAAAGTAATTTTGTCGTAATGTAATTGTCTTACATGAGGTGTTTTTAAGCGGAACCAATTTTAATGAAAATACATACATTGAGCTTTCTTTTCTGTATTTTTTTATTCAACCGCCATGCTTATTTAGCTAGGTAATACCTACTTAAAACGTTCAAGGAAAGGTACCCCCCATATTAATGAAAAGTTAAATTAAATGCAAGTCAAAAGTGATCACAAGTTGAATCATTTTATCAACAGTCTGTCAAATCACAGCATAATCAGCTTAATAATGTAAAAACCCATTGCTGGTGGGACCCAGGCCTCTTTCATATTTTATTAGCCCAAAACTTTGCCACTTCCTCGGCTTCGTTGGTGACAGTGCAGCGGTCACAATGACATGACCCCCAAGGACTGTATGTTTTAGGGCTCAGTGGGCAGGATAGAAGGTGGAGGTCTGCGACACAGCTCCACCACACTACTACCTCGCCGCTGCACGCTGGTCCGTCGAAGTAGCCCTCTTCACTAAGTCGGAATTACATCTCCCCACTTAGATCCGCTGGGACTTCACGGACTTCCTTGTGGCCCTGCAGGAAGATGCTCATAGGTGGTAGATATAGTGAGTGGAAGCGGGACAGGTATTTTGCCACAGTTTGTATCAGGCGTCGGCCGGGTTCCTGGTAGGGACGTAGTGGATTTGTCGAATGCTGGATCGTCTAATTACTCGTAAGTAGCGTTTCATTTTGACGCGTCAATAATTTCCATTCAAGAAACCGGCTGTAATTATACGTCATACTCATGAGCATAGGTTGTCAGCCCGCTGCGCATTATAGGTACACACAGCGGCTTATCAATTTCTTGTATAACTTGGCCTCCATTGTGTAGATTTCTTGTACATTATGAGATTCGTTTATACTGGTTTAGCATAGATAGCTTGATTGCTTTGAATCGCACGTTGTACGTAGGGTTGCCAACCGTACTCTAAAATAGAGTATTGTACTCTATATCATGTAGGCGTACTCTATAATCTACAAGACTAATAGAGTATGCTAAAATACTCTTTTTTACCTACACAATGTTTTTTTACTATACTAGTGCTAGTCATGTAATATATGTGTAATATAATGCAATCCCATTATCATAACCAAAACAATAGACCATTTACTGTAATTCCCCAAGCCACATTCGGACGTAGCTGAATGTGGCTTAAAAAAAGAAACTTATATTGAATGTAATCATTTAGAACAAATTATAAAAGGAAAACTTAATTTACGAAGACTAAACATACACATGGACAGTTTATATTCAGAAGTTATAATTTCAAAAGAACTCCAAGGTGTTAAATAACATTTATAGATTTTACGTAAAAAGTCCACTGCAGAAAATGGCAATTTATATAAAAAAATATATTAAAAATGAGCTCTCGATCTAAGTATATTTTAGAGTTAGAATGTTTGGACTTAGTCACACAATTATTTTAAAAACAATGAAAAATTGTTATGTGCTGTAAAAAGTACAAAAAATAAGTTTTTAAAGATATTAAATAAATACTCTTTTTTGGAAGTCCGTACTCTTTATTTTCTCCTTAGAAATCAAAAATACTCTATCTATACTAATAAAAGTTGGCAACCCTAGTTGTACGTAATATTTTTTACAACCTTAGCCATCGCGGATCGCGATTATAATCGACAATTAAACGCGCTATGCAAGGACTTAAATATTATACTTTGTAACGCCAGTACATAAGCAAATATGTGATCGTAAAAAACATATAATTGCTATAAAAACAGTGACAACGCATTAAATGTCAAATCATCAAGGTCGGTGGCTCTATTAAATCCGGGATCTTAGTTTTTTATGGTTTAGTTTATTGCTTCATAAAGATTTAAATATAGTGTGGTATAAGGTTTACTGGGCTGGGGGACAAAAAAATTGTATGAGGGTAATTTATAGCAATTGGTGCGAACGATTTTAAATCATCCGCTTTATGCAAATCGATACCTTATAACATTGTAGGCCAAACGCCAGCACATCAAGCCACTAGGTATACTATCTGTTATAGAATTTCAACTTTATTGCTAAAGTATTAGGTTCAAGCTTGATTGGGAATTCTTGCTGACGTCTGTACCTACTACGAAAATCTAAACATGAACTACGAGAAAGTTGCTACGCGGGGCGTAGCTAGCGTAGCCCCGTCGCGTAGGCCTATTCGTAGCGAGTTTTAGACACAATCCTATAATTTGGTGCCATGAAAAACCTCTAACTTTCGGCCTAGACGGTCAACCAATTATCTAGTTACTAGCTTCTATTTTACTAACACATTATTGTTGGATAATTACGGGGAATAAAAACTTGTGCATGTAATGTGTTGTCTAGTAATTAAAGACATCTCATTACGGATGCTTAACATCTAGCCGACTCGGCGTCTCATGTGATGTAAAACAGTTGACTACCTATTTTTTGTGGTGGTTTTAGTTTCAGTATTGATATGCTTATCACTACTATAGATAAGAACTGATAAAGCTTAACCAACTTTTAACGAAACTGATCAGATTTTGATCGCGCCAGGACTCAGCCGAACCTTATCTCGGGCCCATGGGAGACAGGTCTCAGAACAGCCGCCGTCCTAACGGGATCAAATAGACGCGATACGCGCCTCCGAACAATATTACAATTTCTGAACTTACAGCTACTCTTACCTCATTTCTTCGAGCCGGTCTCACTTCCTTGACCCCTCGCAAGTTGTGTAACTGTGTATGTGTATAATGAGTGTATATGACCTTGCGATGGTTTGCTGGTAGTTCCGGACGATTCTTCCACGTCGCTGCAAGCCACGCCGTTAACGCGAGCCACCACACTCACTCCGTATTAGTCTAACCACAAAAGCCTCGGTGCTTTCCCGATAGCACTCCCGTGACAAGGCAAACCAATGATATTATCAATAACCCGTTCGACATTCACAGCGTCGCTAACCGTACTGCTTAACTAGTATAATTGGGTGCCGCGAAATGACTCCACAAGTCGATTTAATCAATGCGCGTGCGCTTTCACCCGTTCTCCGATGGCTACTATAATATTCGTTCGACGCCCAGCGCGACTCAATACGAACTACTATTCACGCCGAGCCCAGCGCTCGACCTCTACCTCCGCCCCTTCGCCTCTGTCGCACCGAGGCGGAGAAAATCAAAAATCTGAAGGTAGATTATAAACAATCACCCCCCCCGGACCGACCCGTTGTCGGTCCGCTCAAACTCCCGGGAGTCGAGATAAAGTTGAAACTGCCCGTCTAAGGATCGAGTCCCTCACCTGGACGTCTGCGATCCTTGGAAACCCATCCTTGCCCGTAATCAGGTTAACAATGCGCCCCCGTCGCCAACACAACGGTGATAGGTTAGCATCCTTAACCAGAACGAGGTCTCCAACGCAGGGTGGGGTCGTCCTGTCCGTCCACTTAACGCGTTGCTGTAGAATATGCAAATACTCCAGCGACCATCGCTTCCAAAAATTTTGGCTCATTTGCCGTAACATCTGATACCGTGACAACCGGTACAACTTGACATCAGTATACGGATATTCCGGCAAGGCGTTAAGTGGTTGGCCAATCAAAAAATGACCTGGGGTCATGGCCTCAAGGTCATTCGGGTCAGCGCTCAACGGGCACAAAGGTCGCGAGTTTAAGACCGCCTCAATTCTGCAAAACACCGTTGACAACTCCTCAAAGGTGAGAATCGTTGAGCCGATGACCCGATACAAGTGAGTCTTGGAAGACTTGACTACTGCCTCGAAAATTCCACCCCAGTGGGGGCATCCAGGTGGACTAAAGTACCACGAAATGCCCCGACTGGCGAGGCCTGAGCCAATCCCTCGCTCATTCTGACTTAAAAACAATACAATTTCCTTTAAGCACCGGTCGGCGCCCTTGAAGTTGGTACCACAGTCCGACCGAATCAGTGACGGTACTCCCCTTCTAGAAACAAATCGATCTAACGCCGCCAGAAAGGCCTCCGTAGAGAGATCGGCCACCAGTTCCAAATGAACGGCCTTGGTCGCCAGACACACGAAGACACACAGATATGCCTTAACCGACTTCGCGTTGCGAAGGTGCGATGTCTTGACCATGAAGGGCCCCGCGAAATCTGTCCCTACGCCAGCAAATGGCCGAGCCTCCGTGACTCGGTCGGCCGGGAGATCTCCCATTTGTGGCTGCATTGTGGCTGCCTTGAGTCGGTAACAAGGCAAGCAACGAAACACAACGCTCCGTATGATTCTGCGGGCCGATAAAATCCAAAATTCACGCTGCCAAATGCCCAGAAGGGTGTTACAGCCTGCGTGTGAATTCTTGGTGTGACGGTCCCTAACCAACAATTCCACCAAAGCTCCTGAATGAAGCACTTTCCCATGAACGTGACCGGCGCGATCCAACCGGTTGGATCGAACGTTCGTGCGATAGTCGAAAGGACCGATCGCGTGGTCCAGGTCTTCGACAGCAACTCGGCCTCACAACTGTATGTGAAGGCATCCTGACTCGGTCGATACTGGACCCCTAAAATGGCCAACGCATGAAGATTCTCCGAATCCTCAAACAAATGCGGGTCTTGTTGATACTCAGTTGGCAGTCCTGCCAGTACCTCTGGGCAGTTCGACAGCCATTTCCTGAGTTCATAGCCACCGGAGGCCATGAGCGCCACCAATTCATCCCTTAAGATGAGCGCCTGCTCAATACTGTCTGAGCCCGTACAAATGTCGTCTACATAGACGTCCCTATCAATGACAGCAGCCGCGCGGGGAAAGCGGAGCCGTTCTTGATCAGCCAGTTCTCGTAGCGTACGCATGGCTACATATGGGCTGGGCTTTAATCCGTACGTGTTTGTGTTGAGCTCGTACGTGACCATCGGTTCTTCTGGGCTCTCTCGCCACAATATCAGCTGGAACCGACGGTCGTCTGGATGAATCTCAGTTTGACGAAACATCATCCGTACGTCCGTAACGAAGACAACCTGGTGTCTCCTGAAGTCCGTGAGAATGTCTGCAATGTCTCTGGTCAGCTTAGGACCAGCATGGAGACATTGATTCAGGGACACCCCGCTAGACGTCTCCGCGCTCCCGTCGAACACGACCCTAATCTTTGAGTCAGGTGTCTTCAAAACAGCATGATGAGGCAACACATAATGCTCCTCATGACGATAGTCAACCCTGGACACCGACATGTGACCCAACGTCAGGTATTCGCGCATGAACTCCACATACTTCTGTCGGAAGTTGGAGTCCCGCTTCATGCGCCTTTCCATTGCCACTAACCGCTTTTCTGCCAGACTCCATGAGCTCCCCAGCGGAGGTCGAGTTGACAGAAATGGCAACCTTGTCATAAATCTACCCGATGGGAGGCGCACCGTGTTACATCGATAGAATGTTTCGCACTCCTCATCACGTGGGTTATTTCTAAGAGCGGTGGGTGGCTCTTCCGTTGCCCAGAACCGTTGCAGGACGTCGGATAACACGCTGCCATAATATATGGAGCTATAATCCGTTGAGTGCTGTGGTTCCCGTACTGGGCCCAATAACGCGTAACCACCTGCGGTACGCATGGCCACAACCCCGTTTGGTTGCAGCTCCCGTTTGCCGCTTCGGAGCAGCTTCCCGAGGACGTCAGACCCAAGCAAGACGTCCACCCGTCCGGGGATCGCGAAGTGGGGATCGGCTAACTCCAATCCATTGGTCAACCCTTTTACCGCAGACGGTAACCGAGTCTGAGGGAGGACCCCAACCACTTCGTCCAAAACGATCGCCGTGGCATTCACCCGCGTGACCGATGCCGTGTCACCCATCTCGAACAGGAATGTCGTCTGACCCCTGAGGTGAGGCACCCGATTGCCACCTATACCTACGGCGCCATCCCGTGATGGCTCTAATGTAAGGCCCAGCTTTTTCACTAACCAGCTGGACACAATACAACCTTGTGCCCCTGAATCTAACAGTGCTCGCACGTGCACCGGCTGTCCGTCAGTACCCCTGACAGTAATCCTAGCCGTCGGTAATAATACCGTTACTGTCGGGGTGGGCACCACTGACGAACAGGCTGCTAGTTGCTAATAGGAGGCACCTCCCTCCTCCCCTGCCGGAGGGGGAGTAAATACTGTCCCAGTATACGGGTCCCAACCCGGGTAGTAACCCTCCCGACCCATCGGTGACATCCGTGCCGGTCGGAAGTAGCCTACTGGCATCCTTCCGAACGGTGGCGGGCGCGCCGTCAGCCGAGGGCGTTCTGCGAGAGGCGGGGAGAAGCGACTACTCGGGGGTGGCAACATGCCCCCCAACGCATTCGAGTACGCCGCGTAACCCGTCTGTACTACCTCCGGGCCCCTGCCCGAGTCTCGGTGCCTATCCCCCCCCCGCGGGGAAGACGACGGTATCGGGTTGTGCTCTGGATCAGCCCTTGGCCCACCCCCCCGAGGGGGCGGCGACCGCTGATTCCTGGCCGACCCACCCCCCCTAGGGGGGGGTGACCGACCACCCGAATCTGGCTTAGGAGAGGGGGGGTGACCTCCCGGCGAGGCTCCGTGCACCTCCCTACTCTCCGCCAGGCATAGCAACTCGTGATGGGCTCCTCCGCAGGTTCCACAGTTAGTGGTCCTGTGGCACTCACGTACAAAGTGAGTCCCCAAGCAGCGGAAGCACAAATAGCGCTGCTTGACCACCCCTCTTCGTCTATGCACCCGCTGCGCCTTAAAGTCCGCGCATGCGGCGAGACCGTGCCCTTCCTTCCGACAGAAGGCGCACACTTCCGATTGGAGGGCGTGGTATTTCTTCCCCCCCCGACGGGGCTCAACCGGCTTGGGCCCGCTCGTACGTCGGGTTGACAGAGGAGGGTGCGACGTGGATGCCCCTTGGCAATCCGCCCGCCGGCACTCGCCTTCTAAAAACACCCTCAAGTCATCGTAACTTGGGAGGTGGTCCGTCGATTCGCCACCATGTGACTGCTCAAAGCGCGCCACCACGTCGATCGGCAACTTCCGTAAAACCCTATTGACGATGATATATTTATTGTCCCCTAACGACAACTTAAGTCGATCTAACGTGTTCACCGCAACCGTGACCGGATTAAGGATTTTCGCCCTTATTTCGTACACGTTAGACACCTTCGGGATTTCAAAAAACTTATCGATGAGGCCATCAACTATTAATCGCCGATTATCATATCGGTCGATTAATAGGCCCCATGCCGTCTCATAACTGGCGTCCGTAATCTCCAGGTGGGTCAAGATGTCGTGCGGCTCACCGTTAAGCCTACCCATTAATTGAGCCATCTTGTAGGCGGGCGAGAGATCCGTACGCGAATGCACGACACTATTAAAAATATCGCGGAATCGCGGCCAATCGGCATACTCGCCGCTAAACTCGGGTACATGTACTGGTGGCAACGGCGCCTGAATCCCTACGCCTGCTGGCCGACATGAATCCCTGACGTCACCCTTGCGCGATCGCTCAATGTCGGCCGCCGCCTGGATTATGCTCATGGACATTTCCCCACACTGGTCCACATTGCCCCGTACCACCTGAGCATCCTTGTCCACCGACGACAGATCCGTCGATTCGAGACATGCTAAATACTCAGCGTGACACTTTAACACGGCGTCATATCGTTCGTCAACTTGCCGAGCGCGTGACAATAACGCATCTTCACGATCGGTGCGACCTACCAACGTAACAACCGATGAAAACCATCTCAATTCAGCTTCGATTCTGGCTGCGATAGTTTTCGTTACTGACGGAGCCATAGTACCAACTTCAATACGCGATTATGCAATAATAAATAACAATAACCAAAAAAAAATAACAATTATTGTATCCGGAACTAACAATAATAATATATTCGTTGAGTGAATAAATCTACGACGCTATGCCAACTCTTGAACTTATTCCTCTACGTGCTCTAGAGGTTATTCCTCTATGTGCTCTAGAGGTTATTCCTCTATGTCTCAAATGTTGACAATCATAACACGATTTGTGATGAGGTTATATTTGTGCGTAACCGAACGTAAATAACAAATTATTTTATCAACGAATATTCACATTCCATTTATGTACTTATTATTAATAATTCCAAACTCAACTTGAGGTGTACACTGGTATGTAGGTCAATGTACTACTACCTACAAGTTGAATTTGTACATGAACACAATTTTTACAAGTAAATTGGTACCAAGTACCTACTAATTTTTACAAGTGGGTATAACCACTGCTCTGCTACCAGATTTTGATCGCGCCAGGACTCAGCCGAACCTTATCTCGGGCCCATGGGAGACAGGTCTCAGAACAGCCGCCGTCCTAACGGGATCAAATAGACGCGATACGCGCCTCCGAACAATATTACAATTTCTGAACTTACAGCTACTCTTACCTCATTTCTTCGAGCCGGTCTCACTTCCTTGACCCCTCGCAAGTTGTGTAACTGTGTATGTGTATAATGAGTGTATATGACCTTGCGATGGTTTGCTGGTAGTTCCGGACGATTCTTCCACGTCGCTGCAAGCCACGCCGTTAACGCGAGCCACCACACTCACTCCGTATTAGTCTAACCACAAAAGCCTCGGTGCTTTCCCGATAGCACTCCCGTGACAAGGCAAACCAATGATATTATCAATAACCCGTTCGACATTCACAGCGTCGCTAACCGTACTGCTTAACTAGTATAATTGGGTGCCGCGAAATGACTCCACAAGTCGATTTAATCAATGCGCGTGCGCTTTCACCCGTTCTCCGATGGCTACTATAATATTCGTTCGACGCCCAGCGCGACTCAATACGAACTACTATTCACGCCGAGCCCAGCGCTCGACCTCTACCTCCGCCCCTTCGCCTCTGTCGCACCGAGGCGGAGAAAATCAAAAATCTGAAGGTAGATTATAAACAGAGGTACTGAACTTTCATATTGTTACACGTAGAAATAAAAATAGTCATACCTACGTGTCGAATTGAGAACCTCCTCCTCCTTTTCACCGGTGAAAAAAGACAAAACATTAAAACATATAATAAAAAGACAAAACTGTTTTATTTTTTAAACAAGCATTTATTAAAATGAAAAGCAGAATTGTGAATAATATATTATTTGTGTTGGTGCTCATCATAGATAACAGAAACAACAGGTGCTCATCATAGATTAGAACCTTATACCGGGATCTCAATTTTCGAACAGCAAGTCTTGTAAGTATTCCGCTAAAATTAAACATAATACAGGGCTTTACAATTTACAATACAAGTTCCTCGATATTCTACCCTGTAGACTGTAGGTACAATATTGACCTTAATCATTTTCGCGTGCCGCTCGCGTGGAGGACGGACATGTCACGAGTCAGGTTGTGGTTGGCTGCAATAATTATACGTCGCTGTATGTACGTGCGAAGTGCCGCGGTGACTGTATCTAAAGAGTAAAGTGTGGGAAAATGATGTTGAGAAGACAATCAGCAGTGCAGCGTCTACAGTATCTTTTTGGACACATAGTTACAGGAGTTATAAAAAAAGCTCCAAAAGATTAAGTCATAATTATATAATTTTCCTGGCTAGCTAGTCCAGATTAGTAAGTTTCGTCTTTACGATAATTATGCGGTGTCTGTATTCGTGTGTGTTTCATCTTCTGTTCGCAAGCGCTTCTGCTGAGTAAGACGTTTTAGGTTCGATGTTCATGCTTAGCAAAGTGATTCTAGGTTTTCCCATCATATCTTATTAGCACCCCAAAATCTGAATTTCCAGATGTTGTCATGCATCAACCGAATAGATCTGGATAGATATAATCCGGTTGATGGCATACCTACTGCCCTCAGTGACTTACACGGAATTAAAAAACATAGGTAGCGTTCTGGCAAAATGTGGACAAAGTGAAAGTACACATAAAGCTACCTAAAACTGTCTAATTTCCGCAATCAACCTTGAACCTGAGTTTTTACTTGTGCTTTAGTGATAAAGTTGAAAATCTATTAAAGTAATTACAGATTGTAGTAACTTGATGTACTGGGCGTCTATATACATCCTTGCCTAACCCTTCAAAGGCTGCGAAATTACCAAATATGTTAGTCCTTCCTGTCCTCAAGAATTCACACATTCATGATCGTCCGGCTTACTCAGAAGCAAAAAATGTTTTCTCAAAAAATAAAAATAAAATATAATTTACCGGTATGTTTCGCAGAGGTCGCAAGTTGTAGATAGATCAAGTTACAATGTAAATATTTATCCTTATGGATAACGGATAAAAAGGATTCCGGTCGAACATCGAACGACTTTTATTATAAGTAACTGATTACTTTTATCTCTCGCTCTGACTGAAATCTAGCAAAACTTAAGTACATAACTTAACAAGAACTTAAATTTCAAATTAAAGAAAGTGTGTGGGTTTTTCATCAGGAATTTCGCAGTTATAGCAACCACGGAGTCCGGATTTGTGTCTGGTTGATAGCAATAGGATCGCTCCTAGGCGAAATGTCGGTGTACTATTAGGTACACCTCCGTCCAACCCTTCGAGGATTATAGGCGTGATGTTATGTTAGAGGAGAATACCTTATTGTACACCAAGACTTATACACAGTTATTAACAATCTTACTATGGGTAAAACAGCACGCGCGGTAACTTCATTACATTAGAATAAACTCTTCAGATTATAAAGCAACGGAAATTGACTGTAAGCCATGCTGTAAAACAATTTCTCAGCTTCTAGAAACCAAGACAATCATAGTCTATCTTTTAGAGATCTTGAATTCTTTAACAAAACAATCCTGGCCGTATATCCTCAGGATCTCAAAGAAGATAAGTCCAGCCATGGCTATCCACTTCGACCGCTAACACAAAACAGAGCCGGTGACACAGATATAGGTATCTTTAGTGCGGCAAGGATCTATTTAAGTGTGCATTAAATAAACGGTGTGTAGCCTGTGCAGTAGGTCTCGGCTGCACGCGTAGGTGCTATTTAGCCCTCAAGGTGGCAGGCGCAACGTCGTGACTTACTCGCCGCGTGCGCAGCGTTGCCAATAAGAAATAAACGCCCACGCCGACTTAAAAATGTTAAAATAAATAAAATGCGCACGTCCCGGCTTATCTTGAGCGTGGTCGAGGACAGGGAAGGGAGCGTACACAGAGCGTACCCGATCCAGTAATGAGGGAGTCAGCCTGTGAAGTTCTGCGGTAATTGCACGTTCTTATGAAGCTTTAAAAATTGAAATTATAGGAGTAGGGAACGTAATGATAATGTGTGAGGTGACTTACGAGATGGACGAGGTGAAAAACGGCTTTGGAAAGTTTTGAACTAAGCTGATAATGACGATTTTTAAATGCAACCATTTCAGTTGATGAACACAGTTTACTTTTAAACAGCATCACTGTTATTAGCCAATTAGATAATTTACTAGGGGAAAACTGGATTGGTAAATGTTGAACACCTATTATGTCTACTAAAATTTACAGCCTGGTACGAAGGCTGGATGGTTAACTTCCAGTTTTGGAGATAAACAAGAAGATACTTTTAGAGCGGTATTCTAAACAGTACAAATTTTAAAATTATTTCTATCAGGAATTTCTCAGTTCAGTTCAGTTTCCACGGAGTCTGGATTTGTGCCCATAGGTTAGCCTTTATTACATGGAATTTAAACATAATTGGCGAAATTCGGAAGTACTAGGTAATGGGCACACCTCTGCCACCTTCGGGGATTACAGGAGTGGTTTTATGATTATGTTATGTAAACGAAAATTCTTTATCTGATCTCGAGTGAGAAGTGTTCAACAGAAGCACTAGCCATTATCAAATAATTAGTCCAACATATCATAAATTACTTAATAATCCAAAATGAACCTTTTCGTACCAGTGTGCAGCGCGCCCTAGTGGCGTGTGCCCGAGGCAGGTGCGTACGCGCGGATCAGACCGGTCTGCTCTCGCGCAATACCGCACACTACTTACGACTAGTGATGTGCCTGGTGGCAATATTGCCACTGCCGGTAAAATATCAAAATTGCCAGCAGCATTGGAAATATTGCCAAAGTTGCCGGGTCAATGTATAGATTAGGGCCTATACATGCTAATTATAAGTGTATTAATTACATAGTTTTCGTACTAAATTTGACTTATAATTAAGAAATATTCCCCGAATATTTCCAGCAATATTCCCGGCAATTTTGCCTCCAAAATTCCCACTGCAGGCAATATTGCCGGCAACGGCACATCTCTACTTACAACCCAGCGTTACGTACCCGATAGTATTAACAATATAAAGTCTCAAACATACTTATTGTATGTAAAGGCTGCGAACTGGATGAAAGTCGACACAAAGATCGGATGATGATAATCCTATTTTTATGCTCGCGGAATTCGAGAATAGTATGAATGTCTTCATTCGATAACGTTATTTATAGGAAGCTTTGCAAAGTCCACTACATCATTAACTGCCACTTTTTACAATTTAGTCGAGTGCTCTCAAGCGTCACTGCTGTGCATAAAGTGTTCGATCGCTAGGTCGGGCAAAGGTTAGTGAGTTTTTCCATCACATAGGAACTTCTCAGTAGCCCGGAGTATGTTTGTGTGTCCAGTTGATGGCAAAATTTTCGTCCACCAACAAAACTGGCTGTACGCTATAGGTCTAGAGGTGTCCCCTGCCTAAACCTTCGGGATTACATTCGTGATGTTATGCTTACATAGTCTAAATAATTATGTCCTAGTATGCAGTTAGTAGGTACCTGGAAAATATGTCTGAAAAACTGTTTACAAATGATGAAAGTAGAAATACTATTTGCTGTCGCTTTTGTGGGTCTCACTTATTTGATTTAAGTCATTAAAGTAATCATACCTTAAGCGGGCAACACCCCGCATGCAATTCCGTTTTGTAAACACGGCAGTGCGATAAAAATATGAATTGAAAATACGAAGCAAGCAAGGCTTCGCGAAATTGATCCATAATTTCAGATTCTTATTACAGCTGAAAAATTACGTGCTGGTATTTTTAATATATTTTTCTGATTAAACAATTTTGCTTTGAAAGAAATGATAAGGATTACGTTTCCCTTTTTAGAAAATTTTCAGCTTTTTTTTGGCAAAAAGATTAATTCTCATTTTGCCATATTGCTTACAATTGATTTGTTAGACCTAAATAACATAACACTACGCCTGTAATACCCGAAGGGCAGAAGCAGACGTGTACCTAATAGTACACCCTCATTTCGCCAGTTATGTTTAAGTCCCATTTAATAGGGGGGCGAGCCTATTGCCATCAACCGGGCACAAACCCTGACTCCGTGGTTGAAACTGAGAAATTCCTGAAAGAATTTTGCCCCAAAATAGCACTTTGTTAGACCTAAATATTTTGCTATAAAACTTAAGACCAGAAATTGTTTATATAGTACCAACTACCAAGTCCTATAAGATTTTACGTTTATTAATTCCGATATTTAAAGGCTAGTAACATTTCAAAAGGTGCATTACTGGCCACAATTATGTTGTTGCACTCAGAATAAATCGCAAGCAAAGCATTTTAAATATAGCAGACAGGCGGTTGTCTTTCATCGCTGTCTCGGGAGTCCATTCACGGACCACGGTACGGAGCGTTCATAATTTGGGGTGCTCTCGACTACACTGACTTGCCTTTTATATATTATTGTATCTTGATGTGTAGAGGGTTATAACGGTGTTTAAGTACTGGCAGATATGGTTATCATACAGTTACAGACATGAACAAAAATATGTTTACACTTAGCAAAATTCGAGCGGATTTCTTGGGAAATTACGGTTCTATACACTTTGTGATAATATGACCTTATTTCATATAAGTGGTGCTTCCAAAACACTATAAAAAAAACGTAAAACGTATATCAACCAACACAGTAGCACTAAGAGATAAATCACTTTTAAAAGTTGCTTTGTGTGATATAGATATTGGTGCCCACTGCCCGTGACTGTATACCTAACCTTCTTTTTTCTTGGAATACCTTATCAATATATCAATTATTTAGTCCCCGAGACGGGGTTTGGCGCCTGAGCGCAGCGAGGGCGCTAATAGTTCAAGGGACTAAATAAGTCTTTAACCCGAGGTAAACACTGTGCTTTTCATTACGAATACAAGGAAAGTTGATGGGAATAGGCTTGCGCCCAATTACCTAAATCGAAAGAATGAAGAAAGAAAAAGTATTTATTGGTTTCACACAGGACAAAAAAAATTACGAAATAATTAAAAAAGTAAACATAAGAGAAACACTTAAAATCGGTTAAATCTAACCGGTGGATGACAATAGGCTTGCTCCTAATTACATCGGTTGATGGCAATAGGATTGCTCCTAATTAGATTGGTTGATGGCAAATGCATTGGTTGATGGCAGTAGGCTTGCTCCCAATTACTCAAATCGGTAGATGGCAAATTTTGCTCCTAATTACATCGGTTGATGGCAATAGGCTTGCTCCTAATTAGATTGGTTGGTGGCAATAGGCTTGCTCCCAATTACCTAAACCGGTGGATGGCAATAGGCTTGCTCCTAACTACATTGGTTGATGCCAATAGGCTTGCCCCTAATTACATCAGTTGATGGTAATAGGCTTGCCCCCAATTGCATCAGTTGATGGTAATAGGCTTGCTCCTAATTACATTGGTTGATGGCAATAGGCTTGGTCCCAATTACATCAGTTGATGGCAATGGGCTTGCTCCTAATTACATTTGTTAATGGCAATAGGCTTGCACCTAATCACATGAGTTGGTGGCAATGGGCTTGCTCCTAATTACATTTGTTGGTGGCAATAGGCTTGCACCTAATCACATCAGTTGGTGGCAATAGGCTTGCTCCCAATTACATCAAACAATTTGACAGCTGTCTGTAGAATGCGATTCTCCCTAGGGCTGAAAAGTAGTACTTTCAACCCGCTCCGCAGGCATGTTACGACCTACTTTCAGAGTATAAGTAATGAAAAATAAATTAAAGATTCTGAATCTTTAATTTATTTTGTGTTAAAAGAAATGGTTATTAAAATACATTTTCATAAGTCCCTGTAGTATGCCTATATAAATCCATCCGTAAAAGATTTCTACTTCAATTCCAATATTTAATTTCGAATAAAATATGAATCGTAAAAGTTTCAACAGTTTTTTTTTCCGATGGACTGGGGGTTGGGCCATTTACGGCCACTTTGCCGGCTGTCTAATAATTACGGAATGGTTAAATTAATTTCAACGACGATTATTAGTGTCACGATAAAAACTCTCATTAAAAATAAAAAGTGACATAAAGTGTGGCCTAAGACTTCGCCGACCGTGCTTCGGTTAAATCCGCGAATCCGGTTTCAGAAACGTCGACCTCTCGGCCCCGTTTGTTTTTTCATTCGCAAAACTGTCTTATTTACGTTAATTAAGTGAAGTATAAGTTCGTGACTAGTACTGTGGGAGTGCGGAGGAAGACGACGAGAAACGTGACGGCTCTCACTGCGGCACTGTGTCATAAGTGTGTTTTATTTTAACCACACAATGCGGCTGTTCCGATCCGAAGGCGACTGGGAACCTATTAAATACAAGACACTCGTTATATCCCGATAATGAAGCTGTTACTTCCTTCATTATGTACGTGCCTTGCAGCTCGCTAGTACCTGAGGTTTTGACAGGTGTATAATGAAAATAGCGCAAAAAAAACGTTTTTGTTATGACACTAAGGACCAACGACCTTCCATTAGTAAGGAATTAAGAATGCTTACGGCATTATGTTTCAGTAAATAAAATGAGCTATTAATCTATTTTTCTCATCCTTTATTATGCTCAACATAGCTAAAATACTGCATTTTTCAACCCACACTTTTCTTTTTTGTCGTTTAATTAGTACCTGTTACCCCTTTCATCTTTTTGCACAATCTTTTATGGACGAGGTCTGAGAACCTCGTTTGACATCTCTCAAGGAAATTAAAAAATATTTCGTGTGCTAAGTTCTCTTCGTAATGGGGGCTCCGGTTTTACAGCGAGCCGATGTGACTTATGGTGGCCATGGCATGTCTTATTACTGTTATTACGGGCCTGAGGCCTCCACGAATTATAGAATAACAGGTCCGAGAAACGAAGCACAGTTTTTTAAACCGTTTTTTCATCGATACTGTGTTACCCCAAGGGAAGTAACATATATCATGTATTGTTCGTGCTGCTACAACGAGTGTAATGGCGTTATTTTTTACAATGTTACTACGTGTAAGTTATAAGTACAATGTTTTTAATAGGCCGCCATTCTTTAACCGTCGCATCACTGGGGGTTTTGTAAAAAGTCTTAGCGAGCGATTCAGAAAAAGAGAGGGACTTTTACTGCGATATAAATGTCGTTATTATTTGTATTTTTGTTGGTAATCTTTTTATAAAGGACTATTTGCCTTGCCTGCTTTTCATTTTAAACTTATGCTCAAAAGAGTTTGTTAAAAAACAAGATTCTATCCGTTTACTTGAACATCGTCCGGTAAAACTGGAAGCCAAACCCAACATAGTTTAAAAAGGGTTATATTTAAATGCACATCTGTTTAATTTTTCAGCACACTAGGTAACTCCACTAATTAACTGAATGCTTATTAAAAAAACCTAAACATGTCCTACAAAAAAGTCTAAAAAATCACACAAAACGAGATGACCTTTTTTATCGAATTCACACCAAAAATGTAGTTTTGTAAAACAAAAATACTAATTGCTTATCAAAAATACTAACTTGCACTCTAAATTTATTGTACAGACGCCAGCACATCAAGCTACTACAATCTGTCAGATTTCTTTGATAGATTTTCGACTTTATTTCTAGGGCATTAGGTTCAAGGTTCGTTGGGAAAATTTGACAGTTTCGGGTAGCTTGACATGCTGGCGTCTGTACAATCTTACTACGGAATTTCTAAAACTGATATCTAATACGACCGTCTCGCGACAGTGTCCTTTATGGGCGGCATGGGCACCGGGCCGTAGGCCGACGAAGGAGGCCGGCGGAGGCCCGGCACTTCGGGGACAGAAGACATTAGTGTTATGTGGTATGCGAGCGAAGCGAGCGCGCGTCATGGAGTAAATCAGGTGTAGGTTTGCCTTAAAAATGTTTTAAAATGTTTGTTAGACTAAAGAATTATTAGATATACTATTTTGATAATAGTTATTCGTTCAGTAAAAGAGTTCTGCAAATGCTATTAAAAAAGATACTAAATTTGGTTTCTTTAGTGTGCATAATTTGAGATAATTTGTGTGCAAGTCAGTATTTTTGGTGTAACTTTAAAATATTTTGTTCGAAAAAAGGGAATATACAGATAACGGTTTAAATACATGCCGTTTCAAAATCATCCTTGTGGAAGTTCGTTATAGGGCAGAGAGTCAGAGGTTTGTTAATCTCTTTCTTCCACTCCTACGTTCTGAGTTGTTCTCATGGCGAGAACAACTCAGAAATTATAAATACCGTCAAAATTTATGTATTTTGTTATTAAATTTATGTATTTTGTGTTTTGTTTTGTTATTTATTTATGTATTTATTTATTTAAACTTAATGTATCTGTATACACTAGCGTTATATGGTAATCTCTACCATATTGTAAACCTTTTTTTTTTCGGGCGTGTGGAAAATCATCAAATAACCCCTCACGCTCTTGGGCAGAGCGAAAGGGAGTGTCAAACTTCTACTGACTAAAAACCAACCATGTTCCTTCTTAGCCCTATATGTCGAGGTCGGTATCTTGTGAACAACCCACAGCCCCGACGGGGTCATATTTGGGTTAAAAAGGACAAGATTGTGATAGGGTACAAAATAATATTCAAAAAATACATAACAAAACAATATCTTTATTATAATGTCCTTTATTACCTCGACGATATCGGCCGATGATATCGTTTACAGCTATTACTTACAAGTGACACGCGGAACTTGTCCGCTCATAAACTGTGTGCAGTTGTCTCTGTACTGTCCTCTCGGAGACGCAGTAATTGAGACATTCGAACAGATAACTATCCTCCAGGGAATCGCTTTGAGCACCAATAACCTGTTATTATGGGTACTGTTGTAAATCTGCTGTTTTTTTTCTAAAGGTTGCATCTTAAGGTTGGAAGACAAAAGCAGTTTTTGTTTTTGAGGTCTCGAAAAATGACCAAATTATATCGGTGATAAAGTTTAACAGTTCAGTTTAGTTGACAGCCTGGTAGTCTAGTGGTCGCAAACTCTGACTGCTGTATATGAGGCCCTCGGTTCGATTCCCAAGTCGTTCAAAAACCCAATACCCCTTGTATTGGGATTTTTCCATTAGGAATTTCTCAGTATAGCAGCCACGCAGTCTGGATTTGTTAATGTCCCTTTGGGGATTACAGGTGTAATGTTATGATGTTATTTTATTTTTATTTTTTAAACGTTGCCCCACACTAGGGATTTCTCCTGTATCGTGGGTGCGTTTACAAACATTAAAGTCACATACACAAACACACCCAGACCCGAAACAACTATCTGTATGTAGGCCATACAAATATTTGTTCCGTGCGGAGATCGAACCTGCGACACGCAGCGCAGCAGTCCAATCGCTCAACCACTGCGCCAACCGTGCCGTCAACTTATGTAAAGTTCAACCTCGCCGAGTGTCAAAAAGCAGTGACAGTACTAGCTTTATTGATTGAATGCATGGAAGACTGCCTGGAGAGTGAAGTTACCCAGTAAATGGGTTCAATAGACCCATAGTTGTTCTATATCTATATGAAATACTGATATTTAGCTGCATTTTGTTAGGCTGAATGACAATCGGAATAATAAAATTAAGAAAAGCCTAGGTATAGAATTCTGATCATGATAACATACGAAGACTGGTCTAAGAGAACAGCTGCTCTATGTAATCAGTTTACAGGAATGATGAGCCAATTATTTATATGACATACTAGCTGTCCCCGGCATGCGTTGCAATGCCCTTTTTCCTAAATACTACCTAACCTACTACCCGACGTACTACCCTAATGCGTTGCAATGCTCTTTTTCTTACTCTACCTACCTACTACCCTACCTACTACTCTAGACCTACCTACTACTCTACCTACCTACTACCCTACCTACTACCCTACCTACCTACTACCTACTACCCTACCTACCTACTACCCTACCTACCTACTACCCTATCTGTACCTACCTACAACCCTACCTACCTACTACCCTACCTACCTATGATGGTAGCACTTTTATTCTTAATAAAAACCTACAACCCTACCTACCTACCTACCACTTTCTCACCGTTTAAACCTTCCCTGGACTTCCACGAATATTTCAAGACTAAAATTAGCCAAATCGGTTCTGCCGTTCTCGAGTTTTAGCGAGACTAACGAACAGCAATTCATTTTTATATTTATATATAGATAGATAAACCTATTCTGTTTTAGTCTTAATAGTGACTAGAAAATGCTTTGATCGGGTCTTATATTTAACACTCAGAATCAGTCGCAAAAGATATGAAATATAAGCGAATCCCTTTCAAAGTTTGTAAACTCGCCGTTGACTTCACTTTCTCGCTGGACATTAAATCACGATACATCTCAATATATATCGACATTAAGCCGCATCTATAAGAGTGGTACATGACTGTAATAAGGAAACCACTGCGAAAGCTTCGTAATAATTGTTACATGAAGATATCGTGATATTTTCACTTGTCTTAATGTTAGGTGAACGGTCATTTTGATACATTGAGTGTAATTGGTGAAATTGATCGTTGGACTGAGCTTTGTAGTCCCTGCCGAAAGTTTTATTGTGTAGTCTAGACTTCGAGGTAATAGACTTCTTTTGGGTTAGCTCGTTCCATCGTTGGCTTCTTGGGCTAGATTGAGGTAAAGGACCATTCAATATAAAAATGCTAAAAAAGATCGATGTTTAATTGAATAGAATAAACAATGATTCGGTTAGATTGAACTGGCTTTACATTGAGAAGTGGCTGATATACCAACGAATTAAATTTAAAAAAAGTAAATGTAACGTATGCTGGTTGATCGTTTTTAAACTTCCCGGTGTTGGTAAAAGTCCATTGTGACGTATTTGGTTTTTTACTTCGATGAAAAATGGAACCATCAGAAAAACATCAGTTATTTTAGTGTGGTCAGTTTTATTCAAAAGTAGTCCACATGTAACACATAAAATAAAACAAATTCAAAATATCCTGGACAATTTAATTGACCACGTGAAAGACGAAACCAATAATTTTAAAATGGACAAATTATATAGCTTTAAAACCGAGAAATGGATATAAAGTAGTCACATTTTATGCCTTGAATAGTATCTTAATTTAAATATCTGATATCCTTGATAATTCTGAAGACCCTCTCACTTTAGCATTTTATGTAGCATCGTAATAAGTGAGTATATTACTTGGTCCGTTAAAATGTTGAGATAGGACGTGTAATCGTAATCGTAGTATTTCAAAATAATGTTTTGTAACATTTGTAAGTGATATTGGATTAAAATTAATTGGCAGTTGGTATTTACAGTCAGTTGCGTCTGGGTGGTCTAGCCACTGACTGTCGGTGAATATCTGACTCTTTGTCGAAGACGCGTGTATATTTCATTTATTCATTCGCAGTACAATAATCGTCTTACCATTTTCAGTTGCAAATTGGACCACCTCTAGGAAGATAGGAGCGATGTCTACAAGTGTTGTATAGGCTATGAAATGTCAACTGCGAGAAGCGATACACCTGCCGAATGCATATCAATATGGTACCTACATCTGGAATATAAGAATGCTTTTGTGTACAATATTTACTAACTACAGAAAGAAGGAATGCTTGAGTTATATTCTTGTGTCAAACGTGATTTGTATGTACAATTGTACAGTCTTGCACTTGATGATGTCTATTTTTTTTTAAATTATAGTTCACTGCAGCATGCATATTGTCAGAATGGTTTGATTGAATTAAATGGCATGCCCAACTTCCACCATTATTTTTAAAGTAGCGGGGATGCATAAATCGCATAATCGCTGGTATCAAGACAAAATTATTTTAACTTGACACGTTTTCAAGACTTAAGTATGAGCTATCGAAGTTAAAGTCCATTCAGAGATAGCATCTTCTGCACATGTTAGGTTTATTTAAGATAGAAAGAATTTGTTCCGGCCATTTATTTCAAACACCTTTGGTAACAATTTGAGAAGACAGTATCAAATAATAATCCATTATTATGTTTAGAGTTTCCTCAAACCGTCAGTATCCTCGGTGTTTATCGAAAGTGTTTGACAACTACTATGATTGACTACCTTAGTGCCTTGGTAATAAGTATCAACTATTAGTTACGCCTCCCTGCATTGCCCGCTTGGGCAACTTCCACAGCTTCCACTACTTACCAAATTATATGCATCGAGTCGTTCGTTATGTGACGAAACTGAAAGGAAATCGGTTACAGAAGGAAGTGTGAATTATTGTGGATTTCACAATATATCTGGATGGAGTGCCACCATAATGAAGAACTGTCAGCGTTACCCCTCGGTAACGCTGACAGTTCTTCATTATGGTGGCCCTACAAAAGAGAAAATGGAGTGCAATCTTTAACAAACTAGTTATAAAGTATGATACTGATAATTTTATTTTTGCCGTTAGTCTAGCAGTTGCAAGCGAGACTGCTGAGCATGAGGTCCTAGGTTCGATTTCCGGGTCGGGCAAAGTGAAATTGGGTTGTTCCATCAGGAATTTCTAGGTAGCAATCGCAGAGCTTGAATTTGTGCTCGGTTGATGGCAATGGGTTCACTCACTATTCCATGACAAATAAAGATAAATGGCAAAATTTTGGTGTAGGTACTAAGGTGTGATGTTATGATGGTGTAATGATAATTTCTGAATTCAAAACAAGAGGTTACCTGGAGTAAAAATACCTCACAAACTCCAGTATTTAACTTTACTTACCATTCCTCCTTACTTATAAAATTCAACTCCAGGCAAACATTTAATTCAATTCAAACAGGCTGTTTTGAATTCTCAAGGAATTAGTAAGTTACCAGTAGTCCTTACATACTGGGTGTAAACGGACCCTTCATACTAAGCAACCAAACGCAATTTTTTTTTCTGGAAAACAATTTTTTTTTGGGGTGAAATATCACGTTTTACGCTGAAACTCAATGTAGCGCCCTCAAAACAATGTGCTGATGTATGCATTGAATAGTAAACAGGTCATAGAGGTATTCAAAGTTTTTACCCTTTGGGTACGGAACCCAATAAAATGAAGCGATCATTAGGGTTCTGTATCCAAAGATTAAAACGACGATGAGAACAAATTGCCATTGGCTTTGTTAAGTGGGGACCCCACTAGGTATAGAGAAAATCGGTTCATAAATCTCGGCGTAATCGGTGTACATACATAAAAAAAATATATACCAATCGAATTGAGAACCTCCTCCTTTTTGGGAAGTCGGTTAAAAAGGGACAAGCTACTCCATGGACGCGTTTTAAATCAAGTTAGATATTACAAAATTCTAGGCTGTTTATTAAATGTCATTGCAGATCAATTCCGAAACAAATTGTAAGGGAATACTAAACACTATCATCCCGCATTCCTATTCGCAAATAAATTGCAAGAATGCAAGAAAAGGTAAAGCCAAGTCATCCAATATAACAAGAATTGCTCACGGTGATTATATCTCGATGGATATAATTCTAAAACACACGCGCACAGTCACTGCTACTACACAATAATGTAACGTTATTATGTACGGGCGAAATGATCATATGGCTAGAAAGGAGGTGACTGCTGAGATGACGAGAAGGGCTGTCGTCATAAGAGACGCATATGAAACGTCCTGTTGGTGAAATGTCCATAGATGAAAGATTCTGCTGGCGAAACTGAAATAAATGAATCGTCCTGTCGACGAACAGTCCAGTGGCGAATCGGTCTTAGGATGAAATGTCCATAGATGAAAGATTCTGCTGGCGAAACGGAAATAAATGAATCGTCCTGTTGACGAACAGTCCAGTGGCGAATCGGTCGTAGAAGAACGGTTGCGGATTCGAAATAGGGATGTATGGAAGAAGACATGTTGCGCCGACCCCAAATAAATTAGGATAAGGGCAGGAGAATGATGTTGATGTACGGGCGAAAACTTTGTAATACTGCTGAACAGAACCCCTTTTTGAGATTCAAGTATTTAGTATTTGGCATAATTATTGTTCCTTCTAGTCCGTAGAAAAGGGGTTAATTATTACCTACATTTCTGATTTTAAAGTAGTAGTACTAGTTTATTTTTAATCGACTTTTAAAAAACTTTTTAACTAAAAATAAAACCGACTTCAAAAAAAAAAAAACACAAAAAAGTGAAAAATAAACTTTTGAAGAAAAACCAGTTTCTGAAGTCGGTGACTTTTGTTTGTTTGATTTCTTTTTTTGCCACCGACTTCAGAAACTGGTTTTTCTTCTAAAGTTTATTTTTCACTTTTTTGTGTTTTTTTCTTAAGTCGGTTTTATTTTTTGTTAAAAAGTTTTTATTTTTCTGTACTGCCTTCTAAGATTATTTTTATTAACCGATTCCTGTTGATAATTTCTACACTGAATTTAATTATGTTTTCCCTTCATTTAATTAATTGTTGATTGCAAAGTTACCACATCTTAAATTGGAAGAAAGTAGAATGCAATCGATACCACGATATTTACTTACACTGTTTATTTTTATTAAGGCTTAAAGTTCAGCTGAAAAAAATTCAATTAAACAGCAGAGATATTAACAAGTATGTTTTATTGATATGTTGCAATCTTGCAATCCTTCTGGGAGACTTTTCGACATGGCAACAGTCAAGTCGTGGCACAAGCGCAGCGGCTACTGGTATTAGCTGCGAATCATCACGAGCTTAATTCCACAGTCTTAATTCCACAGTCTGCGCCACAAATTGAACCCTTAGCTCTAGGAGACCATGAATTCTACCTTCGGCTAATTTCATATCTTCGTTGATGAAAGGGTATAGTTTGAATTTAGAAATTTTCGTTCTAAAATCTGCTTGAGGATTTGCTTTCTGATTCTCGACCTTATGTATTAAACAATTATAGTGTTTTCCGATGTTTGTCTTCACTTTCTTTATGTTTTAAGTACAGTATAGTATATATATATACTATAGCCAGAAGGGGACGCGGCTGACCTCGCTGGAGATGGCGGGATGAGCTGGGCAGATCTAGCGACCATCAGTGGTCCACATTGACCCAGATTCAAAATATTTGGAGGTCATGGAGGAAGACCTTTGTCCAGCAGTGGGATGACACAGGCTCACAGCAACCTACTATAGAAATACAACACCTTCCTACTATATAACCCACAACATTACCATGAAGAACCAAAGCCCTCTATAGACCCACGTCAAAATGTCAAGAACAAACCGCTATACTTATGGTACTACCTTCGCTATCTCCTCTATAAGGACTCATTGTGCGAATAAAGTGCCCTTGTACGCTAAACGCAAACATTTCTTAGGAGTTAGGACAAACACATCAATCAGTGCGCAGGCGTCAGCTTTGATGTAAGCAACTATACAACAGAATGTTGGAGCGTGCGCCGTGACTGAAGAGTCCTCACGCATCGCCACACGTGCGATCATCTTTGTAATGGTGAGCCATAATAAAAAGAACCACAACAATGTCTCATTGTCAGCTTTCTGGAGGTCAAACTTAATTGGCGATCTAGAGGCGGCAGGATCTAATTCTCGGTCGAGTTCGCGCGTCACGACTTAGGGATGCTCCGCAGATATTTGGGTCGAAACTAATCATGATCGGACGACCCCAAAAAGGATAAAAATATCTTAGTTCATTATCACGATTTTGATAACCAATATCGGCCTTATCTCGGAAATAATCTAGCCTAAGCACCGATGCCATGCAAAGCTCCGGCTAATCTAAAAGTAGAGGGTGAAATTTTCTTAAATTGTTTAGCATTGTAAAACTTCTAAAGTAAGAAATTGCGCAAATGTTTATGGATCGAGCAATATGGGACGAGCGATCATTAAAATATAATGTTAAGTATATATCTTTTTACATATAGGTAAGTAACACTTATAACCAGGTATTGAAATCCTGAAACGTGTCCATCACAAAATTACCATTTATAAGCCCTTCTAACCGAACTCGCAACAAAAAAGAGAAGTAGCACACAACACACAACCAAATATGACTATAAAGCAGTCAGGTAAAAATGTAGCAGCCATGTTTCTTCTACAGGTATGTGTAGCAGCCCTCCCAAAGGTGCGCGCGCGCCGAGCGGTAGGCGAGCTGCGCACGACCGTGCATAAATTAGAAATGACGCCCGTCGCCGCCACCGACGTGACTGCATGACTGAGTGGAGAAATATCTGCGATGCGAGAGCAGTTAAGAAAATCCTGATGAGATATGAGGAGATAATTAGATAATACAATGTTACGCCTCTAATCCCGAGAGAGTTAGGCGAAAATCAGAGGTGTACCTAAAGGTATATATACGTCGCCAACTTTGTTGCGAGGAAATGGTTAGATAAGTATGTGTACTCGGTTTTTACAATTTAGTCATTTCTAGTAACAGCTTGAAGTCTGGTTGTATCGATATCTAGTCTTCATGTCCGGTTGACGGGTATAAACTAGCCCTTTACTATGTCTATATATAAGACTTAAAATTCTATCTAGCAAAATGTGAGTGTCCTATGTGACTCTAGGTAAGGCGTAAAACCCTTGCCTTTCCACTGGGGAATTACGCTTGAATTTGTTAACTGCTATGTACTGAAGCAGCACGCGTGCTCTGAAAACGGAAAGACATAGTCTCACCAAATCACGGCTGTGCCAAATAGACAATGAACTGGTCTACCAATTCGAAAAATCAGCGCACAACCACGAAATAAAAGTTTTGCTAAAATCACCAAAGATGAAATAGTACATTGTTCACCGAAAGGAGAAAACACCCGAGATCGGGAATCGCACTTTCTCTCGAGTGATAGGTACTAGTGCTTTATACTACACCTATGAGGAAAATAAAAACCTAAATCTGTACTAGTACTAATTGAAATTTCTATTGAAATTGTTGCAGTTAGTGAATCTGAGCGGGAGAGAAAAGTGTATGAAAATCCATTCTCTCCCGCTCAGATGCGTTTTCTCCCCGCATATTGGTTCGATATGCAATGACGTACTTTCTACCGTAAATTTGATAAAGTATCAAGGTACTTTCCAAGCAGGTCTAGTATAAATATAATTTTAGCCTAACAATATCCATTGCAGGACATGGGCATCACCAACAATCGCTACGGACAGGAACCTCACCAACTATCGCTACATGAACCAGTCCTGTGGTTCTCGCATCCAACAATTTTATTCCTGAGTTATTCCTAACTGATGGAAGCTATTTATAACCGCCGCCCGCCGCCGTCTATTAAAAAACAAACGCCGAACGTCCCTATCTTTAACATTACAATTTCCATTGGTATCTCGCCGCGATGTAAGTAACAAGGTGGATTCCTCGCTAGGATCGCAGGCTATACGGGTCGCGTCTCACATCTAGTGGCTCTAGAGCTGCTCCCACGAGAAGGGCGAAGAGGCGACCGCGGCGACCCCGGTGACCGACTCCCAACTGTGATAGTGTACACCTCTACTACATTATGGTTCGAAGGAGGCTTACTCTTTTTCGATATAGAAGACTTATTTATTGATCTTTATGATAAGTCGACTGCTAGTGCAAATGAATCGATCTTGGTAGTGGTACTGAATGTGCATAGTTGTTAGAAAAACAGATTTTTATAACAGTAGATATTTGGTACCTCATCATCATATCAGCCTGGAATCACCCACTTCTCGATATAGGCCTCCTCTTTTTTCCGCTACACTACCACGTCTTGCAAATACATTCCTTTCTAAACTTCGTCTTTTACCTGAAACTCAATAAAGTTTCAAGAAATCTAACTTACAATAGGTACCTACCTAATCACCACTAACCACCCGAATTACAAGCAACGCAATCAAATGTTCACCTCACTAGAGACTGGCGGCTGCGGGCGTGCGCTGGTCGCGCGCGCTTCTCGGCGCGTGCCTGGGAACCCGACGCACGCGCAACTTCTCACGGCCTCTCTGACCCGCGCCTCGCCCCCCCCCCTTCCCCACTCACCGCCCGCCAAGTCGTGCCACACCGAAACTGCCTTTCCTTACGCCTCATCTGTGTGGGTAACCGCCTCCTAACACCGAAGTATTGAACACTCACCGGTAACCATTAATTTGTTGAACCGAAGATTGAATGGTTGGCAAACATTCTTAAATTGGATTAGAAGCGATTTTATCTAGATTTTGAGCGGGGTATCTATTATTTTCGATAGCTAGATAATCAAAATATATATAAACGTGAACACGATTAGACAATTATCATGTCATCGAGATGTTGTAGAGAACTTACAACAGAAGTAGGTATATTATGGTCCATATGCCATTTTATTGTTTCCTGTTAGTTACTCAAATCTAAGTCATTTATTCAAATTAGGCTGATAGTTAATCAACACTTTGTGAACGTCAAAATTTACAAAGACTTTCCACAAACGCTCTCCTCGTCAGTTCATTTTTTGTACAGACGTTTAACTTCCTGAGAAAGATGCTGAAAATAAAAAACGGAAAGGCTTTAACAAAAACTGAAGCGTCTGATTTCAGATAATCGAAAAGTGATGAAAATGATAATTCAATAAATAAATTTAATTCCCTTGTAGTCAATGATACCAGGAAAACAACAGATTCATCAGTCATATTGAATTATAACGTGTATAAATGTGCTTTAAAAGATTTATAGTCCTCAGATGATGTATCTTGTAATCATCCGCAATCATGAGTATCAAGTATACAATATGCCTACATGTTCCGGACGTGTACTTTTGTAATAAGACGTAGGGAGCCACTTAGATTTATGAAGTATAGAACCTATATGAATCACACAGCAAGTCTGCGTGTACGAATTAGCAGGAATATGTATAATGTTTAATGAAGTGTGTCTTAAAAGTAGTGAAAAGAGCTTTGGCGTTGTTGTGTTATTGTGGACGATGAACGATGTTCATAAAACTAAGTTCAACCCTAATTTGGACCTGTTTGCTGAAGAATGGAAGGCTATAGATATTGTTGGAATATTTGTGGTTCTGTGAGAAGACCGGGAAAGATTACTAAATGTAGTAATAATGGCTTATGCTGTAATAAATAAGTACTAAGCTGGATTTGTCAAACTGGAAATTTCTAGAAATAAATAATCTGGCCAAAGGGAAATCCTCAACCCGCCCCAAATACAATACCAGCGATGGAGAGCCCTAAAATGAAGCCAACGATAGAGCTGTACAGGTGGCTTCATACTGGTTGGATATTGTTTAAGTTCATCGTCACGCAAAGAAGAAGCAGTTCGTAACAGCTTTCAAGTAGGTACTAATAAATAGTAATTGTCTCCGTGCTGATTCTGTCAATATCCTCTTGGTTCGTATAAGAACTCTAGCGCGTGATCATGTTAAAGACTGATTCTGACGCTTCAGAAACAAAAATCCGTACGCTACTCGAGTGAAGCTAGGCACAACAGTATGTATCTCGCGAAGGTTATTTTTCAAAGTGAGCATGATTGTGCGGAGTCCGAAAAAGAATGTTACGTAGTTTCCCACGAGCCTCGAGTGTGTATTACCGGCTAATAGGTACACGCCACTGCGCCCCGAGCTTTTTGCCTCGCCTTACACAATAAGCACTAACATTTTCTGAGCACATCATCATTAAGGCTGATGGCAGCCTAAAATGTAGCTGAAGTGCTTATGGAAATGAAATATTGGGCAGATGGTATAAATACAAATGATGTTTGTGTCAAATACTCCTTCATTTTTGACCTTATTGGTTTCTAGATCCTTATCCGTAGGTATTTATTTCTATAATCTCCCATAGATGTGAGATGACTCAACATTCATCTGCAACGTTAAATATTTGCAGCCACACCTCAGGAACTTAAAAACGGTAATTAATCATCCCCTTTATAAAAATAGGATCAGCTTAGTAAACTAGAAAACCAAATCAAGAAAAACCTCAATGACTCCCGCGCAGTAAAACGATTCCTCTAACGCGATTAATTCCTTACTACCCACAAAACAACACAGACATTACAAAAGCAATTATTCTACGGCATATCTAAGTAGCAACTTTGATAAGGCCAGCGGCAGAAAAACGAAGCGATGAATAAACACGAATAGCACAACAAAACGGTTCAAAGTGGGCCGCGGCGGTATACGCTGTACACAGTATACAGTGGGCTGCGGTAATCCAGGGCCATCGCGTACTTATCTTCATGAAGGTGCGCGCGCGCCGGTACCTAGGCTACGTGATTCTGCGCATCTCATTCAACTAGGGCTGGTTGTTTCGTGCCTTTCTTGTCTTATATTGTATAAACCTTCTAGGTTTATTTTGTTATGAATACGGTCAAGATTTCATCTGGTGCTGTTTTTATATATTTTTTTGTTCTGAAATAAAAGCTTCTGGATTTATCAGTCTGTTAGAAAATTTCTGTATTTCAACATTTTACCGGGGCTCTATCTGCCTGCAAACTTTTCTTAACAACATTCTGAAATATTTCGTCCTATTTCTTAGTTTGCAGTGTCTTTTCCTCTCTCAGTTAAGTTTTTTCAGCTCTATGTTTATCTTGTGCTATCATACACTTATCAGCAACGGTATGTTAAGCTTAAGGTGCGCTTGCGCATCTTTTTGATGTAGGGCTGCCGCTTGAAATTGTAAGCTGTTTCTTCCTTCAGGCAAGTTTTAGTAAAGAAAAAAAATACAACTCTGTGGAATTAGTTCCGATACTTTTATACATAAACCTAGATTTGCAAAGAACCATGTTTAAAGCTCCTTGATTACAACATATATGTATATATTTAAAAGAATTCAGTAACCAAATCGAATCCATATTTATGTATTATGTATCTTTATCCCGTTAGCAAATATAAACTTCACCCCTGCTCTTTCTTCGTAAAAAAGGAGTATCTATTTCCAAAAAAGAAATGGGATAAGATTTTTTTTGGTCTCGATATCAAGCGATGTACCATTCGGCTTAGTGATTTCATAGACAACACGCCTATAGAGCGGCGCGTGTGTAGCCGCGGCACGTACGACAGAGCACAGAATATGCAATCTGTTTACTTTATAAGCTTCGACTTCACTTGGCCTTTACAATACATTTTAAAGAGGATTTCTTTCGATATCGTGTCGCTTGATTGATTTAGTGTGTGGTCATAGTGGTCTAGCGGTACAGTACTGGTTTTTTCGATACATTTTCGACAGAGAAGTTCACCAATGTTTATAAAATGTTGCAAAGTCAAGTAATAGTCTAGGGGTGTGAGTCCGTGTCCCGTCGGACTGCCATAGGTCTGTGGTCAGTTTCGAGTTTGACTTCGAACCCACGACACGCACCTCTGAGCGTATCATCATTATCATCATCATCAGCCGATTGCAATCCACTGGTGGATATAGACCTCTTTAATCTTGCACCTCTTAACTCGATTTTCGGCAACTCTGGTCCAGTTGTTACCAGCCACTCTGCGAAGATCATCGCTCCACCGAGCCTGAGGGCGTTTAATTGTTCCACAACTTCTTTCAAGAAGATTGACCTATGCTAACACAGTTTAGGTTTTTCTTTAATCATTCATATCATTGAATGTTACTTTTTCTAGGGCTCTAGATCTTTCTAGATTCGTCAGCTATTTCAGAATATGGCTTTTGAAAGAGATCTCGAAAATGTTTCCTGTGGCATTCAGTGGTGTTCAAGGATGTGGAATGAAATGGCTGTCATAGCACACAATATATTGTATCTTGTTACCGGATCAGATAATTAATCGAAGCTTCCCAAGTTTTTATCGTAGTTTGTAATGAAACTATTTTTGAACAATTGTCTGAGTTTATCATGATCTATATCTATCTATCTATACATATAATAAATCTGTAGACAAAATATTTTTGTACATTGCAAATATTTAAAAAAAAAATTGTCAGGGTGTTAAAGTATAACCAACAGAACTCATTTCCAGCATTTTTGGAATTTTTGTCTGTTTGTCTGTTTATCTGTTTGTCTGTTTATCTGTTTGTCTGTTTATCTGTTTGTCTGTTTCGATGACTAAGCATCACATGAAATTTACGAAACGAATGTAGGTAACTTTTATACATAAATATTGTGCGTAACTTGGGGTATTACTTAGTCTTTGTTTCATCTTAATCGGTGCTCTCTATCAAAAGATATTTGAATTTATAGTTTTCAAGAAGAACTTTATCATTATGATCAAGAATGAGACATGTAACGACATCTATTAAACGCATATGGTACTTATTAATAAATGCCTTCAAAAGATAACTTTAAAAAGTTATGATAGCTATAGGTACTCTGTAGATAGGTAGTCTAAATGACGCTGCTTTCAAAGTCTACATAGCCTAAACCCTATAGTGTGATTGATCGCTTTCCATGCATTAAATTTTAGCAGTTTATCTTCGTCTTCGATAGATGGCGTTGTTCATTTACCGCGCGGTCACAGATAATTTAATACTAGCGTAGTACTAGGAAGCTGTAAGTTAGCATGAACAGATGAGTTACGCCGTAAAATAAAATCCCGCAAAAAATAGTTTTTTAGGGTACACATACAAGAGGGAATGTTTTTCTTGCGAAGTCCATAGTGTGGGGTGTCGTTAGATATATAGGTCTTTGAAAAAGATTGTGAGTTTGCTCAAACACTTCGGATCAAGGGATTCGTTTGTGAAATATTAAGCTATAAAGTGCAAATTTTGTTAGACTCAAGTCAGGCTACCTAAACCACCCGTCAGGGCTGCGGGTCCCGTGATTGGGGCTGCGGGTTGTTCGAAAGAGATACCGCGCCCTCGGCACAAGGGCTATGAAGGAACATTGGTGGTTTTTAGTCAGTAGAACCCTTCCCGCTCTAGGCAGAGCGGAAAGGAGTGTCAGTATTCTACTCTGTTTCAAATTTCATCAAGATCCGTTCGGCCGTTCTGACGGGGTTGATTAACAAACATCCGAAAGTACATCTAACTTTAATTTTAGACATAGTCAGTGCTTTGCATTACCCTATTTTTATTTTCTACAGCGTCAGTAAGTTAACGCAGGGCAATGATTTAATGTAAGTACTTTTGTCTAAGCGACGCATTTTAGTTTTCGACAACCACGCGAACGAAGTCGCGGGCACAGCTAGTTAATAAATAAGTGGGAAATTCGTCGCCAAATTGTAGGGCCGACACAATTTGAATTGTCATCGACACGCTAATAAGTAGATCATAATAATTGATCCTCATAATCATCATGATATTTTTCATATTTTCACAGAAACGATTTCCACTATCTCAATAAAGTTCATTCTTAATTCGACACGCATATCCTCGGGTATACACGTCGAAATCCACATCTGAGACGGACGAACTCATAAACATAATATGACGTCAATTCAATCCAGTAACTTACCAATATCACACTGAGTCGGGCTTAACTTTATTACTATCAATATCAAGTAAGGAACATTTACGTCTTAGAGCGGCACATAAACAAGGTATCCGTGCATATATCGTGTCGTGTCGTGAGATGTAAGGAACAATATGTTGGCACGAACAAGCGGTCAGGAGTCGACGCACGTTCGCCGCGTCTTCATCTACATTGTGCGAAACGAATGGTTAAGGCTGGACCACACCTAACCTAATGCTAATGAGAACCTTTGTTTTCTACTGACTTACTGCCGTACTCAGAGATAAATTTACGTCTCTGAGTGCGGCAGTTAAAGGTATTTATGAGTCGCTCTTGAAGATTTTGTAAGAACATGTTGTCAAGCTCGAAGAAAACTAAGACGTTGATTCCGTACTGCCGGCTTCCCTTCGAGACCAAGTTTTACTACACACACACAACTGATCCTTTGCCGTTGGTCGCATGGTCTCAAACACGACTACTGAATTTGGGGTCCTGGGTTCAATTCGCGGGTCGACCAGAGCTACAGTTATTGTTAAAACACGAGCTCCTCTCGATGCCAGCCAATTATCAAGTTATCTTCTATTATATTTATATATAAATAAAAAGAGAAGTCCTGACTGACTGACTGACTGACTGACTCATCAACGCCCAGTCCAAACCCTTGGACCTAGAAAGCTGAAATTTTGCACAGAGGTTCCCTTTATAATGTAGACAAGGAATAAGGAAGGATTTTTCGAAATTCAATCCCTAAGGTAGTTAAATAGGGGATGAAAGTTTGTATGGAAAATCGTCATTTTCACGCGGGCGAAGCCGCTGGCAAAAGCTAGTTAATTATATTGAAGATACTCGTATCAGTGTGGACCAGCCTTTAATTCCCCACGATCGGACACGATGCGTGTCGTGCCCCGGACTAATTCCTTATTCTGAATTATCAGTTGCACTCACAATAAATTCATTTTCACCTGTTAATAAAATGCTGTGCCCATCTCTATTTCTCTGAGTTGTGTTTGTTAGTGTTCCATAAAGTTGTGCTTTCAATGGTTTATTTTTCTTATTCAATTATTAAACGTCATTTTACTCCGTTCTGAATATGAAACAACGGCTAACATACCTAATGTGGTACTTTAATAAAAAATCAAAGTTCACTACAAAACGCATAAAGATAGGAAGGAAAATACACAACCTAAACAGAAAAGTTCATACTTTTTGCCTATGTTAATTATGTTTATACCTAGTTATGAAAACAAACGCGTAGGTAGGTCAATAAGTTAGTGCTTACGTTAGGAATGTGACAGCTAGGATCCTGTCCCTTAGAACATAAAATATTGCTCAGGAAGATTCCAAGTGCTAGGAAGAAGCCATTCTTTGCATATTTGATGCTATGGTGAAGTAAACCTTTAAATTCATACTGAGTAATAGCCTGCATACAAAATATAATGCTGTTCCTCACTTAGCAGCATCCCAAATTACAATTTAAGCAATATTTTATTGTATATCTCTATTTAAGGAAGTTTGATTTGTGACACGATTTTCTGCATATTTCACTTCACTTCGTGACTTCGTGTGCGGTATCCCCCGAGGCTCTTCACAAATGTGACCCTATTCTAGCGCTTGCCTCGTGTTTCGCACTGCATGTTCACATGTTGGACCAACTCAAACAGCTCTTCTTTACACGATCTATTTGTCAAGTCACGTGGCACGCTCGTGCGTACGAGGTCACCATACAAACAAAAAACAAACGCCGCTTCAGATTAGGCGAGAGGGACCTGCAAAAACCAGCTACCTGCGCCCCCGTCATTTTGGGAGCTTATTACAAGGATGCCGCCTCGTCCGCGTCTAAAATGATGAAGCCGCTTAAGAAAGAGATAAACTATACAAGCTATTGGAGGAGGAAAGAAATACTGCATCGGGTGCATCGCTTCTAATTTAAGGGTTATGTCAAAGGCGGTTGGAAGCCGAAACAAGTTATTTAAATTCGGCTCTTGTCTCGGAACCGCTACGCCTACGTCGTCGTCGACCACAGGCAGACTCATCGCTGACTTAGTTCTTTTTCTTTTACATCTGAATGCAATAAAGGATCAAGGCGAATAGAAATAAATTGGCAACAAAATGCTTCACGTGATAGCCGGGTATGCGTGTGACCAATAAAGTAATCATCGGGACGGCCGGTCCAATTACGGCACTGCCGACTCATTCGTTGGCGATCGAAAATTAAAATTTAATTGATGGCACACTGGCCGCCGCTGCGGAGCGTGCGCCTCAGCCCCCGGCCGCACCACGAGCTGCTCCATAGCGTTTATTTAAAATGAATGGTAATTCAATTTGCGCTTTTAAACCTCCAATTTCGTAAGTAATTATGCCCCGTACGTGCTCCTCGAGCTATGCACGCGTCGCTCCTTACATTCAGTTGCAGACGATAGCTTTCTCTACTTGACAACTACCGTATTGTATAGCAGTCGTTTACTTATTCACTTACTAGTGGACTGGACAATCGTCGTTTGTTCCGGACTAAGGATTCCCATATAACGACAAGTTAAGTGGCTGAAGTCGTGGTTATCCTATAAATGGTATGCAAATGCAACTTTTCAAACGAGCTATTTTCGCGACAATGATTGACTTTTAAATGGGTATATACAGCGGAGTATCAGCGTATCTCACGGCGTCCCGCGTCGCCGGGACACCGAGGCGGCGCGTCACGTCCCCCGGGACTTGTCCTCAATTACTCATATAGCCGACTAAAAAACGCGCGACACGTCGGTTTTTTACCGATAAAGGATCGTCGCGTTCCATTTTCACAAAGAGTAGCCTCTGGTTAAGGCAATTTGTTTTGGATTGTGCGGCGCGGATGAATGGCTCGGCGCGGTGGCATGTGGCGGCCATGGCTTCGCTCCGCGCATACTGATGAGCCGCGCCTGCCTCCTCACATAGACAGGAGCTCCCAATTATTTCTGTCTTCTCTCATCTATTGTAATACTCCGACTTTTTCGGCGTCTCGTTTGTCGCACCACGTATGCATACCTTTATTTGTTCTCAAACTTCACAATGTTAAATGTATTGTAAGTATACCTACTTTTAAGCCGAAAGATTCTCAGAAATAAGTGTACGTCCCCCGGATTTGTAAAACGAGCACAGAAACACATGAACCGACTATAAAACCGATTTTTAATTAATGGTTAATTGCTTTTGAAGTTCATTCGTAAAGCTTACCTATAATACAAGATTAAAGTGTGTGCAATTTAGTCTCATTGAGCATCGAGATTATTTAATACGTCCGGTTTTGAGAGGTGAAAAATAAGAACCGAGTGGGCATTTTCAAAAATCGATTAAGAAAGACATGATTAAGTACCGGAGTTTTTGTGCTCGTACGTTTCTCTGTTGGCGCGATTGTAGTCCGTGCTCTGAGTTAAAATGTTTGCATATGCGGCTATAAAGCAATCCCTCGGTAAATAATTACGTTAGCGCGGTTCCTTTTTGTTGGTCACCGTAACGCAACGCCATAATTATTTCCATTCAGCTCCACTGTCAAGCAATGTATAATACTGCGAGATATCTGTACAATATAATGGTATGCTTCGACGTCAGCGCACCGAGAGATTAATGTTACGGACAATATTTTAAAAGATGGCTTGTAAGATAACCTTTAAGATTGACTTTCGTAATGGCTTAATTGAAAAAGTCAACAAACATCACTAAAAATCTGCCATAAAGATAATTCATGCGAGCGAGTTGGTTCGCGACACGCCCACCGACGCGATTTAATTACAAAATCAATAATCGAATTGCGGAGGCGAGTTAATTGATTGTCTCTCGATACGACGCCGCGCTATCGATGTGCGTGCATCGGGTGCTGCCTGGGCCTGCAATAAGAGTAACGTAACGTCTCGTACCTATCGAGAGGGGACGGTGGTGCAGGCATATCCTTAATTTACATCACGCTAAAGTGTGTATATCTTTCGAGTATGATATATTTTTAAAGTAATTACAAGTGATGGTCGAGCTGTAAATGTGCTAATACGCGGGTGCTACGCGCGCTCGTAGCGTGTTAAGAAAAGGTTGACTAAACAAGGAAGTTGTTTTGGTTTTATGATGTTTATCTCATATTTGAGGCTTAGCTAATGTATTTTTTTGCATAGGTCTGCTCTTGGCCTCAATTAGGATGAGGGCTATGATGGAACGAGCGTGCCCAGAAGATGATTGTTCACTCTTGCTTTGAAGGCTCTTGGGTTAAATGTGGAAGGGAAAACAGAGAGTTCCACACTTTGACTGTGCTTTTTTGCTTTCTCATATTTTAGAACTTATGTGCAATAATAAGTAGCACTCGTTCAAGTAGTCTCCTTGCAGCGCGGATGTAGCTGTCCCTAATACGTTTCTACAGTAATATACAGATATCAAGGTTTTACCTTGAAACATGGTATTTCAATGAGCAGTAACTGCTGGTTCCTCCATTTACACTAACTGTTTAGTCGTTATGTGAATAACAAAAACGCGTCCGTTCGTCTGGCGGCCATTAAAAACACATCAGCGTCATATAAATTATTTTATTAAATGTCGATTCACACCTTTGCCCCTGAGCGTGTCTAATCGATCGGGACCTTGCTCGGGTTTATTGCTTTTCGTATTTCTGGTTTATAGGTATTTGGTATACTAACTCATTTTCATATTCGCATAGGTATACGATACAACAACAAAAAGTAATGTGTACCTACAACCTATATAATGTTTTGGGTGGTTAAAAGTGTAATAAAGAGAAGTGTTACTAATATGTTTTAATCAAAGGGCCAAAGATGCCAGAAAATAAGTTTTATGTAACAAGTACCTTGCAAGCCCACCTACGGGGCCTGAAATCCTGGGTTCGATTCCCGGGTTGGGCAAAGTAGTTTAAGTTTGTTTTTTGTTATTTAATGCTATAATGTGGCTGTTCTAATGAGGTACCTATACGTCTGCCTAGCACTTCGGGAATTACTAGTGTAATATTATGTTAAGTACATATCAAACGAACTAGCGTCATTTTAGTCATTAAAAGAAGTTTACAACAGAAATCTGTGCCTAATCAGACAAGAAAACCTTTTGGTAGCAAACCAAATCCTAATAACTATCAAGATGTGTTGTTGGACTAGGTACTCAATATGAAATGGTAGGTACAATAGTGATACTTGCTTATTTACAGGAGCAATATAAAACAGCTTTACTAGACCATCCTATCGCCATCACTTGTCTGCCATTTGCAGCAATAAATAAGTTATTTTCGAAACAATATCCCATTTTATTCCACTTTTTACTTTTGTCTTTGCGTAGAGCTGTATCTGACTTGACAATATAAGTAGTTTTGACAATATAACTGCAAGTATACTTACCATATAAGGAGTAATCGTCGTCTTCAATTCCTCGTTTAACAAAAGGTACTTTTATGGGTAAGTACTTTTATTAAACAAAAAGAAAGATACAAGAGCTAAGTACCTTAAAGTAGTACCTACCCGACATCAGATAATAAAAAAGTTATTTTCGTCTAACATTTAAAAATTAACGTTAATTTATAATTAATCTTTGTATCCATAAATCTCGTGAGCGATTATTATGGGAGGCTTTACGATACGAGCATGTAAAAATTAATGAACGCCCGGTTACACGAGCGGTACACGCGTGCTACGTAATCGTCCGTTTAATTAGCCGATAGTTAACTGGGGTTTATGAACAGCGCTCTAATGTATTAGCTGGAAGGCTTCCAACGCTATGTAGAAAAAGGGATGTGTTCGTTATGATAAAAGCTTTGGAGTAAGGCTGTCACTCTGCCAGCAACTTTGAATATCTACGTTGAGTGACGTAATTTATCAAAATCTCCGTCGCGAAAGCTCTAATTAGTTCCACAGAGCCAAAACGCCCGACTCCACCAGTTTGGCCAAAACATTTTATATCCCCAAATGAGGTAGCATTTGGTCGCTTCAGTTAATAAGCGCGTAATTACTGGATCCGTTATAATTTCAATTCCGTAATTCGCCTCGGTAAACGTAAAACGATATATTTTCAATCATTCGTGAATCGAAATGGGGCTGTTAATTCTCCAATATTGTAATTTAAGGTATAATTTGTCAATAATGGCAATAGTACATTTTGATACAAGTGCGGAAAGTTTGTTATTGCATTCGAGGCAGATTGAACACCCGAGCCGTATGGCGAGGGTGTTCATGGGGTCGAGAAATGCAATAACAAATTCCCACGTGTATCAAACGACGTTTTTCAATACACTTTCGAAGAAATTAACTAAAAACGTTATGTGTTTTTGTCAACAAATTTGATGAGACTATGATTTAATTTACTTTTTTTCCGCGGTTTGATTTCGCCAGGTTGAAAAAGAAGCAAAGGTATAAAGCCGCCAAACAGCCTCACAGGAAAAATATAAAATTTAAATATTTTTTAATTAAGAACACAAAAAAATGCTTACTTGTTCATAAAAGTAAATAAGGGAAAGCGCGGGAAACTTCTAACTTGGTGGACGCGTCCTTTTTGAACTTTTCTTATAAAATAATTTTTAATAGTGTTATAGTATCAGTAGTCGTAGTTTTAGTGTCGTAGTTTCTTTATATTTTAGTTTTAGTTAGTTGTGTAGGTATATTCTTCGGTAGGGGTAAGTGTTCTAACTATTCATAGCTGACAATGAAGGATCCGCCTGATCCGGGGGGCTTTGTCCCCCCGGTAGGCAGCTATGTAACAATATCCAACGAATCAGGTATGGATACCGATGGGTCTTCTACGACCAAATCATTAAAAAGAAGTCGTGTGCATGTGTGCAAGCACTGCAACAAACGTCGTCGTACCCGCAAAGGCCACGGATCCGAAACTTCGGGTTGTGGTTGTGTTGTAGACTCTATCATAAGCGCGGAAACAACTACTATCATTGATAACTCGACCATAAGAGCACCTATCACTGATAATATATCACCGATTACTCCTGCTCCATCAGTTCCCGCTCAAATTGGGCGAAAAGTTTATGAAAAGTCGGACATCGCGCCATTCATAATACATATCTCAAAAAATTCTTTTTCTGAAAACGATGGAACCACACTGCATCCCATCACGTTCGGGAAGTTTTTAAAACTAAATGCCTTCCAAAACATTATAAATGGCAGTGTCAAGAAAATCGGACGAAATAAAATCAGCATTGCTTTTTCCAATTTCCTGGACGCAAATTCATTTCTAAAAAGTAGCAGTCTTGAAAAATATAATTATAATGCTTACATACCCACATATAATGTAACTAGAATGGGCTTAGTGCGTGGAGTTCCTGCGGAATGGTCTCCGGAGGAAATTATCGAGAATATCTCAGTACCAATTGGTTGTGGGCCTATTTTAAAGGTGAGGCGCCTTAACTTTAAAACTGTAGTGGATGGCAATAATATATGGAAACCTTCCCAATCCATTGTGGTTACATTTGATGGGCAGATTTTGCCTAAAAGAATTTTTATGTGCTATAATGCTTTACCTGTCGACTTGTATATTTTCCCCACCGTACAGTGTTTCAACTGCTGCCGTTTTGGACACACAAGACTCCAATGTAGATCGAAGCCTAAATGTTATAAATGTGGTCAAGGACACACTGGCGATAGTTGTGAAACTGTTCCAGAAAATGCATCTTGCTGCCTTTGTTCTGGGTATCATTTTGCAACAAATAAGTCTTGCCCAGAATTTAATAGGCAAAAATTAATTAAAACTTATATGGCGCAAAGCGCTGTATCATATGCAGAAGCAGCAAAAATCCATCCCCCAGTTTCAAAATCCTATGCAGACACACTTTTATCTCCACCATCCAAAAACTTGCCTGATATTCCATCTAAAATGTCAACAAGCTATAAAAAGACTGTCTTCTCCAAACCACATTCCCCTCCCAAATCTGTACCAGGATATAATAAAGAAGCTCATAATGCTATTATTAAAGATTTTAATATTCCTCAACCATCAGATGGTTGCGCTTTTTCTAATAAACACAATATTGATGATAAAGATACAAATTTTTCAGTCAATGATTTTCTTTCCGCATTACACAGTCTTCTCTCTCAGTTCAACATTTCACCGTCCAACGTTGCCTCTTCTTTTAATGTACCTCAATTCAATCATAATGGACCACACATCCAAAATAATCCAGTGGAACTGCCGCAGTCTAATAAACAAAAAGAGTGATATTATATATTTGTTAAATAAATTTGAACCTTTTGTCTTTGCTTTAGCAGAGACTAGCTTGGCTCAAAGCTGATCATATTTTTAAAATCAATGGTTATTTAACCATTAGAGAGGATAGATCTGATGGGTATGGTGGAGTAGCTATACTTATCAAGAATTCTATACCTTTTTCCATCATTACTTTACCACCTCATAATGAGGAAATTTCAATTGTAGCTATTTCATAGCGTGTTTCACTGCTACTGTGAACGGACGTACCGATCGCGAGCGCGTGCTCTAGTTAAGAGTATTTTGCAGACGCATCACAACACCGTCGTCGCGGTGTACGTCGATCTATCGGGGCCACTGCGATGACCCAGTTACAAGTGCGGAAATCGTCATGAAGTGTTTATTATAATTGTTTAGGTGTCTCGCTCACCTTAAAACTAAATAATGGCTGCACAACAGTCTATTAAAATCAAAACTGATCTGGAGAAGCAGTTGTATGACTGTTACATCCAGGAGAAATCGGACAGAGAAAACCTGCAACAAATGGTACGTCAACTGAACAGCCATATACAAAGCTTGCAGGAACAGGTTCAAGATCTTCAAGGACAATTAAAATGCTTAAAGGTACAAAAAAAAGAAGAACCCTCAGATAAACAGGCCAGTGGGACCATAACACCTGCTCAGCCTACTAAAAGTGACGCTGAGTACTGCACGGATGAGGAAGAACTCGCCAAAGAGACCGAGTGGATTAGGGTGAAAAACAGGAAGAAAAGGAAGTTGAACACTTCCCTTACTCCACCACAACCACAACAAGCTACAACTAGCATTCAGCAGCAGCAACTCAACAACAAAGAGAAGGCAACCACTAAAAAAATTCTGGCACCGCCTCCAATCGTAGTGGACGGTGTTAAGAATTATCAAACGTTCTACGACTTTTTGACTGAATCTCAGCCAGTAGAAACATTTACCGCCAAAATGTTGAGCGGTAATAGTGTGAAAGTAAATGCCAAAACTGAAGAGTCCTACAGAGTGATCGCTCGTCGCTTAACAGAAAATAACTGTTTATGGCACTCATATGAGGACAAGCAGGCCAGGCCAATAAGAGTAGTGGCGAAAAAATTGCATTCTTCCTGCCTACCGGATCGGATTAAAGATGATTTAACTTTGCAAGGATTTCAGATAGAAAATGCTATTAACAAGTTAAGCTGGAGAACAAAAGAACCGCTCAACATGTTTATTCTATCGTTCAAAAATGATGAAGATGTTAGTAAAATATACGGCATTAAACATATTCTAGGGTGTAAAGTTGAAATAAACCCGCTTAAGACGTCAAAAATAATACCCCAGTGTAAGAGATGCCAGGCTTATGGTCATACTCAAAAGTATTGCTCAAAAGAGCCAAGGTGTGTTAAATGTACAGGTAAACACCTCACAGCTGATTGCAGCAAACCTGCGCAAGAAAAACCTAAGTGTGTTCACTGTGGCTTACCTCACCCAGCCAACTACAGGGGGTGTTTAGTTGCCAAGGAGATGCAAATGATTAAGAACAAAAAATCAAAAAATAGTCCACCTAACAACCCTGCCGCTAAGCAAATTGTTAGAAACACCGACAAACAGGCAACAAAACAAAGTGCACCGTTTGCAAAGACAACCGTGGCAAATGCACATACATCCAAAAGTGTCTCATACGCACAAGCAGTAAATCCAAGCACGAAACCATCAAGTCTTGAAGACAAGCTCAACCAAATCTTGAAGTGTATATCCTCATTTGACAAGAGACTAGAGAAATTAGAATCAAGCACCATACAAATCAGTCATGAATAACACACTAAAAATAATGGCGTGGAATTCCAACGGATTGCTGCAACAACAACATGAGTTGCAAGTAGTCCTAGACACAGAAAATATTGATGTGTGTTTGATCTCTGAAACGCACTTCACTAAACAGTCTTTTGTAAAGTTTAGAGGCTATAAGGTTTATCACTCGCTGCACCCTAGCAACACGGCGCGAGGAGGTAGCGCAGTTATTATTAGAGAAAATATCTGTCACTACGAACAATGTAAATACGAGGAACAAGACACGCAAGCTGTGGCGATATCAGTAAAAACAAATAAATTTAATGTAACAGTAGCGGCCGTATACTGTCCCCCAAGACACAAGATAAACAAAGAACAATATATACACTTATTCAGACTCCTCGGACAGAGATTTATACTAGGCGGTGACTTTAACGCTAAGAACACTCATTGGGGATCGAGATTAACTTCAACTAAGGGCAGACAGCTTCTAAGCGCTGTGAAAGACATGCACTGTGAGGTCATAAGTACTGGAAAACCTACTTACTGGCCGACTGACCACCAGAAACTACCAGACCTTATCGACTTTTTCATAGTCAAAAATATATCAACCAACTATCTGAATGTGGAAGAGGGGTACCATATGAACTCCGATCACTCTCCGATATTATTACAATTAAGTCACAAAATATTACTAAGAGAAAACCACCTGACGTTAGTTAACAAGTATACAGATTGGGAAAGTTTTAGCTTAGAGCTACAAAATATTATTGACCTAAAAACTCCATTAAAAAGCAAAGATCAGCTCGATTTTGAAGTAGACCAGTTTAACATCAATATCCAACAATGTGCATGGAACAACACACCACAGCTTATAAAGAAGTTTAAAGGAAATACCTACCCAAAAGAAATAATAGACCTATTATATGAAAAAAGGACTCAAAGAAAAAGGTGGCAGCAAACTAGATTCCCGCAAGATAAAACTGTATTGAATAACCTTACCAAAAGACTGAAGAGAAAGATACAAACCTTTCAAGATGAGGCTTTAGATACTAACCTGCGTCAGTTAACCAGCGACCATACAACCCAATACTCTCTTTGGAAAGCGACAAAGTCACTCAAAAGGCCAATTGTACCAATTCCCCCTATCAGAGATGATAACGGAAAGTGGGCCATAAGCAATGAACAGAAAGCTCAAAGATTTGCACATCACTTGGAAGAAACCTTTCAGCCAAATGACGAGTCTGTGGACAACCTACAGTTTGCCAATATTCTGCAAGATCAAAGAATTAAGCTTGTGACCCCGAAAGAAGTTGCAAAGGAAATTCAAATCATTAGCCTAAAGAAATCGCCAGGATATGACCTTATTACGGGAGAAATCCTGAAACAGCTCCCGCGTAAAGCCATAATTAAGCTTACTAGGCTCATAAATGCTGCATTCGTGCTTAAGCATGTTCCTGAGCCATGGAAAGTTGCTGAGGTGATAATGATTGCAAAGCCTGGTAAACCACCTCACGAAGCATCATCATACAGACCCATTTCCCTGTTGCCTATACTTTCAAAGCTGTTTGAAAAATTGTTTTTAAAACGCCTAAAACCAATCATAAACGAGAAAAACCTGATCCCTGACCATCAGTTTGGTTTCAGAGAGAAACACTCAACAATAGACCAAGTACACAGAATTACCAACATCATCGAGAGAACGCTTGAAGATAAAAAAGTCTGCTCCACCGTTTTTTTAGATGTAGCACAAGCTTTTGATAAAGTTTGGCATAAGGGTTTGATATACAAGCTAAGACTAATGCTGCCCAATGATTTTGCCGATATCTTGCAATCATATATTACAGATAGAATGTTTCGAGTAAGGCACGAGGGAGCCTTTTCTGAGTTAAAAAATATTAAAGCTGGCGTCCCTCAAGGAAGCGTGCTAGGTCCAATCCTCTACCTATTGTACACGTATGATATACCAGAGCTGGAAAATAATACCATTGCAACCTTTGCGGACGACACTGCCATTATGGCTACAGGGTCATGCCATGCGGAAGCAATCAGAAAGGTACAAATTGCTGTAAATGAAGTTCATGACTGGGCACAAAAATGGAAAATCAAATTGAATGAATCAAAGTCACTTCACATTGATTTTACCAACAGGAATTGTGATTACCACCCAATTTTCATAAATGGCCAACAAGTGCCATACGCAAATACAGCGAAATATCTTGGCATAACGCTTGATGCGAAATTGCGCTGGAAAGCGCACGTTAAAAAGAAAAGACAGGAACTGGACATGCGATTTAAAAACATGTATTGGTTGATTGGACGAAATTCCTGCCTATCGATACATAATAAAATATTATTATATAAGCATATTCTAATGCCAATATGGACATATGGCATCCAACTGTGGGGCTGTACTAAACCGACCAACATCAAAATTATACAAACATTCCAGAATAAGGTACTCAGGAGTATTGTTAATGCACCCTGGTATATAAGAAATGACGACCTCCATCGTGACCTAAAAGTGGAACCCGTCACCAAAATAATCCAAAAATTTGCTGAGGCCCATGAACACCGACTCCACCAACATGTGAACATCGAGGCAATTCAGCTGCTAGACCAGACAAATATAGTGCGAAGGCTAAAACGAACAAAACCTTTTGAATTAGTGTAGTGTAAAGTGTAATGTAGAAATAATGGTGACAATGACACTCATATAACACATGAACAAAGTGTTTATATTATAATATTAGACTCTAAGAAAGTGGAACGGACTTGTTTATATACAATCAGCACTATTCTGTTTTAAAATAATTACCACGTAAAAAGTTAAGTTAGATTTAAATTGCTTATTAGTCTTGTAGGCTAGATTGTAATTAATTATTAAGAACCTGGTTCTTTTTAATAAAGGATAAAAAAAAAAAAAAAAAAAAAAAATTGTAGCTATAAAAGTGTATAATACTTGTTTTGTCTCTATATACATTCCTCACCCTTCTTCTTCTATACTTCAAGAGATGAATAATCTCCTTTCTTTTCTACCAAAGCCATTCTTAATACTGGGGGACTTTAATTGCCATCACCAATCATGGGGTTGTTCAATTTCTAATAGTTATGGGGATGAATTACTCGATATAATAGATGTTCATAACTTATGCATCCTGAATTCTGGTGCACCCACGCGACGTTCCAATCCTAACCAAAACCAAAGTGCAATTGACCTTTCTATCTGTTCTCCTAACCTTGCCTCTTCCCTAACTTGGTACACTCTGTCCTCTACTTTTGGTAGTGACCATTTCCCAATAGTCATCTCTTATCCCCTTTGTAAACCAAATGCACCAATTAGGAGATCAAATCTAAAACATAAATTACCCCAATGTACTAGTAGTGACTGGGATAAATTCAAGGACATTGTTGACAGAAAGCTTTGTTCTTTGCCAGTTCTTTCTGATGGTAATGAAAACAGTTGTGCTGAAGCTCTAGCACACTTATTGATTGCAGCGGCGGATGAGGTTTTTCCTGTAAAAAAGAACAGCATTCGTTCAATTCCGTCGCCTCCCTGGTGGGACTCAGAGTGCACAGAAGTGATTAATAAACGTAAGGAGGCTGAATTCAATTATAACGTTGAAATGTCGGATGTTAACTACGAAATTCTTTCTAACATAATTTTAGAAACTCGCAAACTATTTAAAAAGAAAAAATTTGAATCTTGGCGTAACTTTTGTTTATCTATTTCACCGAATACTCACCCTACGATTGTCTGGCGCAACATTCGTAGATTTAGATCCATATATAATAACCATTCTACTATCCCTGATTCGTTAGCCAGCGACTTTTTAGATAAATTAGCTCCTCCATGGGTTCCCGAGGCTAACCTAGCTCTCATACACAATACCCAAAATATTCATTCGTCGCTGGATCGCCCCTTCACTCTCAAGGAATTGAAGGTTGTTATTAATAAAACACAGGATTCAGCCCCAGGCTTTGATGGCATACCGTATTCCTTTTTTGCTCATTTAAATGACGACGTTCTCAGTTATTATTTAGAGCTTATTAATTCTATTATGATTACAGGAAACGTTCCTGGTGAATGGAAACGTCAAATGGTGTTGCCATTCCTTAAACCTAATAAAACTCCTTCTGATGTTTCTTCATACCGTCCCATAGTTTTGTCGTCAATTCTGATGAAATTAGCAGAACACTTAATTAAAAATCGCCTAGAATGGTTTGTTGAAAGTAAGGGTCTTCTGGCAGAATCACAATATGGCTTTAGAAAAGGTAGAAGTACCAGTGACTGTTTAAGCATTTTACCAGCGGATATTCGGATTTCATTTTCTAGTAATCAATCCACGGTCGCGGTTTTCCTCGACATTAATTCAGCGTATGATAATGTTGTATTATCCGTTTTACAAAATAAGTTAAAAGCTTTACAAGTTCCAATGAACTTGCTGAATTTCATAATTAATATTCTGACTGAACGCTCTGTTAACATGTTAATAGGGGATCATAATGTATCGCATACAGTATGGAGAGGTCTCCCACAAGGCTCTGTGCTCAGCCCCCTTTTATACAATATTTACACTTTTGATTTAGACTCGTCCTTGCCTAATCCTGTTAAAGTTCTTCAGTATGCTGATGATTTATTATTATACGCTACAAGTCAGTCTATCGAGCAAGCTAGCTGTTCTATTAATTCTGCTTTATCAGCTTTGGATTCATGGTTACATTTGAACGGTTTGGAGTTATCAACTTCTAAAAGCGCGGCTGTTTTATTCACCCGGAAGAGAAACATTCCCGGAGTTAATCTTTACTATAAAGATTCTCCTATTCCAGTCAAAGACAATTTCCGATATTTGGGTGTAATTTTAGACTCTAAATTAAGCAGTGTTCCCCATTGCGATTTTATTGTTAATAAATGCGAAAATCATTTAAACATGCTTAGATGCTTGTCAGGTGTGTGGTGGGGTGCACATCCTTTTTCTTTAAAATTAATCTACAATGCTATAATCAGAAGCACATTAGATTATGGATTATTTGTTCTTGAACCGGGTAGTGTGATGGCTTTTAAAAAGTTGGACCGCATCCAGTCTAAAGCATTACGAATTATTGCGGGTGCTATGAAGTCGAGTCCCATAAATGCCTTACAGGTTGAATGCGGGGAAGCTCCTTTATATCTTAGAAGACAGTTCCTTTCTGATAATTATTTGTTCCGAATTATTCAGTTCTCATCTCATCCTCTCATTCCTAAACTGAACACTTTAGTGTCGCTGATTGATTCTGCAGATTACTGGTCCCATAAACGTGCTCCTTGTTTGGTTATCAGCTATAAAAAATACCTTTCTCTATCTTCTCCTATTCACCGTTCCAATAAACTTCCCATGTTTAACTGTAGTTATGAAAGTTTATTGTTCAGCCCCACCCTAAATTTTACCAGTGTTAAAAAATCACACCCTGACAGAAATTCAAGTTTTAATTATTTTTTGGCTGAACACTTAGAGTATCACCATATATTTACGGATGCTGCCAAGCGTACCCCTACGGGTTGTGTTGGGATAGGTACATATCACTCTCAGTATAACATCGTCCAAAAAATTAAACTGCCTCCGGAAACTTCTGTTTTTACTGGGGAATGTTTCGGCATCTTAAAAGCATTAGAATATTCTCGCCTTTTTAAACTCAAGAAAACTATAATTTTTACAGATTCTCAGAGTGCTCTTCTAGCCATCAACAAATCCCCTTTCGAACATAAATCACAGTTTCCTATCATTTATTTAATAAGAGAATTTGCGTTCAGAACCATCTCTGAGGGTAATTCAATACAGTTTGCGTGGATTCCGGCCCATGCTGGAATCCATGGCAATGAAGTGGCGGATACACTCGCCGGTGATGCGGTGCAGTGTGGAGACTTAGTTCCTTACATAAATTTTAGCACTGATCTTGTGACTCTACCAAAACATTTTCTTCGAGACACTTGGAAGATAGCTTGGGATATAAGTAGCAAATCGAAGGGCTATTATTTTTCATTAATTCAACCTGACGTTCCGGAAAAACCGTGGTTTGGTAGGGCTAAGTTTGGTAAGATGGAGACCTCCATTCTTATAAGAATGAGACTGGGTCATGTTTGTACTCCAGCCCATCTTGCCAAACTTCATATTATTGACGACCCCACTTGTTCGTGTGGCACAGATTTAGGCGACTTAAATCACATCTTTTTCTCCTGTCCCTTATATGCCCATTCTTCCTTTCTTAGTAACCTTTTGTCTCTCCGTACTCCTTTTCCTACCTCTATACTCTGTTTACTTTGTACAAATAGTTTTCCTGTATATAAATGTATAGTTTCATTCATTATTTCGAATAATATTAAATTATAATTTTTCATCATTGTAATTTGCTCATCTGCACCTTCTCATTTATTGATCCTATAACCTATTCTAAATCCCGATGAATTATTATTTTTGTTACCGTCAAGTTTCCCTACCTTTGTAACATTTCAAAACCCAAACGTGACATTGGCTAATGCACAAAACGTGCGAAGCCACAAAAAAAAAAAAAAAAAAAAAAGTAAATAATTGTTTAAAATATTTACGTTTATTAGTAGTATTCTTTTTACAAACACAATTTAAATATTCAAAAAATATTTACGCTGTAAAGACGCAGATCAAAATGGCGAGATTAAAAAAAAAACACGCCTGCTCTATAATAGTCAGTGGTGTTTTTTTTTTAATTTCATAAGTTTTAATCGAATTACCGCTGCTCTATGATTACAGCGTGCGGTAATAATATTACAGCACGCTGTATTCTTATTACCGCACGCGTGCGAAATATGATGCATGTCGAACCTAATCGTAGTGCAATAAGAGCTAGTTTTCGAGGAAGTGTATTGAAAAAATATTCGTCTATACGGACGCTAGTGTTGTATCGGTTACAGGTGCAGAACGATCCACGACATTCGCTTCACTTGATACGATCTCGATTCTCGATTGAGCCCCACTCTAATTCACGCAAATTTCATCTTTGATTTCTATCTTGCTAATTGAATGCTGCGTTTCAGGTGTCGATTATTATCAACAGAACTTAATATCTACGCCATTGAAAGTTAAACATAAATCAGCATATATTTTTTTACATTACTTTTATATGAATTACTTCGCACACATACCTTTAACTTGGAGTTACTAAAAATAGGCTTATGTATGTGTTTTTAATTATAGTTTGTCTCAATTTATTGGACACATGAACCATTTTAATTTCGTATTTCTTTATAGGAAGTCATTTCAAGATATTATTTTTCGATTTAATCTTACTGCCCGTGGAGTTCCAGTCAGTCGTAGTAGTATTGACTTTTTCTGAATATGAGCGATATTTAAATTAAGGTGGCTAACTCAAAAAAAAAAACTAAAAATAATAAATTAAAATCTTTTTCCGTTCTTTCTTTTTTAATATTTACCACTTGCAATTTTGGTGTGTGTGTGTGATCGCATAACAAACAAACAACTGCGCTAACGCTAATCCATTTTGTACTAAAACCAAAGGTAATCTAAAAACGGGTTATTGACATTCACAAGAAGTCAAGAAACATGAATAAAAAATATTTGTAAATTCGTCACAAGTCTTCATAGGTACATAATTTTTGCTTATAGTACATGTAGCAAACTAAGTTATTAAGTCTGTACAACATGGAAAAGCTACCGATAAAAGCTTAGACTTTGGAAACAAAGGACGCACGAGTGGCAGGCGGTAAACTACTTACTTGCTGCTAGTGGTTTGTTGACGCTCATTGTCAGTTGTATACTTAGAACTGGTGACACATTGACTCAAACGAACCTCGGTGGTCTCGGAAAGTCGTAGCTAACGCTGCCGTGCCTTCTATGGACCTCTACAGATTTTGTATAGAGTCGAATTTCGCGAGAAATATGTTGTTACAAGTATAAGCATGTACATTATCTTGCACTAGCTTTTGTCCATGCCTTCGCTCGCTTCAGGAACGGATATTATGCCACGGAAACTTTTTGAATATATTTTATCTATGACATGGGGATAATGATGCTTCCCTTTGCGAAGATTACCCCTACATAAAAACTTTAAAAAATTACTATTTATAATTTTAGTTTAGGTACCTATGTTTAGATTTTATTTATCTTTGGATTTTTTGTAGCTCTGACCATTTGACCAAGAAAAAAAGGAGTTTAATAAAAATACAAAACATAACATAATATTTATACTTATCGTTGTTTAATTCACTATAAATCGATCACTTTTGCGCCGTCCCGCGAATGAGTCAGGGATGTTGCCAAACATTAAATATTTTAATTTTGGAATCAGGTTTTGAAAAATACTGATGCTCCAATTTGATATTAAAGGTACAAGTTGGTAGCCGACTGCACGCAGCAGCAGCAGACGACATGTCGTCTCTTCATGTCGTCACGACACGTCGTTGCGTCATGTCGTTTCACTAAAGAGCATATCTCCTGTTGTTTCTGTTATCTATGGGCACTACTGATCTGCGGTCGGACAACACTACCGTCTGCCGGGTCCATATTGGCTCACCTAAAGTTTTTTACCCGAAATTGTTCTTCCTAACGATTTGTAATCCGAATGATCACTCCTCCTAAAATTTTTCATCCTAAAGTTTGAATTCCTACTATTTGTAATGCTACTGGCGATGTTCCTAACACTCATGTTTCCGAAAATTTTAATTCATAATATCGTTATTGTAAACATATTTCAACTCCTACTGTTTTTTATCCTAACGTTTTTATCCCTAAACATAATTACCATAATATTTTCACTCATACAACTCGAAGGTCTCTAGGTTTAGAATGATTAAAGGTCGTTTCACTGATTTTTGTCTTAAAATGAAATAAATGAATGAAATTCAGGTCAGAGTGTCGTCTTGGGGGCACTATGAAAAAAATACTTAGAAAAATTTCGCGACCAATTTCCAGGTAGCGCTCGCCGGCCGCTGCCGCGGCACCGCTCGCTACGCTCGCTCGGCTCGCGCGTAGTTGGTCACAGTTCTAACCTAACCTAACCTATGGATATCTTTGCATAGTATATAAGGTCCCATTAAAATAGGTGGACAAAGTTTAACACAGCGTTTAGTAAGCCTAACTAAAGACACCTAAACAAAAAAAAACACATATAGTGTTTTTGTAAAGTGATTTTATTTTGACTTAAAATAATAAATTGCCGGCACTCTAGAACAAACTCATCCTATAAAAGTAGGTATTTTAATGTCTTTTTCTTATATATTTTTATACTATTGTCCTTATTTTAGCGGTCTAAATGATTTCTAAAATTTTGTCCACCTATTTTAATGGGACCTTTTATAATACTGATTATTATGAATAAAAAGTAATATAAACAAAAAAGATATGACTTTGAATAATAGTGTAAAAGATGGTTATGTTGAGAAAATATAGGAAAACAAATAATAGTGTAATAGATGTTTATTGCTACTGACATTATGAAGTTGAATGCTTCGGAATTAAAACATTAGAGACAGAGACTTTAGGAATTGCGATCGTTAGGATGAAAAATGTTAGGAAGAACATTTTCGGATTTCCAATTATCGGAGTTGAAATTTTAGGTGAACTTTGGCGCACCCCCGTCTGCCGCTCGACGACGCGTCGCTAGCTTCATGTCGCTAACTACTGAGGGAATTTCATAGAAATACGTAGAAACCAGTAGTGTCGCTGCGACATGTCGTCTGCTGCTGCTGCGTGCAGTCGGCTACCAACTTGTACCTTAAAACTCATATTGAAAGCTTGAAGGCAAGCAATAACCACTTTGCTCTCAACGAAGATTTTTGTCGGTTTTAATAATTAGGCTATTTAAAAATTAAAGTAATTTATTTAAATTTGGTATCACCACGGTCCGGTCACTGTCACGGTGATTTTGGTACCTTCATCTTATAAAATTAATGTTTAAATAGCCATAATTATACAGTAGGTACCTATTTTAGCAGGACTGTCTTGTCGGTTAAGTGATCACAAGCGCGACTACTGTGCATGAGGGCTTGGGTTCGATTCCCAGGTCGGGCTGATAGTGTTATTGGGTTTTTCCACCAGGAATTTCTCAGTAGCAGCCATGGAGACGAGATTTGTGAAAGTTGATGGTAATAGGCTCGCCCCCTATTACGTGGGATTTAAACATAACTGCCGAAATGTGAGTACACCTCTGCTTACCCCATCGGGGATTAAAGGCGTAATGTTATATGGTATTGTAACATCCCTAATCTATGGTCATAAACATACCGGAAACAAACATCACAAAGTTTTGCAACTCGCATGTTTTTCGATTGTTATAACCCCATTTTACGAGGGGGCAATTGAGACCTGCGTGCAATGAAGAGTTACGACATTTTAGCCTTTAATGTATCACTGCTGAATTAAGGCTGCCCCCAAAAATCTTTTTCTTTTCCATCTATCTTTCTTCAATTTCTTTCATGTGCTCTTCTTCTTCTTCTTAGCGTGTCGAAGGCAATCTAAATTGTCGGCCCAGAATTGGGCTACTAGTTTGGCGCTTTCGGTAGCGTCCATCAGTTCCTTTACTGAACAGTCAGCAGGACACGCAGGGCACGACATTAAGTGCCCCATCGTTTGAGGAACAGCACCACATTTACACTCCAGTGCAGAGTACTTTATGTATCTCCACCTCAGCAGGTTTTCTTTGCTGCGACCAAACTGGGTCCGGAGTCTGTTTAAAGACTTCCATGTGCTCTTTTCTCATGCCACCTCTAACTAGTCCTAACGGTACACGTCCTTATAGTCTCGCCACCTCTTTCGGGGCCGACCTCGGCAGGGCACTTGGGACCTGTTCCTTACTCTTCTAAGTTCTATGCATAGAGGGGTTTTTGGACTATAACGTACGCTACAGCGTACGCGTTGTACGCTGGTGCGATACGTGTTAGTAGGGTGTACCACGTCCAGGTGAGGTTGACTTGAGCCCCGAAAGATGTTAGTAGGGATTGGGACCACTTACACCCTTGCGGTGTGCATAAAAAATATAAATTCTTTTTCTTCTTCTAGCACTCGCTGGCCGCTGTATCCGTGTTGTGCCCGTGTGTACGTTTACAATAATTTAATCCCACATACATAAACAGCCAGATCCGGAACAAATACCTGTAATAGGTCATCGATCAGGGATCGAACATGCGGCACGCGGTGTATTAGTCAATCGCTCAGCCACTGCGCCAACCATGCCGTCTATTACTTATTATAAAATCCAAATAGCATCAAACGCACATAAAATTAGAGGCAATTTTAATAAAATAACCAATCTCCGAAGTTTTATTGCACCTCATTGTTTCCACACAAATAAGGTAACAAAACGAAAACCTCACACAATGCTATTTAATCGTATATTACGCAGACAACACAATAAAATGTAATTACGAAATATAGAATAGATTGCTTAATCAATGCCTTCACGCAAATTAAGAGCTATGTCAATTGAGCTGTACAGAACTACAGACGAACAAACTGTTAATTATGGAAGTAATTACTTTTTGAAATTATGTTATTAAGCATAATGAACCCTAGCGGCGGCACAAAGCGAACAGTAATACAGAATGTAGTACAGTCACCTGCAAACATGCATGGACAATTACAGAAATAAAATCGTGTGAAGTGACCAATGACGCCACCAAACGTAAACTACATAGTTAAAGACTATAAACGTTCACAGGAAAATACACACACTTAAGTATCCATGCAATTTTGCAGGTGACTGTACAATTGTTGTTCTCGCTAAAAGATTATCGAGCAATGGAACTCCGAATATGTAGCCCTGTTTATGCTAATTTCTTTCACTTTCAATTAGAAGAGACAGTAACTTACAACTCACGGGGTACACGGCAGTTAATCGTGCCTTATTTAGCTCTGTTTACCTAATTCTCGTCAACGACGCCACACCGCGATCCAATACATTTCCCTTGATAATTTAATTCTTCAATCTTGTTTAATGTGAACATACGAGAACAGACTCATGTTTGTATTATTTTCTGGATTCTATTACCACAAATGTATTTTGCGTGTTTTCGTCACCTATTATGCAAAGGAGAGCCTGTCTATAGTTTATTTGCCACTATGGTAGAAATGTGACAAAAATACAGTCGAATTGATAACCTCCTCCTTTTTTTGAAGTCGGTTAAAAATAGAAACCGCTACTCGCGTTTGATGCCAATCGAATAGAAAATGGTGAGGTGTGTCTATTAAATATCCCAAAATACGACTGTGTCTGAAAATGTGATACCTAATAGTTTTGGTTTCTTTGCAAATTAAAGCTTTTTTGTAACTCATAGTTAACGTTTAGAAGCTCCTTAATATCAAGTAAATCTGAGTTTGGTAAAAACAGTGGCCTGTGGGGCCACTGTTTTAATGACGAGTTTTTTTTTATAACCAGAACCTCAAAAAGGCACGGACTTGACTGGGCGGCGTGTAATAGAGGTGGTCAGTAAGCCAAGAGGCGCGGGCGCCCGTGACAGATTCGATTTGTCCATTGTCCGGTGGCGGTAACGATTCGTTACGGGAACGCTCGGTTTCACAATTAAACGAAGGTTAAACATTAGCTTGCCAATTTTTGCGTAAATAGGCTAAATACCACAAACTTCTGTTACTGGCAGTAGTAATTGAGGAAGATATTTATTTAATGTTTGAAGTGTTTTGACATAATAGGCCTTAAATAACTTGAGTGTAGGAGGAGGTAAATCTCATTGTTTTGTCTGTCATAGTGATCTGTGTTTGTTCTGCTTCTGTGTACGTGACTTGAATGTACATATCTATGTGTACCTACTTAGATCTTAAGTATGAAGATCTTGATCTTGAATCATACATTATATAGTTTCAAACGACAGCAGAATTTACATAGCTTGTGTTATCCTTGATCCAACAGATAGATCTAGAAAACGTTTTATTCTTCCCTATCTGTTAGTTTAATAGGCAAGTTTATGTTTACTGTTCTTGTAAGCTGTTTCAGCCTTCGTCAAGAGAAAAGCTCTTGTAACTTAAAAGTTAATAAAACTTAGAATCAATTAACTCTAACCCTTCGGTGGCGCCGACCGCAAGCACCACGCAATCTATCAGTGGCATCGATTCAATTAGCGGTAGAACAATAGAATGGCCGCGCGTCCGGAGTAGTCCGGACTTGCCCGAACACCGCCGAACTCGCCCGACCGTAGCCGAACGCTATTAAGTTTTATAACCAAATCCTATTGTTTGGGAAACAAATAAGATTTGCTTACGGATCAGTGTGTTCGTAAAGTTGTTCTCCGTTATGTTAATACAACTTAATTTTCTGTAACGGTTCACACATTTCAGTAACTACTTCCTTTAAGGATGACCAATTGGCTGGGCCCTCGGCGTTCATTCGAGAGTTTCAAAAACGGCCTTTTTTAGTGTACAGTCATAGAAATCTCTGATACGTTGAAGGGATACCTCGAGGGAAAAGCAGAACTTAGAATAAGTCTGGAATCACCAATCCACATGAAGTAAGCGATTTCTGAGAAGAGCCCTACACTTAGTTATAAGGATATTTTCGGTGTGGAACATAACAAAACAGCACACTCTCAACTCGAGACACTCAAGTGGTCGAGAGTTCAAAGCCTAGACAAACACCTCTGATTTTTTGGGTTTATATGCGTATTTTATAATCACTTGCTTCGGTAAAACACATCGAGAGGAAAACCAAACCAGCAGGAATGCCTGAGAATTATTCATGACGGCATATTAAGCCAAGTCAGAGGGCCAGGGCCATAGCAGCATAAAAACTTAGTAACCATCGCAAAATAAAATACACCAAATATTCTTTGTTGTTATTAATTAATCCAGTCAAGTTTCTTACAAAAACCAACATAGATACACCTGTGTCATGAATGGTGCTTCATGCGTGCCCATCGCTGATAAACATCCCTATCCAAATTCAGAAGCCCCAAACAAAAAAGAAAACAAACATCTCGTAAGTCTTCTTAAAACATTTTATGTTGTGTCCAATTACAAGGAAAGTACAAGACACATATTTCACACGCACTCTTAACCTATTTCTGACCATAAAATAAAAAGAACACTTCGCAAATCGTAAGGTAGGTATACCCGACCGTAAATCGATCGAAACGACTCTTATTTTCAAACGTCGGCAAAATCCAACATGGCGATCAATAAAAGAGGTTGAATTTATCTCTGCGCGGTAATGCTAGGATGTTTTAATCTTTCGACGCGTGGGCAGAGCTTTAAGCTCGCATTAAGTTTCGTCAGGACAAGGTATTGCCTGTTATGCACTGATTGTACCGATAAATCAGGGACGAGTTTCTGTTGGTACTGACTCAATAATGGTCTTTTTAACATTGTGATGTAGTATGGTAACAGGACGTTTGTGATGGTCGAAGGTTTAACAAGAGATATTTGTCACCCTACATCATCATTTTCTATGGTTTAAGACATTTATTTCTCAAAAACAGAATACAATTATTCACTTGGATGAGAAACACTGGTTACATAAATAAACGTTCATTGGAACGAGTATCGGAACGGTACCTATTACAATATTGTTAATCATTAACTTATCACTATGTTAGTAACATAAAGTAAAATTAACAATGCTAAAAAAAGAACGATATTCGAAGGTAGATTTTTTAATATTTTTTCTTCTTGGTCTAGGGTAATCTGCAAAAATGTTGAGGCTATGAGTCCATATTACGTGTCGAAACACACTTTCTATCGTAGATGCTATTGAAAGCGTTATTACTGTTTATTGTTTTGTTTTTTTGTTTTGACTAAGGTTTTATTATGTGTTAATCGTTTTAATAATAATGTTTATGTTAATGATTTTGTGTGTTTTTTATTGCTAGATTTTTTTTTTTGTTGTTTTTTAATCATTAGTAGATAGGTAGATGATAGGTAGATAGTAAGTAGGTAGGTAGTAGGTAAGAAAACGGTCATTACCATGCATTCAGAGTACAGCTAGTTATGAAATATTTAAGGCTAATATAATTGAAAACTTTTCATTATGTGGAATTTTAATTTCCTTTTGAATAGGGGAAAAGATTGTATTTCCTTAATATCTTTTGGCAATTCGTTATACATTTTGGCACCCTCATATTTTCTTACCCTGCAAATTGATATTACTCGTGATCTCATCAGTAGCCTCTTTTCTAACCATCCACAGTCAGTAAGTCCATCGTTTTTTATCTTTCTCTACTCTAAAGGTACAAGTTGGTAGCCGACTGCACGCAGCAGCAGCAGACGACATGTCGTCGCTTCATGTCGTCACGACACGTCGTCGCGTCATGTCGCTGCAGTCATGATTTCGAACCCGACTGCAAATAACTTTTAGTCAATAACTCTAAACACGCTCGACGTGTCGTTGCTCCGGCGTCAGTGGCACTACTGATGCTTCTGATCTGCAGTCGGACGACACGTGCGTCTGCCGCTCGACGACGCGTCGCTAGCTTCATGTCGCTAACTACGGAGGGAATTTCATAGAAATACGTAGAAACCAGTAGTGTCGCCGCGACACGTCGTCTGCTGCGGCTTCGTGTCGCCCGCTACCAACTTGTACCTTTATATAGAGATCTATATTCATGGACTCTACATATTCTTCATTCCACTGCACCAAATGTCCATATTACGATTACTGTACTTATCACATAACTTTTCAGACTTTCTCTAATGTACTAATTTTTCATTTTATCCATTGACTCATCTCAGCCACAAGCAAATTGCCTTTCATTCATCCCTTTTGTGGCCCAACATTCAGATCGTTTGTGATGTTTGTCACCCTACTTATCGTTGGTGATGTTTGAGTTGCATGTTAATACATCACCGACGGTTTGTATGACGGTATGCCTCGTATTCGAGGCATACCGTCAAGGCTTGACCGAAGCCGACTTAATAAACCTGGTACTGTGTGGACAAAATCATTCACATCATTTTTAGGAAATTCTCATCTGCCTAGCCTTTTAGTATGTTGGGGTCAGTTTTCAGCCCAATTTAACCGATTGTAGCCAGGTAGGTATTAGTATTTCCGAACTCATTTTAGTGTGAATGTAAGAAGTCCTTTAAATCCGCCCAAAAGGCAGCCTAGATGTCGAGCAAATACCAGTTAGCATTTCTTATCTTTCAATAGAATTAGCATTCCACCGGTTTATGTTAAAAAAATAATAATAATCTAGAGGTGGTCATCAATATCGTCAGTTAATATCGTATTTATTTAATAACAACCCACGTATGAGGTATCCACTTTAAGGGCGAGACTCCACCAAGCGGAGATGTGTGTGGTGTGCTGTCGACCAATCACAGTTACATCTGGTATTTCGCCCTTCCTGTGATTGGTCGACAGCATACCGCACATAGCATACCGCACATAGCACACCGCACACATCTCCGCTTTGGTGGAGTCTCGCCCTTAACCTGACGCGTGGGTGCAACTGAAAACACTTATATACGATGAACGATTCGCATGACTTTCATGTACTTGATGGTGAAGCTAGAACTAAGTACTCTACGTAAACTCATATAATACAGCAACAGACGAACCCGGAACAAATACCTGTAGCCCTTCAAATACTTGTTCCATTTGTCGTTTGAAGTTCGAACCCGCGACATGCAGCGCAGCAGCTAATCGCTCAGCTACTGCCACTGTTATCTATGTAAATTAAGCGTGCGCCTAAAATTTTAACAAAAAACCCTGCTAGTATTTAAAAATATGTAGGTTCATTTATGTGACGCGTCAGTGATGACGGTCAACCACTTTTTAACCTTATAACTTAGATCATAAGGATGAAAAGAGTCAGACCGTCATGTCAGTGAATTCTGGAGTACATACCTCAATGCGTTCTTAAAAGCAATATTCTTCTTATAATTATTACTTCCAGCACATTGTAGTCTAAACAGAGAATAAGCAGATTGATGGCTTTTCAACTTATGATTACAACAAGCGCGATGTACCTACCTATTGAGAGTTTGAGACACAGAAGAGCTTTTATCTCTTCTGTGGTTTGAGAGGTCTGCGCGCGCGCAGGACAAACAACGCTAATTAAGTATGACCCAGTGATTAATCGATCACTAATGATGACAACTAAAATTAACGCATTACAATTTAATTGCTTGTCATTGTGTTTGGGTGTGCTAAAAATAAATTAAGTAGGTACAAGTTTTTAGATTGCAATGTTGAAACCTATGTTTACAATGTGTAACTTTTTATTTTTTAGCAACACTCTACATTGTAAAGTGTCGAGCTTGTGAGACTATAGCGGTTTTTATTGTCTTAAAAAGCTTGCATCATCCTTTTATTATTGTAAAATAAAAGCAACAGTTCTAAATTGCACCTGACCTTCAAAATCGCAAGAAGTTTGAGCACATTTTCGTCTACGGGTGTATCTATAAACTCTACGCATAACCAACAAAATAAAAGCAAGTAGCCCTACTTGCATGTAAATAAAATAAAAGGCACCCACCGTACCAATTATGATTCGCAAGCTCATCGGCCAACCATTAACGATCACAGCATAATTACAAGAAATAATATCCACCTCAGATAAGCAGACTCGCTAAGTGGTCAACACTAAAGCCCTTTGCGAAACGCGTAATGTGTCATTACACTCATTAAGCTACCAGCTGTCAAAAAGATAAAACTAAGTTTAATCGGGCGCAGACATTAACGTGTGCGTCGTTATCGAAGTAGCTTAACATTTCAATTAAAACCCCGATTAAGAAATTAAAGGTAATGAGTGGTTCGAGGTGCCGATTACACTCACTAAGGGATTTACGATGCAAAGAAGTGCCGTAATTGGTGGCATTTAGAGAAGCGTGTTTTTAAATTTTAGAGGAGAGAGGCGATGCTTTTTCTTCGAGATTGTTAAAAGATAGGTAAGGGCTGAGGACTGGTTAAGAATGATTGCGAATTTCGACGTGACAGACTGACGATCTCATTGGTCAACTGGATGAGGATGGGCAATGATAATGAAAATCTTACTAGAAAATCAAAGACATTCAAATATTTGTCTTAAATCTCTTTGTAGAAAATCAAACTTCATAGAATGAAAATGAGTATTGAAATGTTGTGGTAGGGGAAAACGAGTTGAAGAAGATTGTCTTAAAATTGTGGAATCAGGCTTCATTTTGCAGAAATCCAAGACAATAAAACTTTATATAAGGAAGAATATTTATATCCATATTTTTTTTATTTATTGAAGAATGCAATGAAAATAATACAGAATACTTGACAAAAACAGAAATGTTTCTCAGCATTAAAGTGTAATCCAGTTATGGAGACGCGAATTCAATATGAAATGTAAGGTCATCGCAATTGTATAGTATTACAGGAAATAAAGAACAATCGAGCTCGGATGCGAATGTGATAGGTCACCTATCAGGAAACATGTGATTAATTGGTAATGTTGTTGCAAAGTTGCCATTATTGTAGGGCTGCCAACTGCCATACATTCTGAAACGCTGATCGGGACATTTGAAATAGAAGGAGTTTTGTAGAAGTCTATGAATAGGAATGCTGGGCTGTGAAGAAGATGGATGAAAAAAGATTACATAATATAGTGGAGTTGAAAATGTTGAGGTATATATGGTGTGGCAAGAATAGATAACTAAGGAATGAGTACATTAGTTAGAGGAAGTTTGAAAGATGCACCAGTTACAGAAAAGTTAAAAGGGAAACAACTCTCGCGGTATGATGAGGAGGGACGTATCACATGTGACTAAAAGAGTGATGAACGTAAATGTTGATGGATGGTGATCCCTCTCCATCCATCAACATTCACGCCTCCCGGCGAAGGCAAAGGAAAAGATGGATGGATTACGTGAGGAATTATAGGAGGGAAAAAGGAGAAAATGATAGCGAAACGATTGACAGGGCAATATGGAAGAAAAATAAGAGTTGCGCCGACCTTTTTTTTTTTGGTGGGTGGAAAATCATCGAATGACCCCCCCCGCTCTTGGGCAGAGCGAAGGGGAGTGTCAGACTTCTACTGACTAAAAACCGAACCCATGTTCCTTCTTTGCCCTTGCGCCGAGGCCACGTAATATCTAGTACAAAATACCGCGGCCCCGACGGGCGTCGGCCCTTGCGGGCCCCTCCTTGAGTTGCGCCGACCTCAAGTAACATCGGACAAGGAATTATAGAAGTGAAGAGATTTATAGAAGTTAAAGAATAAATAAAAAAAAAGGAAAACGATGGATGATGATGTGGACACGTAAACGTTTTACTACGTCGAGCTTCATTGTCTCGGCGCTTTTCTTGTGGACGCCACTGTTGATTCTGGCTAACAGGAGTTAAAGTGGTTTGAGAATAGTGTGGCGGGCCTGTCCCAAAAAATAATTAAAAAATAAAACGTTTTACTAAGGCTTCTCGATTTTTGAAGAGACTTTTTAGTAGAGGCCAGTTTTCTAAATTAAATAGTTATTTGACGCAAAAACAAGACAATTTTATTATCTACTTATCAGGGGCGTAGTCAGGATCGCACGTCGCGGCTGTGGGTTGTTCGCAAGAGATACCGCGGCCTCGACATAAAGGGCTAAACAGGAACATGGGTGGGTTTTAGTCTGTAGAAGTCTGACACTCCCTTTCGCTCTACCCAAGAGCGGGAGGGGTTATTTGATGATTTACCACAAACCCAAAAATAAATGGGGCGTAGTCAGGATTGAATTTAGGGGAGGGGGTAGTAACCGTGCCAGTCTGGGATTATTAAGCTAGCACAACATCCACGTTTTCAGACAGACATACTAAAGAAGCATCTTCGTGAGCAGTCTTCTGTTCTGTCAAGCCAACAAACGAGACAGGACAACTGACTTATGAATCGGGACATAACGTTCCAAAGTGGGACCTATAGCAGCCCTATTACCACCACTTTTAATAAGAATTGCGTTTTTATATGAAAAGAAAATGCAAAATGATATGGTTGAAGAAAGAAAATTGAAAATGAAAATTCAACATGAATTTTCCGGAAGCACCATGACTTTCATGGTGATCACAGTTGACTGTTGCAAAAGGAGTAAGTGACAATTGCCATCTAGGGGCCACATTCATTCCCTATCAAAAAAGTTCACGTTTATTCGCAATGCTTCCCGCTCTCAATACAGCACCCGGTCATTGACCCGAGTGCATCAGCCAATTCAAGTACAAAGTCATAAAACAGCAAATATATAAGTTATTCGAGCTTTTACAGCTCTCATCACACCTGCACACATTTTATGTGCGTTTTTAGTGTTCCGTATTAATTGTAGGCTTTAATGACTTGTTTGAAATTTGGAGACGTGTGACCTAATGGATTTTTTAATGCTCTCTTTTGATTGATTCATAACAACAAGCAATAAAAAAGGTATTATTAACTTAAAATAAAATACCATCACGCCCTTAATTACGTTAAAGTTATGTTTAAGTCCCATGTAAGGGAGCGAGCCGAATGAAGAGAAGTCTTTGACGCAGTTTGTCGTAGTTATGAAAACCTAAATAAGACACATATTAGCAAAAACTCTTATACTTATTATTATTATTATGAGCCCATATTGTCCCACTGCAGGGCAAAGGCCTCCCTTCCCTCTTTCCACTTTTTGCGATCCAGTGCGATGTTACACTGGATATACTCATATACTTACAACAACATTAAAAACCAAACCCCTTAAATGTTTAGTATGACAAGCAATAGAGGCCGGATTATGAGCAACTTAAAATGGTCCAATTAAATATGGAAATAAGCATCAAGAATGCACTAAATGTGCAAAAAAGTGCCAATATATACCACAAAATATAAAATAATAGGTACCACAAACTGTAGTTTTTTAATTTACTGCATTTTTGACGAGATATTATTATTCTTGTACTTGAAAACTTTAATAATCGAGTACTGTTCGAAATGATTAGTAGCATGATTAAGCCTTCTATAATTTAACCATTTTTCATAATTTGAAAACTTTCGCTCGGCACTATTTAAGTTTAGGGGCTTTATCTGCGGATACTACTTCGGGCACATTTTTTCAGTGAGACACAGCTAAAATTAAATGAAATATGTCCAAACAATGCACGACTAGTAATTTTAGCAATTTCTTTTTTGTTATAATTAAATAGGCGTATAATGAAAGGTTCATATCTCTACAAAACCTTTTTGTTAAAACTGTCAATTTGACACAGCCAGAATCTAGATAGCCAAACTACAGCATTTTATAAATAGAACTAGAACACAGTATTTATGTATTTGAACCCTCACCCGTTTCATAAAAGGGAGAGTACATAAAAGAGGTTGCGTTTCAATAAATAAGAGTGAAACCTACACTTTATGTAAAGTTTTTACATCAGTTGCTTATGTAGGCACGTCTCATTAAAGTGACATGAAAACAGTAGGTAAGTACCTCAACCTACGTTTACGGCAACTACAACAAGGCGTCTGCATTGTACAGATATATGACAGAAGTTTTCATAGGAAAATTAAAAAGTATTATACGTTGAATTCTTGGTTTGGCTACTACAAATTTTTCGCTTGCTTGTACAGACTTTCTTTCCAATTAAAGCTTTGAGAAATGACTGAATGTGAGTAGTGCACAAAATCTATGATATAACACTATGCAACTATACCTATACGACGAACAATTTAAGAAATGTGTAGCTTATCGTATAACTCAGTGATTCTTAACATGTAGTCCGCGGCCTCTGAGGGTAGCCTCAATTCCGAGTATATGTATGGGGAGTCTGAAATACTGAAACATTTACGTACTGCTTTTCTCGACTACGCTTTTTTTGAATACACATTCTCTGTATATTCTGAAAACAGAAACGTATAATTACAAGTGGCACTCAATTTGAAAATCCGAAATGTATTGCGCTTGATTTTGGCTGAAAAAGTTCATCAGTGATTGTTTTGTACATGTTTCATGTTCTTTCCACAATACAGAAAAACACTTTTCCCAAAATCAATGTTGGTTTTAAAGACTCTTATCACCGGTCCTACTGCTGTTTGTCCGTACATTGTCGTTATTCTGTTATGCATTGTTCGACATCGGTGCGCAGCCTCCTCTCCATACGCACCGCACTACTCGATAATTGGAACCCGCTAACTTATCTGCGGGGCGAACAAGGTGCCTGTCGATTCGCTATCGAAGCAAGGGCGGTCACTTTTAATGGAAATTTTGCATGAAAATATATTTTAGGACTGATATCCAACGGTCAATACTTGTTCATTTGTTAAAATTCTGGTGGGATGGCTTCATTGATTGCTCTCCAGTAAACCAAGTTACAAGTAAACTATGCTAACGACTTCGACACGAAGCTCGTCATCGACAAATCACCTCAAAAATATGATCTATCTCAGCGGTGATTAACTGTGACTGATTGCTGGAGTGTGATATATCTGGCACCAATATGTAGCTGTCGATACGCCGCCGTCGATTTCGCCGGAGGCCTTGTTTCGACCTCTCTATATGGATATTCACCAAAAACCGTTGCAAAAACTCGCACAAGTGCGTATGTAAGGCGGGCAAGCCTTACAGGATGACAGCGCGCTCGCGTCGGACAAAGAATGATACAAGAAATAATTACGCCCATTGATCGGAGCTCATTAAAATGGACCAATGGGCGTCGGCGCGGCAACACTACAAAAGGAAAACGGCACGGGTAGGCACAATTTGCCGCGGCGCCGCCGCCTGCCCTTTCTTATTGAAATAATTCAACTTATTCAATTAGATACAAAGCCGTTATTCTGTGGAATTCATCAATTAAACGTCGTCTGTAAGGTCGGCTCGCTCGTTAGACACGTTTTAATTCTAAGCACGGACACAGCCTTGGATCAGACGCGCGTCAGTTCCGCGGACGACAAAGTTGCACTTGAATGCTTCCATGTTTCGTGCTCAGCACTTAGCAGATTTGCTCTACTACAAATGATCTAAATACTCGAATTATTTTAGAAGACTACATTTCTTTTGTTTGATAAGATGAAACTTGTATAAAAAAAAGGAAACAATAGTAGATTATACAACAAGTGAATAAAAAGGGAATTTAATTCGAGGTACGAAGTTGGATCCCGAGAGCAGCGAAGGATTCTAGAGTAGAATCACGAGCGTAGCGAGGGATTCTATACGCTAGAATCCTGAACGGAGCGAGGGATACAAGTACCTACCGAGATAAATTTTTTATTCACGTGTTGTGTACTCTACTTTTTACCATTGACTGTGAGAAAATAATTAGGATGGTATTTATTTTCGGAGCTAAGCACTCTAGATTTCTTTGGCTTATTACCCACGGATAGACGTACTTTAAGTATGTCACTAACTTTGAGTATTTTGAAATATCAATGTTGTGTTTGATTCTCACTGTGGCTTTTATCATAGAATATATGCTCCAAAGTTTCGACGGCGGTCTTGGTTAATTCATTGAAATAGTTAAGAAATATGCACTCAGAGAAGGAAATTGGCGCCATTCATGGTTTTCCAGTCGCAGAATAAATTGTATGTTTTCAGGTACAACTCCCGAGATTTTGGCGGCAACAAATCATCTACTATAACTGCTGCTTTAGAACGAAATTATTCCGGAGTCAGTCTCTCATTTTCGTCATCGGAAGAACTCATTTTATTATAATTACTTACCATAAGTAAGTAATTATAATAATAATAATAAATAGATTTTCCAATAACACAAAACAACCACAATTAAAGACAGAAAAGAACGTAACTAAGTTGGCGGGATATTATTTTAAAATTTGGAATGGAATAGCTCCATTCAGCCACCCAGTACGTACTATTTCAGCAGCAGCGATTTTTTTGTATAGTGCGCGCGGAACTAGTTGGCCGCGCCTTAGGCATGTTTTTGTTTTTTTATTTAAGTATTCTTTTCAATAAATTGAACAATTAATATCTCGAGATTGGTCATCACTGTCTAATTATAGTCTCCTGTGCATTGCGAGCTGTATAAGGCAACCCTCCCCCTCATCCCTGTCGCCACCTAAGGCGCGGCCAACTAGTTCCGCTTGCACTATACGTAATTCGTGTTTGTTCCTAATTCAAAATGTCTTTATTCACTCAGTGAATAAAAGAGCGTTTTATTCACTGTTATCGATGAAAAAAATGCCCTTTTTCGAGTGGCAATGGTAAAAAAGGTTTTTTTTTAATTACTCCTTTTTGATGATGACTCTCGTTGATGTCTTTAGTACTACGTGAGCAGGAGCGGGCGGAACGCACCGCACAGAACTCTTTGGTAAAACTTTTCCATAATATGATGTGTATAATTCTGTATGTTTATTAATTTGTGTACATAAATAAATATGTTGTTGTATAGAATGTAATTTTACCAACTTCCGTTAAGATGCAATTTAACCAGTATTATTTTAAATAAATGATGAATTTTAAATCACAACCTACATCACATGTCATGTCCTTTTTTTATCAACCTTCTCAGTATGTCGTGAGAGCCTCCGGGCCTAATAGCCTTTAAAAATCAGTACAACCGAAATCAAATTCAGAAAATCTTAAGCACTGTTACAGGAACAGCTGTGGCCGGCGCGTGCGCAGCATCGTCACACGCGACGCGCAAATTGACGCGCGACAAGATGGCTGCGGAATAATAACGCGGGTTAATGAGACGCCCGAAGTGGCCCGAAGTTGCCCGAAGGCTCGGAGCAGACCTGCCAAATATCATCGCTGTCACTACGTGTTTAATGAGACTGGAGGAAACGTTTAAGATAAGCGTGCGTCAGACGTTGCATGCAAAGAATTTGGTAGGAAGGTGGGAACGGACGATGGTTTTATTTTTGGACACAAGTGTTTTCTAAAGGGGTTTATTCAAACTTTTTTTTTGGGAGCTGTCATGGTCACCTCATTCTTATTTTTGATACTTACGCAAAAACTGCGGAACAAACAACAAACGTTGCGTTGACACTGCGCACTCTTGCCGGAGCCTCTGGATGTAGGTGGCATTATCTATTAGATGACATGGATATGTGGACAGACGAGTATGTGACATCAAAACTGTGCCACAACATCCGACGTTTTCCTACGATTATTTTGAATTAAACTTGCCACATTATCTTCTCTTGCAATGGAATTTGTCGTAATAGTCTAAAGTTTGCAACATCATCTATCTGACTAGCCATTTTCCAACTATGTTGGCGTTAGCTTCCAGTCTAACCGGATGCAGCTGAATACCTAATATATTTTACGACTGCTTGCTTATGGGACCTCCACAACCCTGTTAGTATTGGGTAAAACGATACCCCTCGAGAAGCCTGGAAAACTTTCATTACTTTGATTTCATAATATTCAGCACTGTGTTAACAACTTCATGCAATAAAACATGCCTTTAGAGACGCTCTAGTAAAACAGCATTCGTTGGTAAGTTGGGGCTTTTTATTTTTCAGGGAGTTTACCAAAGTACAGTATGTGTTCTATTGCCAATGTGATAAGTATGGCTTATTGAGATCCCATATTTTCCGCCACCAGATTTCAAATCTACATGCAATACCTTAGAAATTGAATTACACCACTTTAATAATTTTTTTAATTCAAAATACTCTATCAATTAAATTAAGCAATTTAATTTAAAGACCATGTAGACGATGAAGACCATGACTCACGCCCGTAGGTACATACAATTGGTTTGTAATGACTTTTATATTACATGTTAGAGGTTGTTGTTCAATTCGGCATTTAATAACTATTGGCCATCAATGCTTTGACGTTACCACATTTTATTGCACGCAGCCATTTTGGCAACACGCGCCACACTACACATAAAATACTAATTAGGCAAATACGATAAAACATTTGCGTTCGTAAACTTGCAATCAGCATAAATTTCCAATTATTTATAACTCACATAAATGTAGAAGGTGATATTTACAATATGATGCTAAATGTTGACTGGGTCAAAGTTTTATGATTTTTTATTTGGTGTTAAAATATTCTGGTGCTACTCTCGAGGTATAAACCGTAATTGCTAAATGTTATTTATGTAAGGATCGTAGCAGGTGGCGTTCTGTGGTTTCTGCCTAACCCCATTGGAAAAAGGCTTGAGTTTATGTATGTATGTTTTTGAGTACCTCAGTAGCCTTCGCAGGCTACCAATTAAAAATCGCGTTCAAACACATTAAACAAAAACATGTAAGTATTGAAAAGTGTAGATCTATATTACGTGGCTGTATCTATCTACAGTCCAGATCAAGTAAATAAAAAGAAAACCTAGCAGGCGCTACCTAAAAATAACTGCTCTCAGAACTCAAATAGCAACGAGTAATTGTGAAGGTACCTGACTGGAGCCCATTATATATTCACGTCGCTTTACCAAAACAAAAACGGATCACGTCCTTGTCGAAACGAAAACAAAAAGTGGCAATGTTAGTTAGTTTCACGTACATGATCAGTGACCAGTTTTTGCGTCCTCCGTATCAATGGAGCTGAATGGTTCGACGGCGACGCAAAAAGCGATTCGCCGCGTGTCGCTATTAGTATGTGTGGTGGCGACCGAATGTGAGCATTAATTTATTGATAATATTGTATTGAATAATGCACGTGGAGGTACGCGGCTGTACCGAGCACGCGCACGTTTCCTGTGACAACCAGATTTCGGTAGCGGTACAATACGTGCCGATTTTATTAGCACACATTACGTTAACAATGCCAGTCTGGCTTCCTGGTCTTTTCACTTTTTTCTTTTTTGACATTTCGTTTATTAATTGAAGGAATATTTGCATATTAAATACTGGAATATACAGTTACTACTAAACCTGATTATGATGACAATCGGCTTAGGTAACGTTAAAATGAAAGCACTGGATTATTGAACATAAATTCTGCACTAAATTTCCATATAAGGGGCGTAAAAAATAATTCTATACCGTTGGTAATTAGATTTTGACTGTTAAGGAATTACCTACTGCAGTGTTGCTGGAAAGTATAATGCTAGTAAATCTGGGTTAGATACGTCTAAAATCTAGAATAGTTATTAATAAACTCTATAAAATTCAGCAACAAATAAAAAAATGGCTCCTTCAGATCTTTAAGAGACTTTACAGCTACTTGATCATAATCAATGGAAAAAGCCGTCCAACTATTAATGAACCTCATTGTAAAGAGCCACGAATCTGACCAAAAAATGGTGACGCCAAGAAAACCCTAATCAGCAAAATGAACTGGAAATTTATGTTCCCCTGGTGTGGCATTAATTAAAATACCTTGCAGCCATTGCGCGACCATCGGGCATACCGCAATCTGTCCCCCGCATTTGTTAAAAGGCAAGTTTTGATAAAAACACCGATTGCGACCATTTTCCGTATAAACAAAATGTTCGCACAAAATAAAGGTTAAGAGCATCCGATAAATCTTTGTCCACCTTTTTGTAGTTGCTATGTGGAACATAAAAGTCATATTACCTTTTTGTTATAATCCGTTTTCGACGTTATAAATTGAACTTGTTTTTGGGATGATGATGGCACTTAAAAAATATTTTTGTTCTTGCTCTTTGATATTCCGTTGAATAAAAGATATTACAGTTATTTGAATTTGCTCATGTACCTACATTAAAAATAGACGACTATTTTTTTAGTTTTCCTACGACATTTGTTGTCATTGCTGACTAATCAATTAGGCAAAGGATACGCCATTTCTTTTTATGTTGCATGATTTTAACATGTTTTAAGATATCACGAGCCATCTAAAAAGAAACCGAACAAACACAGTCCACCCATGTTATCAACGTCCACGCAACAACGTCGAAACTAATTTAAATATCGAAATATTTTAAATGCATTAAAAGTCGGTGGGCACACGCTGCGCTCCTTTATTTCTATTTAATTAAGTCCAAATTAGAGCAACAAAAAGGTTTTGGTAAAAAAGTCCGGAGTACAAAAGTATCTCGTATATATCGAGGCTTGTTTTGCATACGATGCTGGGGCGGGAGTAAGGGACAGTCGATTGACAAGCACGACTCATTAAGTCAACCAGATCGATCGAGACCTGATCAAATTTCCAACTGACTTGCTGAACACGTTCACGTCGTATCACTTAATGTAAAGTGAAGTTTTACCGTGGATAGGGCTATGGCAAAAACTGAAGCGTGTTGTTTGAAAAGGTTATGATAAAATTCTTTCGCAAAATGGTACTAAATCCTAGATCATATTTCAGTTGGTGAAAATAGTTTTTTTGTTAAGTCTTAATATAGGTCGACTTCCAGTCGGTTGCAGCTAAATTTTAAATAGAGCGGAGGCCTGTTTGACCTCCACAACCCAATCACTGAGAGATACAACGCCCTTTGATAAGATTGGTTGAACGACTTTCAGGTTTGGGAGTATAGGTAAGTGTCTGCGAAGAAAAAAAGCATAACCCAGAGCGTTTCAATAACGAACAAAGAAACATGCACAGCAGCAAACCATAAACTAGATCTCAAACCATAGACCACTACAGTCTACACGGCTAATGAAACAGCTTCAAACTACAAATCGACTGCACAATTCATCACTCAGCCAAAGCTGAAGGCATCATTTAGACTGACCAAATGAGCCGACCATAGTTACAGCGCCTCTGGTCTGATATGACAATGATTTATATATTGTCAAGCGAGAAATACCCGCGGCGGGCGTTACTTTCTATATTGTAAGTTGTAACGAGCTTGACGCGTATCCGAACGCAACTACGATTAATATCTGTCTGAAGCACGTCCCGTTGCGTTCGGATACATAACTTTATTACAATGGCCTTTTTAGCATCGTTTGTTAGCTGATTGATTTGTAACGTGTTTTATAGGTTGTGATCATGCAGGAAATGGTGCGGCGTGCGATTGTAATCGGGGCTCTGGACAGTGGAAGAAAGAGGCAAACCCGACAGGATAATAAAAGGAATGTGCTAATTCTAGAAACACTTCAAACTATAACTACAAAAGTCAACTTTTGTTATAAAACCGAAAGTCTGGACTTTCGGATCGAACGACAATTCAAAGACTGATTGAATAGGCTCAACCCAACAATCTTGACAATGGCACTGGCCATGTTCATATTGTAATAGGATATATATATTTAAACGTAGACTGGAATGAGAACCCGGGAGGTCAGTAATCCTTTTTATTCAGTCGAATGATTTATTAATTTTACATTACGAGCGTACACTCGAATAAAAATAAATGGACCAACCAACTGTCATGCAAAGAAACAGATAAGGAGTAGAACTGAGCTAGGTGCGTATCGTATAGTTAGTAGGTACCAGTCCTGGATTTATAAATAGGCCGTATAGGCCGCGGCCTAGGGGCGGCAGCGTCCTAGGGGCGGCAGATTTCAGGGACGGCCACTCGATTTCAGCGGATATGTCAAACATGTCCACTGGTTTTCTCATGTTTTTTTTAGAAGTACTTTAAATAAATCCCTTTATAAACTCATTCCTATCGAAACCGATATTATCGCGTGAGTGATAGATGAAAGCAGCGCATCGGGCGAAGGCGAACGGCGCGGGCGGCAGTGTCTCACCGTCAACGGTTGACGGTGAGACACTGCTGCCGGATTTACCAGCAGGCTGAGTAGGCTGGAGCCTAGGGCGGCAGATTTTAGGGGGGCGACAAATTTGGTCCAAAAAATATTTTTTGTCTGAAAAATATTAAAAAATCCCTTAAAAAACGAGTCTCGAAAGAACGCTCAAATCAATAAATAAAAAACAAATCAGTTATTGACTACAAGCAGTGCGTATTTTCCTTACTTTAAGGTTGAACAAGCCAGTCATTCTTCCATACAAACTTACGAAGGTGATTACTCCTCTGTTTGACGGTGTAGGTTCAAAATTAAAAATTGTATCAACTGGTCTTATCATTATCTAGGTCTGTATGGAAGCAGAATTGGAAAAAAATATTGATTTGAAAGTTATGAACGTCAAAACTTTCTATTTTAGCACTAATTTTAACTCATCTTTGGGCGTAAATAAGTAACGTGTATAATATGAAAAAGAAAAAAGTGAAACCATACGGACATAGATTAGTTATTAAAAAATTTAAATAATTTGATTTTGAACAGATACATTCAATAGATTTTTCATGAAACCAAATATACCAAAGGTCTGCATAGAAACAATCGCGCGCCCGTTTTAGTTGTGTCTCTTTCGCTCTATGCATTTCGCTCGTGATGTCGGGTGAAATAGCATGCATTTTAGCCCCGCCCACCAACTAGTTCGTGCCGTTGGCTTGTTTACCCTTAGGCCGCTGCCCTAGGGCGGCTTTTCGCGGGTGTTAAATCATCAAATAACCCCTCCCGCTCTTGGGTAGAGCGAAAGGAAGTGTCAGACTTCTATTGACTAAAAACCTGTTCCTTCTTAGCGCTTTATGTCGAGGCCGCGGTGTCTCTTGCGATCAACCCGCAGCCCCGATGGGGTTTTGAACTAACCTTGCGTAAATATTTCGGTCATCGGCATGCCACTAAAGTTTTCTATTTCGCTTCGCTCGCTCGTAAAGCCGGGCTTTCAAACTTATCCCATCCTTCAATTCGTTAGTAGTAAAAGTAAGTAAAATATGTATATTTTTAATAATAAAAAGAAAATCAATAATAAAAATTACCTTTCCGAGGCGAGGCGCAAAAATTTTCGAGCTCGCTTCGCTCGCTCTTGCATTTTAGTGCCATGTGCTCTGAAGCTTCATGCATATATGGTTAAAAAAACTTCACTATCTCTATGAATTGTTGAAACGAATTATAATTTAACCGATGTGCGAAGTGTAACATTTTAAAATAAAATAATACTTGACTTTGTGCTTGCTTTCTTGACTAATAATGAAAAAGAAGGACGGCCAAATTAGAGTGGGCCACCTGGCAGCAAAAACCCATGCTACGCTACTTCTTCTATGAACCAATTTTTAGTCGGTTCTTAATTCAAAATTTTTAGGATTTTTCATAATTCATTTTCTCCTCAACCCAGCAAAGCAAAGCGCGGAAAAATACTTTTCGTTTTATTATATTATTTCTATGAAGGTGTATTGAAAAACGTCGTTCGATACAAGTGGGCAATTGATAACGTAGTTTTTTTTTAAATTTTATAAATTTTTAACACAATTTCTGCACAAAAGAAAGTAATCATGCCTAGGCAGAATGCAAAAAAATCGAGCTCGCTTCGCTCGCTCTTCGAAATCTCTAGGTTCTTCAGCATGTTTACCATTACCTGTGCTCCTGGCCTTCCAACCGAATTCCTGGGTGACTGCCCCCAAAATCGTAGACTAAGACCGCGCCTGCCACTAAATCATAGCTTTTTAAAACAATTTAGAGACTTAAACAACGATCCCCGTGAGCACACTCATATTAGTAATGGGAAAAAGCTGATTTAATGTGGACGATAGTACACAAATGAAAAAATTACAATTTAACTGACAATTTTTTTTATTATTAGGACAGTGTACTAGGGTGTCGAATTGCAGAGGTAGTAGCAGTAGGGGCGGCAAAATCTGAATAGCCTACGGGCGGCAAATGTTTAAATCCGGCACTCTAGGTACACGTATACGGCCTTTGTACAAGGCACTTTCTTGCGACGCATTCATTGGGGACAATTACACGAGATCGGAATACCGACAGCATCTTCTTATATTTATTCAGGCAATAAAGCGAGGGACCCGGAATCCGCGGCATCGGGCCTCGCCGACCGCCGCGCCGCGCCCTCCACACAAAAACCTGACTACACATACGCTGACCAGTTATTTGTCAAAAATAAAATTATGTTCTGATTATTATTTCAAGCAAGACGCGGCATCCGCTGGCCAGAGGGTGCACGATGCAGGCGATAAAGCGACAATAAAATATATAAATAATTCATATCGCAGAGCAGAGTATTGATTCGCAAGAACGTGTTTCAAATGTTTTATTGTCAGTGGTAATAATAAATGGGGCAGATGTATGGCCCGTTGTTTTTCGCTGCCACATGATTGCTCTGCTTGGCAGTTCAATTACTAAAAATCAAATTTGTTATTTTTGCAACGGCGACGGTTCTTTGAATGCGTTTCGTGAACCTGACTTGTTCAAATAATTTTAAGGATGCTTCCGATTGCATGTTTAGTGCTTCAATTACAGTGTAGGTGGTGGTTTGATTAAATTAAATATTATTTTCTTTGTTTATTTTTTCGTTTAGATTAGGTTGAACTTATGGACAGTTCACGAAATTGCTGATTGCTTACGTGCGGCCTACGATGTGCTACGATACTTAGGCGTTTGTTTTACGATTTCTCGAATTGTACCTACTTGTAATAATAGAGGTTATGAATTCATACATAATTAATACCCATATTATCATATTATATTATATGTACCTCTGTACCGTACATGCCTACATCATAAAAACTGAGAAGCCATTCACAACATGTATTTCAAGGACCACGTAGCTCGATGGCCACCATAATCAAAATTCATTACTTTATTGTAATACATCGCGCAAATGAAGAAAAAACCGACTCATCAACAAGTTTTACAATCGATCATGATCGGCAATCGCCATTCATTTATACATCCGATTATGAAAAAAAAAAAAGATTGTGTCATTATAATTCTGCATTGACTTCGAGACATACCGAACTCGTAATTACTGATGCTGAAAAACTATCACGTACCACTTCAGTTATATTACACTTATGTATGTACTTTTAGACCAATGAGCTGATAGCCTTAAGGTCAGGCTCGAATGTAGGCGGAACCTAGCAGGTGCATCAAGGATTTCAACTTATTTCTTGTAAGTACAATCTTATTTCATTTACAAAACGTTTTTGTTACTATTTTAACTGTTCCTAGGAACACATTATACGCGTAAGTATTTAAGAACCAAAGTAGTTCAGCCATTACCTATACTTTTCATAAAAAGAATCGACTGGTTTGAAATTTTATTTTCATCCCTTCAATTCGAAAAGTGTCGTTTTGTTCCTCTTTAAGTGCGAGCAAAGTAGCTCTTTTCTCCATTAGACTTTTTAGCGGGCAGTAATGAGATTTGAATTTAGAACATGAATCGTTCATTGAAATCGAACGCAAATTGTATTGTGTTGGCTGTACGGTGCGAGGAGACGCGGTAACTAAATTTAAAAAAAAAAACAAAAGCGTTCGATTTACTTCCATGTTCTAATAATCGGTACGGACTTTATTGTATTTTGTGCAAACAAATGAGCTCTACGTCGAGTTCTGAAAGTGATGAGAGTGAAACAATAAAAATAGAAGCTAATAACGTCATACAAAACTTAATCCCTACGAAATCCCGGGAGAAATATTTAAAGGCATACGACAATTATTTCTTAATATGGAGTAGAAGGTTGTTTAGTAACGTGTTGTCTTGTGTGTTGTGTAACGTAAAACTGGACACATATTCGTAATTAATATGTCTGATTGATTTAAACGTGTCGTCACTCAATTATTATTAAATAATAATATTACAATAAAATATGAGGCGCCTTTTATTTTCTCATAGAGGGTGATGAAAAGTCGAGTGTATCACTCGGGTGCAAAATATATTTTGGGCTCGGGCGACGTACTTTGAATCCCTCGCTACGTTCAGGATTCTACTAAAGAATCCCTCACTACGTTCGGGATTCTACTCTAGAATCCCTCACTTCGCTCTGGATTCAAAAAAGCGCCCTCGCCGTAAAAATATTATTTTGCTCCCTTATGATACAATCTACTATTTTAAAGCTTGTGTATTCATTTGTCTTGACGGCCAGTATATTGTAGAAAAAATAATAATGTGGATAGTCCATGAAAAAGCCAAACAAAAATTATGTGATTCTGCTTTGATTATTAATAAGGCATTAATTTCAAAACGAACAATGTGTGTAAATTACATTATTAATCTAGTTTTAACAGCTACCTAAAGCAAAAGTTCTACCTACGTAGTGACCTGTGTCAACCCACTGTATATTGAAAGTAAATTAGTAGAATTACAGCAAGCTAAACTTTCTCCAAAGAAGTATTTCTTGCAATGGGAATTTAAAGACCGAAAAGCTAATTTTAGATGGCGTGACAATAGCTAGGGTCTCAATCTGAACAACGAGGTTGACCTCCGAGGTAGGTTGGGGATGGCAAGTTTGAGTTTGCCATCCCAATTCATAAATTCAAGATAGCTCAGCGAACTATGGAGTGTGCTATGCTTGAAGTTTTTCTAAGGGATCGCATCGAGGTGATTTGACAGAGAACCAGAGTACTCGACGTAACTCATAGAATAAGGTTGGTAAATTAGCCGCAGAAATGATGATCGTTGGCGTAGACGTGTTCTTAGCGGAGATCTGGAATCAGCAAGCGTAAGATGGGACGCCGCGCGCCGTCAGGCTCGTTGGAACGAAGATATTCGCAGGGTAGCTGTTAGCAATTGGATGACAGTTTGCCGAGAATCGAGGTAATAAGTGGCGTGCGGGTGCGATTGAAGATGCCTATGTTCAGGAGTGGTCCCTATCCCATTAATAAAATGATTTGTGCTGTACGAAAAAAGAAGTGACTACATAGGCTTTTAGTAAGGTACATTTAGTAATTTTTTCTAGAAATCAGGTTTCCTGCCAAGCAGATTTTTGACTTTTTACTATTACGTTTACCACACAATCCTTAGCAATTTACTTGACAAACTTTAACAAGAATGAGATGGCGCCGAGGTCCTAACTACCTAGGAAACAAAAACTTCTACATTTCAGAAAATTACTTACATCAACATCAATTCAAGTCCTTTTCCAGTAAGATTCACTCGGAAAAAAGCACGCCAAGTCAAGGATAGTCCAATTACATTATTTATAAAACGTATGAGGCGTACATCAAAATTAAATAATACAGTGGTTGGGATCAAAGGGGCCGCGGAATGAAGATTTGCCCCACAAAATGTCAACAAGACACTGTTCGCCGACAAAGGCGAGGCAAGCGACTCGTGGGCAAGGTTGGCACTTGACACTCGTGAGGAAGGGCATGCAGGATTGTCCCTCAAACTAAATATTTATTCACTTGTTTTACCGACACTCTTTTGAAGAATTATTTGAGTGGTAGAGCAGAACTCACTCACTCACTTTCAGTTCATCTTGGCAGCTTTTACACGACATGATACGTGGAATAGAACATAAATGATCATTCACTGACATTAAGCACCCTTTATCAGTTTAATAAGCAAAAAATGTATGCCATAAAAATATAATCGATCAGGGTAAAAAGTGAATCAGGTAAAGCTGAGTCTCTCAACGTCAAAGTTTTTTGAGTTCCAGTCAAGGAAGGTTCTAAGTGAGTACTTACATACTTACTTATTGTTATTTTTATCGCAAAAAATATCCAACACACAACGTAAAATAGAGTGTAAGTTTTCCCTTTAGTAAGCTTTTGCTGTTCTCTAATCACGGTCGTAAACATGAGTTATTTTTTTTATCATTTTCTACATCAATAGTTGCCGGAAACGGGGCGTGTCTAAATTTTAGCAGGCATCTTAATTTTATGTCATAAAAATGGATTCCTATAGAAGCATTATTCAGGAAGAAAAAAGTGAATACATTTCTATGAATATAGAATCGCAGCTCCGTTTTCACATTAAAGACGAGAATCAAAAAACTCTTTCCTACCATTCAGACGAACCAAAATGTCTAGTCAAACAATTGACTTTCCTTCTTGCTTATTCTTGACTGACTGACGTGACACCCCTGCGTGTGGTCCAGAGGTCGGGTTGTCGGGCATCCGCGGCCCGCCACGCTTATTTCACAGTAATCGGTTAATTGTACACCCTTAACGAGTGCAACTATCGGCCGCAGTCGGTTAACACACCAGTCAGCGGAGAAGCGGACGACAAGCGTATTAATCTTACAGCTTCAGAATATATTGAAATATTAATTTATTTAGGACTAGATTTTGCCAGCGGCTTCGCCCGCGTGAAAATGACGATTTTCCATACAAACTTTCATCCCCTATTTAAATCCCTTAGGGGTTGAATTTCGAAAAATCCTTCCTTATTCCTTGTCTACATTATAAAGGGAACCTCTGTGCAAAATTTCAGCTTTCTAGGTTCAACGGTTTGGGCTGGGCGTTGATGAGTCAGTCAGTCAGGACTTCTCTTTTTATTTATATATTTAAATATATAATATAAGATAGAAGATAGTCGGGCAAAGTTTTATTGGGACTTTCCATCAGGAATTTCGCAGTAACAGCCATGTAATACATAACTCGCGAAATGTGGGTGTTTTAATCGGTACACCTCTGCCTAACCACCACATATTATGTAAAATGTTAAGGCTCTGATGATATTTTAATCTGGAAGTCAAGTCAACAAACGATTCTTCCAACTAGGTTAAATACAATACAGAAACCAGACTCTACATGACTAAAGATAAGTCAATCCTAACTAGCGGCTAACAAAGTGTATAAGGCCTAGAAATAACACACGCAACGGCACGACCCAGTCTAATAAACAATGCATTTAAAGCTAAAAGTCAGTTAATTCTAGTAGCATTTTTTGTTGGCATTTAGTTGGGCCACATACAGAGGTATGTGGCCCAACTAAATGCCAACAAAAATGTATGTGGCCCAACTAAATGCCAACAAAAATGCTACTAGAAGCACGTAACTGAAAAGTTACTCCATTTTGAACTCAATAACTTCCACTTAATAAGTATTTTGCATAACTGCATATCTCGATGGCGCAATGCGTTCACATTTGTTGATAAATATTGAAATTTGCGTTGATTTCCATTAGGGCTCGGTGGACCACACACAGAGCGGCGTGTTTGTCCCGTGCCAGAGCGATCTTTTAACGGTTTAGTGCGCATATTAATACACATCTGACATCTGACGACGGCGCACAATCTCCTTTATCTGCTCAACAAAGAATCCGATTAATCCTTGATTAAAATAATTAGCCATTCGCTACGGAACCCCGACAGCGGGACGGCGACCACCACCCGAACCAATGCGAAAAATTAATGAGATAACAATCAATAAGAAAACGTTGACGTAAACTTTCAATTGAAGTCATATCCAGGAAACTTATGGCTTTTATTATAATGTCCTTCGTACGGGAAACATGATAAATAAGCCAGAACGGAAAATACAGTTTCAACACAATTTTTTTTTTTTTTTTCATTCATACCATTCTTGTTCATTTCAATGCTTATTGTTTCCTCTTGAGGCTTGATGGGCTGACATCTTTCAGCTGCTTTCAATGATGACGATGAAGATGAACATACAACCTGACACGTCATGCTAATTGCAAAAAAACGTAGGATTTGAATTATGCGGGCTACCTTACCACATCCTCCTTAATATTTTCGTAACTCCTTAAAAAATTCGTAGATCCACAGCACTGCTATCAAAGCCGGTAGCAATAGAATGCAATGAAAAATCGTTATTACTTTACATAAATACATATTGAGAGCATAACCATTAGCAGAGTCGGCCGGATCAACATAATTAACCGTCGATTAAGATTAACTGATAAAGGTTAAGACGCTACTAAAATCGTAATGTAATTCGTGTTTAATCTGTACTTAACTCTTATGCGTATTGGTATGAGAAACACGTTCGGACGCATCGACTGCGTTTTCTTCAAAACGTTGATTTTCCTGACTCCAGTATGCACTTTGTTTGCCCGTATAAAGTCCATATTAAAAAGGACTAATTTAATTATCAATTTAAAGGCCAATTTCAACAAAAAAACCGCAATCCACACATCTTAACCACGTTCATCACGTTCAAGAGCTGTCATTATCGTCGTTGTGATAGAATATTGACGACTGCTTAATCGCGGTTTAGATCCTAATCGTGTTCAGTTTCGTTGGTTAAATTAACCCTAAATCTATACATTAATCCTTTGGTCCAAAGACCTTAAGTCTAAAACAATTCTTGCCACAATTTCTGCCACAATTTTTATAATTTCAAGTTCGTCAGGAGCATGAAATTGCTAGAATAGTGGTCGTAAGTGCGACTTCTGGGCGTGAGGTCCTGGACTCCTGGATTCGATTCCCTGAACAGGCAAATTGTTATTGGGTTTCATCAGTCCATCAGTAATTTCTTAGTAGCAGCCACGGAGTTTGGATTTGTGACCGGTTGGTAGCAATATATAGGCTTGCCCTATATTATATGGGACTCAAACATAACTGGCGAAATGTGGGCACCTCTGCCTAACCCTGCGGAGGTTACAGGCGTGATGTTGTGTTTTCTCAAGCTCCTTCGGATGCGAATTTCTCAGTATTATTGAATGTCCAAATGAGGCATTGTGTCGAATTACGATGGCAGGAAACCGTCGATCGTGGCCGAAATCGATTGTCGATGTCATATAATATTATTGAGGCTTTTTTAAGTCGCTCTCGAGAGATTGAATACGGCTCCAGGCCGGATATTGGTACTGTTGTCTTATTATTCGCACGTTAAAGTTTTGTCTTTAAAGTAGGTCGTGTTGAGTAACACTGAATGTGTTACTTACGTCTTTTTACCCGACTGCGGCAAAGCCAAAGGAGGGTTATGATTTTGACAGGCTATGTATGTATGTTTTTTTCTTTCTGATACAATAAATATATCATTGCAGAAGGGATGGCAGATGGAGCCGAAAAGTTCTGGAGTGGTGACAGCGAACCAGAAGACAGCTTTGAAAGGCCTCCCAAAAAGCCTCCCCCTCTGAAAAGCCTCCCCTCCTAGGTGAACCGAAGGCCTGTGGAACTTTGGGGTCACGGACGTTCAGAGTGGGGAATCTGTGTGCTCACCGAGTGACCTCAGAGATGAACGGCAGCACATCAGTGGTCTCGTGTTGCCGTATACAATTGCGTAGTATGACTTAGGGGAGACTCTAGTCACCCCAGAGAAGTGCCGTAACATGCGTTGCACAGAGGAGGCTCCGGACAGGTCTTTTAAGAGGTAACGGTGCCTTCTCTTATGTGCGGATGGTGACCACCGGGGTGGTTTTAGTGAGGTAAGAATCCCACACTCCCCGGTCTTCTCCCCAAAAGACCGGTCGCCTTTTGAAGGTTTCCCCCCGAAAACAAAAAAAAAAAAGGTGAACCGAAGGCGTGGTGAAAGTTGCGGGGATCGGCTGGTTAAAACTTCAATTTGAACGTCTCTCGGCTGAAATATTATGATGAGAAGAATGATTTAAGGCTATTGACTGGAGGAGCTCGTGGTGTAATAATAACTGCCACTCGGGTCGATCTTTAGGTTAAGCCACGCTTGCCTAGGTTGGTCTGTGGATGGGTGACACATCCATACACAACTTTTTGTACCTTGCTCCATCACTATTCAAAGGATCTTGAGAAAATGTCGCAAGTATATAGCTTAAACGAAAAGGGCAAAGAAAGTGTTGTAAAGTAAATCGCAGTTTGATTCCCATGGACCGGTGCACTTGCTGGCGATCGCATTTCTCCCACGCTAACCCATGTTAAGGCGAAGGCGAATCGTAAATCGTTACGACTTACGACAAAGACTACGATTCAAGTTATGTCTTTAGAAGATCCGATGTATTACAAATCCATAAACCCGTGCTTGATTACAAACTATATTTTTCTAACTGATTAGACCACTAATTCACTAAGTCCAATGGTGGCAAGCGCGACTGCAGTTCATGAGCAACTGGGTTCGATTCCCAAGTTGGAAAACTGTTATCTTAAAAGTAGTCACGGACTCTGGAATATCATGTGCCCGGTTGATGGTAATAGACTCGCCCTCTGTTACATATGACACCTGGTGTTTGGGCTTAACAATGGGTAGGTACACACGGCTACACATCAAGCTATACAAAACCAGTATAATCTGATCTTTCATTGTGCGAAAATATCTAGTAAAGTGAGGCCATGATTAACTGGTTTTGTATAGCTTGATGTGTAGCCGTGTGTACACCTCAGCCTAACCCTTTGGAGATTAGAAGCGTGATGTTATGTTACTGCAAATCTTATTAATAAAAAAATTAAACCATCTCTACGTGGGTTACCCCACCCCACTCACCTGTTTCTCAGCCAGTGGTACCTACACACCTCCACTTCGATTCATTATCTATAAAGGTACCTACACCATAACGAATAATATACTTACTATGAAAACGTGACAAACTTCCCCTTAACCTAACTCCATTGAGTGCAGCCGCAAGCCAGCAAAAAGTGTTCATTGATTGATCCTTTCACTCCGTTGGCTATGGTATTATGGCACGCTATGGTTCCCCGAGATTCCCACAAAAAAAATGAAACACACGGTGATCAAAAGTGTATGAAATCCTTTCAATATTAATTCATGACGCCCCGCTAGTAGACAAACCATTATTTATTCTATATTTTTAATTGTCATCAGATTTTATTAGCGTTCAATTCAACTAATTTATTTTATAAGGTATAGGTATACTTAATAACTAATAGATCGGAAATAAAGAAGAAGACACACACAATCGCGATCTTTGGAAGGAATGGAGTGAGGCCTTTGCCCAATAGTGGGGCAATATGTGCGAGCTACAATAATATGGTCAATAATGTGTACCTAAGTAACATATTAGGTACTCCTGAAATCCTGTACATGTTCAACAAAATTGGGTCAAAGGCACGAAATCTACAGGTTCTTGATCCAGCAACGCATCCAACGGAAAACGGAAGTCAAAGAAGAGAAGTTGTACGCAGTTCTAGAGAATACAATCGAGTCACGTCACGCTAGAACACTGCGGATAAACAAAAGACTGGCGGCCTTGCCAATAAACATCCAGTGTTTTTTAAGGACTTTACCAACTGACTAGCGTTCAAGAAGGAGTTTTTGTTTGTGATGCATGATTGTGTCTAAATATACCTCCATTTAAATTGCAACTGTGAAGAGTTTCTATATGTTTCATTTATAAAAAAAACTAGACAACATATAACAATATAATCCTCGAGTATGCAGAACCACAGAAACGCGCTGAATAACTTTAAAATGAAGTCTTCAACCCGAACAATGACATGTGACACATTGTATAGAACCTCACATGTATTGTGTCCATGATTTGTAGGATATTGAAGAAAGGCAGGACAAGTGGGCAGACCTGCGATGACCGTGGGAGGCTTACTCGCAAGCCTTTTTACCGTGGGAACATGAATAATTGAGCTTTAAAGCTTTTTCTTGGAATGCAAACAGCTTTACGAGAGATGTTCTTAAATTATTAGCAATGTTAGGTACCTATTACCTATATATAATCCCACCGTCGGGGCTGCGGGTTGTTCGAAAGAGATGCCGTGGCCTCGACACAAAGGGCTAAGAAGGAACATTAGTGGTTTTTAGCAGTAGAAGTCTGACACTCCCTACCGCTCTGCCCAGAGCGATAGGGAGTGAGATTTCCCACCCTACAAATATTAAAAAGGTAGGTATATTTATCTGTGGCCATGTCAACTGGTATGGAGGTCCTGGGTGTGTTATTGGGTTTTTCTATTAAGAATTTCTCAGTCAGCCTCCACAGATCATGGATTTATGCCCAGTTGTTAGCAGTAGACTGACCCCCAATTACCTACATGTGACTAAAACATAACTGGCGAAATGTGGGTGTACTAAGGAGTAGGTGCCTAACCCTTCGGGTATTACAGGCGTGATGTTATGTCAACTGGTTTCTTTTTATAGCTTCATTGATCATCGTGCGTACCTATGAACAAATAAAAAGTCTACCATAGTGAAACGAATCATTATTTTACACCACTTTTTATTAAACGCACGATACTTAGAGAAGACATCATCGGACCCCAATCTTCATAAGGGATCAGTCATCAATTTCAGCCGAAGTATTTACAATTAACAAAACAGTATTTTCATGCAAAATTTAACGATTTACACCAACGTTGGGCCCAGACTATTAATACCAAAATAAGAACAACTTTTTATAAGCGTCTTCATCTTACTTGATGAGTGCAATCATAATTTAATTTAATAGCAGCCTGTACTTATTTTTTCGGAAAGTGAATATGCACCGGCAATTACCTACCTCGTAATGATGGCATAACATTAATTCAGCGGTAATTTATCGCACACTGTATTCAGAACAGAGGGCCCCGAGTCTGCTATTCAATAGTGTCAGAATGGTCGATCATTGATCTCATAATGGTTGATTGATGACAAGCCAAAAAGTACCTTATGCCTGTCGACTTAAGGTACTTTTTGGCTTGTCGTAAATCAACCATTATGAGATCAATGATCGACCATTCTGACACTATTGAATAGCAGACTCGGGGCCCTGATTATGAGTAATGACAAGAATATTTTCGATGCATCGATTCGGATTTTAGACAAATATTCTTCCATCGATTAATAAATCCGGTCAGATATGGGTAAGCTAGCCTTTTCTAAATATTTGTGTTATATTTATTTATTTATCTTTTTGAGTCAGAATTTTCAGAACGAACATCGGAGGGATGTTCTGGTGAAATAAAGGTGACAAAGAAAAATTTACGTACAGCCACGGATATTATAATAGGTACTTCGGTACAGCTTTCAAGTGGCGCTTCAACTAGAGGTGCATGAGTCGAACGATAGAGCATCCTACATCTAGTATAGGTAAAAATTAATTATTAGAGAGATTGAAATTTGACATGAGAATTAGGTACCTACCCAGAATACCTATCTCATGATGGAAGGGATTCTGAAGTAAAGCAATTTTAAGGAGAGCTTTTTAATCTTACTGGCAAATGCCTAATTGTTCATACTTCTAAGAAATTATGGCTAGGCACCTACACACTAACCCCGCTTTCCGTGTCCAATAGATATTCTAAGGCCAGACACACTGTCTCAACACTAACTAACTCATTTAAATCTCATTTCTCAAGGCACAGTCGCTAAAAACACTTTATGACCCTCATCTAGCCCTTCAAGGCGTTAAAAAGACTCCTCCTTAACTGGACACACTATTTACTGAGCACGAGGTAAAATTATCATTCATTCGAGAAATGGCGTCCATTATAAAAGGTAGGAACGTGCTATGACAGGGCACTGCCAACCAGTGTCTTTAACGACGTCGCCGGCGCACTTAACTTTGATCAATATTTCGACTTTTTCACTAAGTTGGTAATTGTTTGTGTTGTCATTAATGAGACAACATCGTTGAGCCATTGCCGTAGTTGAGTAATGTACCGCAATCATCTTCGGAGGAGTTTTAAGAGTGTACCTACTTGGACGCAACGCAAAGAAAATGGTTTCGTATTGTAACATCAAAAGTATACTAGGGTACAGCTTCTTGCTCAAACGATAATATTATCGTATCTAACGATCCATGTCTTTAGAGATCTTAGAAATCATAACAATACACACACCGGTTTCCCCCAAAAAGTTTGGAAGAGCTGCTAAGTAGTTGGTAAGTAGGTACTTGCCTACACCAAAATTTTATCAGCATGTTAAGGTACCAGGTATATAAGGTTAAGCCTGGGGAATAAACCCAGGAACTCGTGCTCAGCAGTAGCACTCATGAGCACTAGACCAACGCGACGGCATCGGCACGGCCACTAATTTTCCATAATAATAATAAATAATGATAGATATTATTATCCGTGAGAAGACAATAATGGAAAAGTGATTAACCGATGACTCTACATACCTAAAGATTAAACACATAATACAAACTGTGTGAGAGGTCCTAAAAACAGCCTGTTAACCCTACAACTTTATATGAGCGTGATGTAAGCCGTCGATGCGTATCTTTAATAAAGGGTAAACCATTCAATAGCACTAATTTATGATAAACTCATGAATATGCACAACTAATAATCGACTACTCTAAAAATACTTAATGAATCTTAAATTACTTGCAAAAAAACTATTCAAAAATGTAACCCTTTCACCTATTGCATTATTTCAAGAACAAAGCTATCGAGTCCTGCCAATAGGTATCATTCTTAAAGTCATGAATATGCAAAAATAACAATTATGACAATCAATAATATTGGCTTTGATCTTGAATTTTAGTCGAGTCATGTCACAGTCATTAATCGTATTCGAATACAATCGATATTCTGCACAAGTTCAAAATAGGAAGGGTTAGGTTTGCATTACCCACCTGCGGGTTTTTGAATGGGAGAAAAAAAGTGCATCAGTATAGAGTAATATAGGGCTGGAGGAGCAAAATTACATATAAAGATAAGGGGAACATGAAAGGGTTTTTGTCTATGCTGCCAGACTACAAGACCCAAGCAATGCGGACGGCACGGTTGGTGCAGTAGCTCGAGCGATTGGACTGCTGCGCTGCGTGTCGCGGGTTCGATCCCCGCACGGAATAAATGTTTGCATGGCCTTCAGACAGTTGTTCTGGGTCTGGTTATTTGTGTATGTGAGTGTAATTGTTTGTAAACGCACCCACGACACAGGAGAAATTCCTAGTGAGCTGAGGGGAAACGTTTAAAAAAATGCTCTTTGAGAATAGATGCGCTTGCGTAGGTAGGTATTAATCCGTCTACTATAGGAACAGACATCAGCACATCAAGTTAACCGAAACAGTCTTATCCCAAACAACCTAGAACCTTAATACCCCAGCTTGGTGTGCTAGCGAAGTAACGACTGTACAAAGTGTAAGGCCTCAGCCTCGAATTTTGCGGGCAGCGGGGCGGCGGCGGCGCGTCTTGTATGGAGAGCACCGCTCGTTACCCGCTCCCGCACGCGCTGTTTTCCGAGATCTGGTCCATTTGATTGTACGCCTATGATCCTGCCGCTCCCGCGCCGCCGCCGCCGCCGCCCCGCTGCCCGCAAAATTCGAGGCTGAGGCCTAAGAGGGTCATTTTTAATATGTGATTATGATAAAACTCGTCAGTTTTATCTTAACTTTGTGACAATGCACAATGTGCAGAAATTATAAAGCTAGTTGTCTAATTTCAATCATTAAAGATGCTTTGTAGGCAAAGGCATTCAAACATTACGACGAGCTAAAATTATTTTTGCATACAGGCGATTCTTGCTCTCAAACTATGAGCAGGCGCGTACACATTATTATTTGAGGCATTATTTAAGAGCGTATGCTACCTCAGATTAGCAACCCTATTTGTGGTGGTTCAAACTTCGCTTGTAATACTGTTAGAATAAAGTTCTAATCAGCTTGCACTACACAGCGGTTGTTACGTCTTTCGCTGCGGCCGAATAGTGCGAAATTAGTGGTATTTTGCGATTTACAAAAAAACTATTGATTGGACTAAAAAAGTAAAACACTATCCGCCTTATTACAAAACGTAGTTAAACCTGATTTAACTTAGACTTGGTTTATCTCGCATGACGTCTCACTTCAATAATATTCAAAAGAAAGTGACAGCATGCGAGATAAACCAGGTCTAAGTTAAACCAGGTTTAACTACCTTTTGTAATAAGGCGGTATGACTTTAGTTTGTTGCTTGTGACATGTATTGTGACTTGCACAGATGACAGAAACAACAGGAGATATGGCAAGGAGGCGTGGTACATGCGAACTCATGTGGCCACGACGGGGCCTTATGCCACTTTCAATAATAAGTCGAATGTCAACTTGCGACGTCTTCACTGCTCGTGATTTTTTACAAAATGCCGCGTTGTTCAGTGAATGTTTGTAAAAATAATAGCTGTATTGTGAATTACACGAAAGATGGTATCTAATTTCACACGTAAGTACTACAAAAATAATGTTTTTCATATTAAATTCATTAAAACATTACTTCGTGGTACGAGAAACATGATGAAAAACCAAATCAATTGTTTTCATTAGGAACAAAAACCATTGCTTGTTTAGTACAAATCGACCAGTGAATCGGCTGATCTAATAGCGCAATGGATAGGTGTTTTACTGATGCTCTCACTCACACAATATTTTAGAAAAGCTGCTGCTGTCAGTCTTTGTGAGCTAGAGATGTCTAATTGTGATGTTTGTAGTTGTCGATATTTTATACGATGATTCTGCGTATACGTACGAATGATTATACATAATTACTCTACACAATTGTTACTGCAGTATAAGGCGTATTTTATGGCGTTACTGAGCGTTGCCGTAAATGGAGATAAGAAAAACCAATATTCTGTACTATGTATTTACTAATAAAATATTTTATTTTTAGTTTAAACAACAAATTATAAATATAGGTAGGTACTAATAATAACGTTTATATTATCACGCTTTCTTATTTTTGCAAGCAATACTGAAAATAGACAGTGCTTTTTATTGCTTAATATTGACTGAATAAATAGTATTCATTGGTTGCTCGAGTTATCTATCTATCTATCTATATACTTAAATAAAAAGAGAAGTCCTGACTGACTGACTCATCAACGCCCAGCCCAAACCCTTGGACCTAGAAAGCTGAAATTTTGCACAGAGGTTCCCTTTATAATGTAGACAAGGAATAAAGAAGGATTTATTTTTTGAAATTCAGGGACTAAGGGACTTAAACTAACAGACAGACAAAAGTGCTGCTTATAATCAGCACTTTTCGAACGTCAAAATCTGTTGCAACACATCTGTGGTGTAAGTTAATATTACGATTTACTACAGACACAAATCAATATATTTTTTTTTAATCAACCTGTTTTGAATAAATGACTTTATTTTTATTTTGAATGATTTCTGGACATATTGTTTTTTATTTATAATATATTATTTCCAGGACCCCAAAAGAACTTTATTACAATATAATAATAAATAGAAGAATCGATAACTTTTCGATTTAGTCAATCACTAGCGTCGAAGTAAAACAAAATGTATTAAGTAAATGGCGCGGTGCATGGTAAATACACGCTGTGACTGAAGGGATAAGGTTTATAATTGATTGTGTAGTACGTAATGTTTTAAGAAATGCGGATGTGTTTGCGAATGCGTATATCTATTGTTTTTACTGCTCTGCGTGTGTGAACTGACGACACAGGTCCCCATACATTTTCGGCTAAAGGGCATATCTCCTGTTGTTTCTGTCATCTGTGGTGACTTGTGATATGATGACATGTATTTTAGTATGGTTTTTACTCGTTAAAAGAAATTTTTAGAGGTATCTTCGCGATTTTTTTCTATCGAGCAAAGTTAGTTGTATTATGTTTTCACAACACTATGGCACTAGCATATATCCTGAAGAATATCATGTATTTTTCTGATGTTGATTACTGCAGTGAATCATATACTTTTACGCATTATAAAACTTGCGTTTGAGGTACCATACGCTCTTAATTTATTCCGAATAACAATATAGAAACTGACCTGTATACTTTGACTTATGTGAGTACCAAGGCAATTTTATACACCTTTGATACTTAGTAACCATAACTTTCAAAGCCACCGTGATCCAAACTTTATATTCGGTGGAAAGTTCATACCACAAACTCTCAGGTTTTATAAAATAAAAAAAAACGTAGGTCATCGTCGTGGGCTCTTGGTATAGGTATTACAGGCGAATGCTCGCGGGGGGAGCGCCTTTAAATTATTTTTTCTTTGATAACAGTTGATAGTGAATAATATTTTTAAGAATTACTAATAATATCATAAACGGGATATTTACCATGTTTGATTTCTGTTTCGAGTTCCCGATATTAGTTTATTAGTATAAGATAGTTAGTAGTGTCAGTGACCATGTCAGTTTAAAAACTTATATTTTAAAGAATTGTTTATAGAATAGCCATCTATTTTATAAACAATATTTTTTGGGCATGTAGATACACACATACATACATAAACTCACGCCCTTTTCCCATGGGGGTATGCAGAAACCACAGAACGCCACCTGCTACGATTCTTACATACCCCTTTTGCCTCGTCCACATTCATACAACTGGTCATACACGCACGCCGGTTGCGAGTACTACGCAGCTGTCCTTTCTGAATAACATCTCCAATAAGGTCAGTGTATGTTTTTCTAGGGCGTCCCCTCCCGGCGTTGCCACTCACATCTGCCTTGTAAATACCTTTCGTTAATCTACTTTCACTCATCCTCTCTACATGACCAAACCATCTAAGCATACCCTTTTCAATCTTTGTCTTTGCATGTAGATCTTATTAAAGGTAATTTTGTTTTTGAAATGAAAATAGGAAGAATAGTAAATACAAAACTTTAAAAAATCAGTCAAGCTTTATTTATAAAAATCCTTGACAATAGTAAAATACATACTTACATCATCAAATGCAAAATTCTTTGAGATCCCTCACAAGGATACCCCTGCATAAATATTATTAAATATCAGACATTTTCAACATCCTTTACAATAAATGCATTCTAATATCTCTCAATACATCCAAAAACACAAAGTTAAACATTCAACAAGTAAATGAGACGAGTTATAAAAAAATATTTAAAACAATGGAACAACCGTCTCAACCGTAACAAGTGTGTACTTTGACAAACCAAATTATCCACTCCAATACAATTTTGACCACTTTTGTTCTTAGCTATGGAGAAAAAGCACTTTACAAAATATGAAGCCTCAAACAGAATGGTGTGGTAAGTACTAAAGCTTTGTGATCCAATCTTGCAGAGTCTTGATGTCTGCAGGCGTGTCATCATCACCGGTGTTAGCTGAGCTCTCGGCTATGTCCACGCGGTTGCTGAGATGAGAGAACTCAAAGTCTTTGCCCATCTTGCCTAAGTAGGTCGCGTTGTTGCCCTGAGAGGGGTCTACCGATTGCAGCTGACTGGATTTTGTGACGCGGACTAGGTTCCTGAAAACAAAATTTTCGCGTTCATTATATTTTATATCCAATTTATATGGAGAAAACTAGCTTTAGCCTCGGTTTCGCTTATGTGGTGGTCAGAATCTAGTACCAGGATAAAAAAATCCTAGTCCTTCACTATTTCGGTTATTGTTTTCTTATGCTTCATTCATATCATTGGAATCCATTCACCCAGAGAAGTAAAAAATTTACAGACAGGCAGGATTGCTTTCAGATTTATTAATATTAGTATCAACACTGGTCAACAGTGGTTTTGGTGAAGAGATACTGATTTTTTTTTACTTAGGTATAGTTTTCTAGTTAAGACGTGTACAGTAAAACACAAATTTTCAAAGAAAATCAGCATTGTTTTAATTATTATAATTAAGAAAAACTTTCTTTTTCGCGACTTTCGTGACTAGTCATGTTGAATGCAGCATGCCCCAGCAGTAGTCCGCCATCATTTGCCTATGCCATCGGCCTTGGGACCTCTCCTCTATCATTTTTAGGTCCTGGGGAATCCGCTCCCCTCTGGGCGTCTGGCTCTCATGTATGACAGTATGTCACTTCCGTACCTGTCTCCAAAGAGTTTTTTTTTTATACTCTAAGCCATTTCTTCGGCAGACTCTTTAGGTAGTTCAAGACTCCTCATCAAATCATTCAATTCATCTTGAATTCTTGTGTAGACACTATGTAGCGAAATCACTGTCGCTACACACTTGATTAAAGATTTCGTCAAATGCTGGTTCACAGATCGGATAAAATGTTGGAACAGGTACTTCCTCTGAATGTGGCAACTACTGGCAACGGTTTTTAAATCGATTTTATGCCTGGATAAACCATTTTCTTTACGTTATCGGAACGCAAATCAACAGCAGAAAAACAGTCATCAAAGTGATCTTTTTGTTCCTTCCATTGCATAGGCACTCCAAATTGCATACGGCTTCTTTGACCACTGACCTATCGTCTCAAGTGTTCACAGCACATTTTACAATCAATTTGAGGACTAGTATTTATTGACAATTCTTGACTTAACGTAAGAAAACTGAGAATTCATTGTAAAATCTGTTAGGGGTTTTCTATATTTTTTTACTGTGTATTCACCACAAACGTAACAAAACACCTTTGGCATATTGAGACAACTTACTCACGATGCAGACAATCAGACATGATATTAAAATTAATTTACATAAAGAAATGTATGAGGCCTTTGCCCAGGGGCCTAAGTCTGCTATTCAATAGTGTCAGAATGGTCGATCATTGATCTCATAATGGTTGATTGACGACAAGCTAAAAAATACCTTAAGTCGACAGGCATACGGTACTTTTTGGCTTGTCATAAATCAACCATTATGAGATCAATGATCGACCATTCTGACACTATTGAATAGCAGACTCGGGGCCCAGGAGTGGGACAGAGCAGGCTAAGAAAAAAATAAAATAAAAAAATGTATCGATTAGTTAGGAAACTATACGCATGAAAGTACTGATTACAGCCATTTTTCAAAACTCAGGGTAAATCCAAAACTACACGTAGGAAAATAAAATAAAAAATAGTTTTAGGGACGCATTTACGATTGATAAGTCAAATCATTACTTTTTTAAACAAAAGTATGTTTATTAAATACAATGCTTTGTATTTTTTAAATGTTTTTGCTACTTATTGTAGATAGATGTGCAAGGTACAATTCTTAACTATAAATATAATTTTAGATATGTCCAGTTTCTCAATAAATGTACCTAAGTGAAAAAATTTTACTTCGGTAAATGCGTCCTTAACGGTATCTCTGCACCAAAAATTTTCTTTGTTTTTGTTGACCAGTGTTATGGATGTACAAATATCGGTATGAATTTGTTATTAAGTTTACATTCAAAACAGATTGAATTCTATATCTCAGAACCTATGACTCAAAATAACAGTGGAAAAATATTATTTATTATTAAAGTGTTTACAAACAGCAAATGTTTAAAAATAAATTTTCTTGATAACTTTCCATTGACCCAAGTTTATCTGAGTATTTTTATTCCATTTAACAAACACACCACACACATTGTAATTTAAACCTTGTGCCAATGTCTCTACTGTTTGTTACAACTATAATAAAATATCTATAGATAAAAGGGTATTTTTAGTACTTACATCTCCTTTTCCAGCAGACTCTTGATGACTTGGCTGCCCTTAGCCAAGTCTTGGTCCTGTTTGTTGCAGAGAATCAGCACTGGAGCATTGTAGCTCTGCACAACTGGGTCTGACAGCACTGTGTATAAGTGTCTGGAATGGACAAATAATCATAAAAATATGAGATTTTAAAAGGTGTATTAAACCGAAATTAGCCTGTTATGCTCCCCTTGCTAGCATACAAGCCTTGCTAATATGAAAGTTCAGATTGAATAATAATCAGTTTATTCTGAAACAATTTCACAAGATAACAGCAAAATGATGAAAGCTTCAAAACACATGTAGCGCAGCTAACATCACCCTGCTCCAGATGAAGGATGCCCTATATCTTAAAACTTTAGGTGCTAGAACATGTCAGTTAACACAAAGTTTCCCTTTTTCATGTACTTATAACAAAGTAAAATAACTGCTTTGAGTTCAACCCCACAACTTCTACTATAGCTCTCATACTTTAATCTTAGGAGTAAATTCTATGTTATTATGTATTAGTTTTGGTATTTTTTGGTGGTGTGCTAGTATTAGAAAAGTTTATTAACCTTTTTAGCGCCACGGTCGCGTATAGACGACAAGCCGAACAAGCAAAAAAGTGCCCTAAGTCTGTCGACTTAAGGTACTTTTTGGCTTGTCGTTTTGCTTGACCGTGGCGGTCAATGGGTTAATAAAATACTTACTCAGCGACATCTCTGATCTCCTTTTGAATGGTGACGGAGTCAATGACAAACACAATAGCTTTGGCACTATTCTTGTACTGATCAAAGAATTTGTTTCTCAGTCTCTCCTGGCCAGGCAAGTCGACCAACTTGAAGTTATTCTGAAAATGGTAAAAATAAATTTAATGATGACCTTGACTTTTGATAACTATGCCACTGATCTTAGTTATGGCAGGCTAATATTTTTTTCAAATTGTGTTTTTATCTATTTTTAAATCTTTAAAAATAAATTGTACTTATAATAATTGATAAACAATAACAAAAAACATTGTATGTTAGTTTGAAGTATAGATTTGATGTAGATAAACTTGCCTTTAGCAACACTATCAATATTTATCTATTGAAAGTGAATGTAAAGCAGTAGTCATGAGTCAGTCAAGCGGAAAATTTTCTTTCAGAAACCAGGACTTATTTGAGGTCATTGACCTGGAAGAGGTTGTTAATGCAAAGTTAGCTACCAAAGCCTGTACCATTTTAACAAATGTTTCAACTTGTATATGTACCGTAAAACACTATAATCATTTATATTTTAAAACTTACATTGGGCGTAATGTACTCTTCAACATTTTCTCTCATAGACGTAAATGTCTGTCTATATTGTGAATATACAAGTCTCACAAACAAAAGAGTTTTGCCAGAGTCTGAGAGACCCATCAACAAGACAGACTTACGAAGAGTGCGTCTTCTTGAGAAACAATACCAGAACACTGAAAAAGAAAACAAAAATAATATAATTTAGATTGGCCAAACTGTTTTTGAATGACTGGGGATAGTAAGCATACTGTCAGTCAAGGTAAAAATAAAAGATAAATTAAGAAAGCCTTTGTTCCTTTCACGTGTTCCATTGGTTCCATTGCAATGTTGGCATACATACCAATATGGAAAGAATTTAAGGAATTATGAGAGTACCTTAACTATCGAAAATAAGGAGTTTCGCTAATGGCTGCTATGTTCTATGCAATTCATTATTTTCCTAATAAAATACACTTACCCAGAGTAACCAGAAGAACTATGACGCTCAGTAAGGTTATATAGCGAGGGTCATTCAGCATTGGTTCGGTGTGAATCTTCTCCTTTATTACTTCGGGCTCCATGATTGATCTTTTCAATAAAAATTGTAAATGCTATGTTATGAAAAGAAAATAAATTCAAGTAAACTTCAACACACCGACACAAGGTGCGTTTTGCTTTTGCTTTTGGCAAATAGGGATGGAATGATGACGTATCACGTACACGATGTTTATTTTGTTTGTTTTGCTATTATTTAGTCGAATAAATAACTGGTATTACTATTCTCAATTCTCACCTTCAGTAAAATAGACTAAACAAACGCCTACTCTAGATTACAGGAGTAGGTAGGGCCCAACCGCCCAAAGAGTATAACATTTATTATTTTAATCTTTGGAGTTTAATAAATGAGGAGGTTCTTTTCAAAACTTGACTATTCCACTTTTGACTAAAAATGTTTTTTTTTTGGGTTGGTAACATTGAAATCTACACGATGCAAAAACAAGAGCTTAGCTACAAACATAACGAACAAAACGCGATAGATCCACTGGAAAAAAATGAATAAAACACACGATTTGGTCAAAAGTAGTTAATTCCACTTCGAAATGGCATTACCCACTTCCAATATTCATTTTTGGAACAAAATATGATTAATCCTGAAGATAATTTACTATTATGTGCTTCTCGAAGACACACAGCGTTGTATTGAAGAAAGCTGTTGTAAAAATGCCTTAAACTGGTATCTATGGTTAAAAACTTACCAAATTGTCCATGGTTTTATACCTGTCTCTGTCTCACACCAGCGTGCGCTCCTTTTCTCGCAGAGGGGGGCGCTTGACTGACACGAGCTGTCAATCTCATAGCGTTTGTAAATTTTGCCGGTAAAACATCGAAAAAAATTTCCAAAGTGAAAAAAAGTGTTTTAATACATTAATTTACTGTATTAAATTAGCACACAGCGTTTATTTAGTGTACGTGTTGCGTTTTCGGTTGTGAATTCATGTTTTATGATGAATCCAGACGAAATTGTGCGGGTAAGTGGCAGAGACGAACAAAGTTCAAATGCTGATTATCCGTATGGAGTTCAGTATTCGAATAATGAGACGTGATGGTTAGTCGTCATCATCATCATCATCTTCATCCTCGGAGGATGAACTTCGCATCTGCCCCAACAAAAGACGTAAAGTTTCATGTAAGTACCTACCAACTAGTTCAGACTTGTTCCGACCCGTGAATAGAAACACGGGAGGTTTTTTGTTTATATCTAACTTACCTCTTCTACCGACCGAGTAGTCAATCAGGGCAATTGCCCGAACAACGTTATAGCAATGTAGCTACTTCGGCATAGAATTTATTTAGATATCATTGTGTAAATTCTCGTCAGAGAATTTGGTACCTACCGACTTTGACGGAAAACAAGTATCCCACACGCTGACCAAGAACGATTACAAGATTTGGGTAACCTTTACAAAGAACATGTTCTTGAAAGGGATTTTCATTACCAAGAGGGTATTACAATCTTGCTAGTTCTGGTTTTGTAGATTAAAATCAACAAAGAGTTGTGTGAAGAGTTTTAGAAGTAGGTATTATCTAACAATATTTTGAAACATGACCACATGTTATAAAAGACCTTTTAATAACATTATTGTTAATTATTAATTTAATCAGATTGTTCAAGAAGATCAGTTAAAAAGAGGCTTGGCACCTTGTCATGGCCTCCATAAGTGGATCTCAAGTTTTCCCTTGATACTAATGCTTACATTAGAGAAAACAGCCTTTAGTACTCCTCATGTTTAAAAGTAAAAGATCATGGACATTAATTACAATTCGTAAGATTACAAAGCAAATAGCTCCCAACACTAACATTTCCTGTTAGTTTCACAAGCGGATGTGCCCAATTTCTTGCAGACTAACATTTTTGTTCATGAAAATAGACATTCAACAGGCCATATTTTATTATTTACCAGCTGCAGTAACATACAGGAAGTTCTTCCGTATGACTTATTACAACGAAGTGCTGCAAATGCTGCAATTAGCAGCCTCACCGTTTGGCCTGTCATCAGAGGAGCTTGTTGCTTCTAGTAACTGCCACTAGCGTGGATCTGGCTATAATATAGTCCGTGCCTCGGAAAGCACGTTGAGCCGTTGAACCCGGCTGCCATAGATAGAGCAGTTAGTCCCTGGCTTGAAAGTCAGATGACTAGTTTAACCACAGGTTTTTATTGTGTTACACAGTACTAACTGCCTTATGGAGGTCAGGTAAGCTGTCGCTCCATGTAATATACTGGCTGCATCCGGTTGAACTGGAAGCCGACCCCAATGTAGTGGGGATAAGGCTAGGTAGATGATGACCTTTTGACCTGTCATTGGCCTCAAGAATGTTTGTCACTGTAACAAACTGGATTGCAGAGATCCTACGAGCACAAGGTTTCCCTATATTTGTATCTGGACGATTTTCTGTCAATCAGGATCGTAGATCTTTAGTTAAGCTTGGCAAGTAATTGTTTTTTACCCCTAATAAATAAAGTACAGTACGGGTTTCTCAGGTTGCGGAAACATTGAGAACATTGGGTACCTACAGTAAGCCTCAAAAGTAGATTAACACTACTCAATCTCGAGTCTGGTCTTCTTCGGGTCTGGGTATTTGTGTCATGTGAGTTTAAATGTTTGTGAATGCACCCACGATACAGGAGAAATTCCTAGTGTGGTATATAATACAAATACTCAATGTTTTAAAGCAGGTGTTTTATTTATTTATTTATTAGATACACCAACAGCAATACATACTTAAAAGTTACATATTATAAAATATTATAATACAAAAGTGCTGGTATGTAAGCCCATAATAGGTATACACAGCATTCACCAAAATGACAACAACATTTCTTAATAATAAAATATAAAATAATACAATTAATGTTTTAATAAAAACTTGTTAAATATTACTTGTTACCAACAAGTTATTGAAGAGTAAGGAATATTTTAAAGAATAATTTTCTGAAACATTAAAAATAATAACTGGATGCCTGTACATCAATTAATTAAAATCCCGAAATGTGAAGCTACTTCTGTTGCTGACCGTACCTCGGAATGACACATAAATTGTCACAAATATGTTCTGAGAGGGTTCTCAGGAAGTAAAATAATAATAATAATACAGAACTGGGTAAAACTTGCTTCCAAGATAATAAAGCTCAACATTTGCAAGATGTTGAGCAAGGGAAACAGTTCACTGTGAGAAGCACATGAGCTTAAATTTTCAAATTACACAGTAACAGCCCAATTAAACAGCACGTTCCTGATAGGTAATATCAGGAAAGTGGAGCCCCATTCCAAAAACCCTGACATTCAAATATGTATACATAAAAGTAACAGATGTTGTATTAGCAGCCATTTAGTCAGCGGATGACTACATGGTGCTGTCAGCGGATGACAACATGGTGCACACATACATATTTAGTCCAACAACAGGACTCTCGTTGTCGAGGGGGGGGGGGGGGGGGGTATTCCCTTGCACCACTGAGGCTCACAATCAGGCTCTTAAAACCTGCAGAGTAGTTACATTTAACTCTCTCAGCCACATAACTCTCGGAGAGTCTAAACAAATTTGCAGTTCGCCTATCAGGGGATTGCAAAGTACCAGTGTGGCGTCTACTTACTACCCCAAGCCGCGGAGGCATGCCACGGAGGCCACGTTCAAAGTGTGGGGCGTCCCAGACGTAAATCTATTCGCGTCAGGAGAAACGGCTATCATACCAAAAAAGTATGAAACATTCAATACCAGAGAGACGGACGCAGTCTTCTGGAATGCTTTCAGCCGACAATGGTACTAACAGCATGGGCGCAGGGCATTCTACCCCCCAGCTGAGTACCATAAGTCTAACTCATTAAAATAGCATGGGCTGGGCATTCCACCCCCCAGCTGAGTACCAACAGTACTAACTCATTTAAAAAGCATGGGCTGGGCATTCCACCCACCCAGCTTAATACCATGAGTACTGACTCATTTAAACAGTTTTAAAGGAATGTACATCCTAATAACAGTAGACCAAATGCATTTGGCTACTTAACCTGGTAGCGAAAGCCATAACAGCTGCTTCCGATGACGTACCTGCGGAAGGTATTAATAAATCGGACTACAGGCAACTGTCCTGTGTCCTGTCCTGTACAGGTGGATAGGTTAACCTTCCTCGCCGAAAAAAGAAAAAAAAAAAAAAATGGGGAGGGTGACCATGTCTCTCACTAGACTGTAGAGGAATAAAACTTGTTAAAAAGTAGCTGGAGGACATCTACTTAAACAACATTAAGACCCCAATTAAAAGAGGGTTAGCCTGGTGTGACACCAATAAAGTTAACCCAGAGCACCTGAAGATGTGCTAGTTGCAAGGTTTTTTAGCATAATTATTTTGAGAAGACAAACTAGTTTATAGAACTATTCTCCTAGATAAATCAGATGTCTCAACTTAATGTGCAGCATTAAAAATGAATACATTTTTTCATTCATCAAGTTCCAATAGTTATAAGTACTAAGCCAGTAGTACAAAAACCAACAATATGAGACACTGCAATATTATTTCACTGGCCAAAAAATTTCAGTTTATTCAAGCTCCTTATTTGAGATAGCTAGGCAAACAGTTTAATTACTCTTTCTAGCCTTAGATCATAGAATTCTGGATGTCACATTATTAGAAAATAACCCTGAAAATCTTATTTTTATGTAAGATGAGATCAGTCTTTGACCAAAGTTTAGTTTAAAGACAGATTCAAAAACTCACAGACATTCAGGTTGGTTGTTGCGGAAACACCAAACCATGACTGTGTCTACTCTATTAGAATACATTAATAACTTACAGAAAAATCTCAAAATTATAGAAGCACAGACAGGAGTGTCACAAGTTTATTTATTTCTCTATCAGGAAAATTAAAACCTGCTCCAAGAACAATGATTGCAGGTTGATATGTAGTATTCTTAAAGATGCTAATATTGATGCCCCATCAGGCAGCGTCAAGTCAGCTGTGACCTCTAGAAGATGGTTGGAGTAAAGACTTGTACAAGAAATACTTTGATAGAAGAAACTGGATGAGTATTTAAACATTTCAGAAATTTCATTGACATCCATTTAACAAAATTGATAAGATGAACTCCAATGTTGACTTATTTATTGCAGTTCAATATTTCTGATATTGATTAGGTTGACATTTGTATTACATTTTGAAAATACAACTCAACATTTTAATTGACCTACCTATTCCTTGTTAAAGGTTTAATTTAGAATTATTTTCTTGTAACTCTATTAAGTAATTATATTTTTTGTTTAATTTCCAAAGAAGTTAACAATTAAGTAAGGAGTGTTATGATTCTTGTTATAGTGAACTATAATAAAACTGATTTATATTCTAGAAACTGTAATATAATTCATTCATCATAGCGTTTGTGTCTATCACCAGCAGATACCAAACAGGTCTTCAATACAACGCTGTGTGTCTTCGAGAAGCACATAATATGACTGTTTTGCATTCCAACAAAACAGGTATTATGTGTGAAGAAGACACACAGCGTTGCAGCAAGTCTCTTGCTGGTGCCTTGAAGACTATGAGATTGACAGCTCGTGTCAGTCAAGCGCCCCCCTCTGCGAGAAAAGGAGCGCACGCTGGTGTGAGACAGAGACAGGTATAAAACCATGGACAATTTGGTAAGTTTTTAACCATAGATACCAGTTTAAGGCATTTTTACAACAGCTTTCTTCAATACAACGCTGTGTGTCTTCTTCACACATAATACCTGTTTTGTTGGAATGCAAAACAGTCATATTTTAATCTAAATTGCAACAAAACATGTTTTGTCCATTCATCCGTCCATTTTTCAGCTAGAACTCTATGCTCTTTACTCTTTCGTTAAGGTTGATGTTCCAGGGTAGCCCGCGAAATTCAAATTTTCTTAAGTTTTTTGCAATTTGCAGGCCAGTGATAGGTGGTATGTTGATGAACATTTGATTCGCGGCGTCTTACAGCCGCGTTTGAAGAAAATTTGAATTTCGCGGGCTGGTTGGAGGATTCACCTTAAGAACAAAGAAGCTGAGTTTGCTTGACACAAAAGTCACGTCATGATTGTCATTGATTCCTCTAGAGCTTGCAACAAAACTTGATTATTCCAGCACAGCCGCGTCAGAACTAGATTATTCCATTTTAAATTGTCGATTTATTCAGTATATATTAATCCTAAACTTTTGAAACCTGTACCACACAATGAGTATTATGCTTATATGTGTCGGTACATATTATCAAATGAGCTTAAGTCCACCATAGACACTTTCAAACATTTTTGGTTATCCTGATTTAGGCGCCAAAATCAAAAATGGCAGTTTATATCAAATTGACCTAAGTCTACCATTTCACATACAAAAAGGTTCTAAATGTTTCATAACTGCATAAGTCACAATGGCAGTGTTAGATCAAACATGCCAAAGTCCATTTGAACCAATCACAGACAGCGCTGCGCTGTGTCATGGCCGCCATTGTTGTCTTACTCTCGTGGTGTTTGTATGGGTTTTTATTTCAAACGAGACTAAATCCATGATGTCACTATCAAAAATGCTTTAGTCCCAATTATAAACCAGTTTATTTGAATTTCTGATTGTAGTTTTGCCTTTTTCTTTCGTAGTCTTGCCAGTGGATATTATTTTAAATGTATTAAAAGTGCTTGTTTATAATCTACCTTCAGATTTTTGATTTTCTCCGCCTCGGGGCGACAGAGGCGAAGGGGCGGAGGTAGAGGTCGAGCGCTGGGCTCGGCGTGAATAGTAGTTCGTATTGAGTCGCGCTGGGCGTCGAACGAATATATAGTAGCCATAGCTACCACGGGTGAAAGCGCACGCGCATTGATTAAATCGACTTGTGGAGTCATTTCGCGGCACCCAATTATACTAGTTAAGCAGTACGGTTAGCGACGCTGTGAATGTCGAACGGGTTATTGATAATATCATTGGTTTGCCTTGTCACGGGAGTGCTATTGGGAAGGCACCGAGGCTTTTGTGGTTAGACTAATACGGAGTGAGTGTGGTGGCTCGCGTTAACGGTGTGGCTTGCAGCGACGTGGAAGAATCGTCCGGAACTACCAGCAAACCATCGCAAGGTCATATACACTCATTATACACATACACAGTTACACAACTTGCGAGGGGTCAAGGAAGTGAGACCGGCTCGAAGAAATGAGGTAAGGGTAGCTTTAAGTTCAGAAATTGTAATATTGTTCGGAGGCGCGTATCGCGTGTATTTGATCACGTTAGGACGGCGGCTGTTCTGAGACCTGTCTCCCATGGGCCCGAGATAAGGTTCGGCTGAGTCCTGGCGCGATCAAATTCTGGTAGCAGAGCAGTGGTTATACCCACTTGTAAAAATTAGTAGGTACTTGGTACCAATTTACTTGTAAAAATTGTGTTCATGTACAAATTCAACTTGTAGGTAGTAGTACATTGACCTACATACCAGTGTACACCTCAAGTTGAGTTTGGAATTATTAATAATAAGTACATAAATGGAATGTGAATATTCGTTGATAAAATAATTTGTTATTTACGTTCGGTTACGCACAAATATAACCTCATCACAAATCGTGTTATGATTGTCAACATTTGAGACATAGAGGAATAACCTCTAGAGCACGTAGAGGAATAAGTTCAAGAGTTGGCATAGCGTCGTAGATTTATTCACTCAACGAATATATTATTATTGTTAGTTCCGGATACAATAATTGTTATTTTTTTTGGTTATTGTTATTTATTATTGCATAATCGCGTATTGAAGTTGGTACTATGGCTCCGTCAGTAACGAAAACTATCGCAGCCAGAATCGAAGCTGAATTGAGATGGTTTTCATCGGTTGTTACGTTGGTAGGTCGCACCGATCGTGAAGATGCGTTATTGTCACGCGCTCGGCAAGTTGACGAACGATATGACGCCGTGTTAAAGTGTCACGCTGAGTATTTAGCATGTCTCGAATCGACGGATCTGTCGTCGGTGGACAAGGATGCTCAGGTGGTACGGGGCAATGTGGACCAGTGTGGGGAAATGTCCATGAGCATAATCCAGGCGGCGGCCGACATTGAGCGATCGCGCATGGGTGACGTCAGGGAATCATGTCGGCCAGCAGGCGTAGGAATTCAGGCGCCGTTGCCACCAGTACATGTACCCGAGTTTAGCGGCGAGTATGCCGATTGGCCGCGATTCCGCGATATTTTTAATAGTGTCGTGCATTCGCGTACGGATCTCTCGCCCGCCTACAAGATGGCTCAATTAATGGGTAGGCTTAACGGTGAGCCGCACGACATCTTGACCCACCTGGAGATTACGGACGCCAGTTATGAGACGGCATGGGGCCTATTAATCGACCGATATGATAATCGGCGATTAATAGTTGATGGCCTCATCGATAAGATGTTTGAAATCCCGAAGGTGTCTAACGTGTACGAAATAAGGGCGAAAATCCTTAATCCGGTCACGGTTGCGGTGAACACGTTAGATCGACTTAAGTTGTCGTTAGGGGACAATAAATATATCATCGTCAATAGGGTTTTACGGAAGTTGCCGATCGACGTGGTGGCGCGCTTTGAGCAGTCACATGGTGGCGAATCGACGGACCACCTCCCAAGTTACGATGACTTGAGGGTGTTTTTAGAAGGCGAGTGCCGGCGGGCGGATTGCCAAGGGGCATCCACGTCGCACCCTCCTCCGTCAACCCGACGTACGAGCGGGCCCAAGCCGGTTGAGCCCCGTCGGGGGGGGAAGAAATACCACGCCCTCCAATCGGAAGTGTGCGCCTTCTGTCGGAAGGAAGGGCACGGTCTCGCCGCATGCGCGGACTTTAAGGCGCAGCGGGTGCATAGACGAAGAGGGGTGGTCAAGCAGCGCTATTTGTGCTTCCGCTGCTTGGGGACTCACTTTGTACGTGAGTGCCACAGGACCACTAACTGTGGAACCTGCGGAGGAGCCCATCACGAGTTGCTATGCCTGGCGGAGAGTAGGGAGGTGCACGGAGCCTCGCCGGGAGGTCACCCCCCCTCTCCTAAGCCAGATTCGGGTGGTCGGTCACCCCCCCCTAGGGGGGGTGGGTCGGCCAGGAATCAGCGGTCGCCGCCCCCTCGGGGGGGTGGGCCAAGGGCTGATCCAGAGCACAACCCGATACCGTCGTCTTCCCCGCGGGGGGGGGATAGGCACCGAGACTCGGGCAGGGGCCCGGAGGTAGTACAGACGGGTTACGCGGCGTACTCGAATGCGTTGGGGGGCATGTTGCCACCCCCGAGTAGTCGCTTCTCCCCGCCTCTCGCAGAACGCCCTCGGCTGACGGCGCGCCCGCCACCGTTCGGAAGGATGCCAGTAGGCTACTTCCGACCGGCACGGATGTCACCGATGGGTCGGGAGGGTTACTACCCGGGTTGGGACCCGTATACTGGGACAGTATTTACTCCCCCTCCGGCAGGGGAGGAGGGAGGTGCCTCCTATTAGCAACTAGCAGCCTGTTCGTCAGTGGTGCCCACCCCGACAGTAACGGTATTATTACCGACGGCTAGGATTACTGTCAGGGGTACTGACGGACAGCCGGTGCACGTGCGAGCACTGTTAGATTCAGGGGCACAAGGTTGTATTGTGTCCAGCTGTTTAGTGAAAAAGCTGGGCCTTACATTAGAGCCATCACGGGATGGCGCCGTAGGTATAGGTGGCAATCGGGTGCCTCACCTCAGGGGTCAGACGACATTCCTGTTCGAGATGGGTGACACGGCATCGGTCACGCGGGTGAATGCCACGGCGATCGTTTTGGACGAAGTGGTTGGGGTCCTCCCTCAGACTCGGTTACCGTCTGCGGTAAAAGGGTTGACCAATGGATTGGAGTTAGCCGATCCCCACTTCGCGATCCCCGGACGGGTGGACGTCTTGCTTGGGTCTGACGTCCTCGGGAAGCTGCTCCGAAGCGGCAAACGGGAGCTGCAACCAAACGGGGTTGTGGCCATGCGTACCGCAGGTGGTTACGCGTTATTGGGCCCAGTACGGGAACCACAGCACTCAACGGATTATAGCTCCATATATTATGGCAGCGTGTTATCCGACGTCCTGCAACGGTTCTGGGCAACGGAAGAGCCACCCACCGCTCTTAGAAATAACCCACGTGATGAGGAGTGCGAAACATTCTATCGATTTAACACGGTGCGCCTCCCATCGGGTAGATTTATGACAAGGTTGCCATTTCTGTCAATTCGACCTCCGCTGGGGAGCTCATGGAGTCTGGCAGAAAAGCGGTTAGTGGCAATGGAAAGGCGCATGAAGCGGGACTCCAACTTCCGACAGAAGTATGTGGAGTTCATGCGCGAATACCTGACGTTGGGTCACATGTCGGTGTCCAGGGTTGACTATCGTCATGAGGAGCATTATGTGTTGCCTCATCATGCTGTTTTGAAGACACCTGACTCAAAGATTAGGGTCGTGTTCGACGGGAGCGCGGAGACGTCTAGCGGGGTGTCCCTGAATCAATGTCTCCATGCTGGTCCTAAGCTGACCAGAGACATTGCAGACATTCTCACGGACTTCAGGAGACACCAGGTTGTCTTCGTTACGGACGTACGGATGATGTTTCGTCAAACTGAGATTCATCCAGACGACCGTCGGTTCCAGCTGATATTGTGGCGAGAGAGCCCAGAAGAACCGATGGTCACGTACGAGCTCAACACAAACACGTACGGATTAAAGCCCAGCCCATATGTAGCCATGCGTACGCTACGAGAACTGGCTGATCAAGAACGGCTCCGCTTTCCCCGCGCGGCTGCTGTCATTGATAGGGACGTCTATGTAGACGACATTTGTACGGGCTCAGACAGTATTGAGCAGGCGCTCATCTTAAGGGATGAATTGGTGGCGCTCATGGCCTCCGGTGGCTATGAACTCAGGAAATGGCTGTCGAACTGCCCAGAGGTACTGGCAGGACTGCCAACTGAGTATCAACAAGACCCGCATTTGTTTGAGGATTCGGAGAATCTTCATGCGTTGGCCATTTTAGGGGTCCAGTATCGACCGAGTCAGGATGCCTTCACATACAGTTGTGAGGCCGAGTTGCTGTCGAAGACCTGGACCAAGCGATCGGTCCTTTCGACTATCGCACGAACGTTCGATCCAACCGGTTGGATCGCGCCGGTCACGTTCATGGGAAAGTGCTTCATTCAGAAGCTTTGGTGGAGTTGTTGGTTAGGGACCGTCACACCAAGAATTCACACGCAGGCTGTAACACCCTTCTGGGCATTTTGCAGCGTGAATTTTGGATTTTATCGGCCCGCAGAATCAAACGGAGCGTTGTGTTTCGTTGCTTGCCTTGTTACCGACTCAAGGCAGCCACAATGCAGCCACAAATGGGAGATCTCCCGGCCGATCGAGTCACGGAGGCTCGGCCATTTGCTGGCGTAGGGACAGATTTCGCGGGGCCTTTCATGGTCAAGACATCGCACCTTCGCAACGCGAAGTCGGTTAAGGCATATCTGTGTGTCTTCGTGTGTCTGGCGACCAAGGCCGTTCATTTGGAATTGGTGGCCGATCTCTCTACGGAGGCCTTTCTGGCGGCGTTAGATCGATTTGTTTCTAGACGGGGAGTACCGTCACTGATTCGGTCGGACTGTGGTACCAACTTCAAGGGCGCCGACCGGTGCTTAAAGGAAATTGTATTGTTTTTAAGTCAGAATGAGCGAGAGATTGGCACGGGCCTCGCCAGTCGGGGCATTTCGTGGTATTTTAGTCCACCTGGATGCCCCCACTGGGGTGGAATTTTCGAGGCAGTAGTCAAGTCTTCCAAGACTCACTTGTATCGGGTCATCGGCTCAACGATTCTCACCTTTGAGGAGTTGTCAACGGTGTTTTGCAGAATTGAGGCGGTCTTAAACTCGCGACCTTTGTGCCCGTTGAGCGCTGACCCGAATGACCTTGAGGCCATGACCCCAGGTCATTTTTTGATTGGCCAACCACTTAACGCCTTGCCGGAATATCCGTATACTGATGTCAAGTTGTACCGGTTGTCACGGTATCAGATGTTACGGCAAATGAGCCAAAATTTTTGGAAGCGATGGTCGCTGGAGTATTTGCATATTCTACGGCAACGCGTTAAGTGGACGGACAGGACGACCCCACCCTGCGTTGGAGACCTCGTTCTGGTTAAGGATGCTAACCTATCACCGTTGTGTTGGCGACGGGGGCGCATTGTTAACCTGATTACGGGCAAGGATGGGTTTCCAAGGATCGCAGACGTCCAGGTGAGGGACTCGATCCTTAGACGGGCAGTTTCAACTTTATCTCGACTCCCGGGAGTTTGAGCGGACCGACAACGGGTCGGTCCGGGGGGGGTGATTGTTTATAATCTACCTTCAGATTTTTGATTTTCTCCGCCTCGGGGCGACAGAGGCGAAGGGGCGGAGGTAGAGGTCGAGCGCTGGGCTCGGCGTGAATAGTAGTTCGTATTGAGGCGCGCTGGGCGTTGAACGAGTATTATAGTAGCCGGGTGAAAGCGCACGCGCATTGATTAAATCGACTTGTGGAGTCATTTCGCGGCACCCAATTATACTAGTTAAGCAGTACGGTTAGCGACGCTGTGAATGTCGAACGGGTTATTGATAATATCATTGGTTTGCCTTGTCACGGGAGTGCTCTTGGGAAAGCACCGAGGCTTTTGTGGTTAGACTAATACGGAGTGAGTGTGGTGGCTCGCGTTAACGGCGTGGCTTGCAGCGACGTGGAAGAATCGTCCGGAACTACCAGCAAACCATCGCAAGGTCATATACACTCATTATACACATACACAGTTACACAACTTGCGAGGGGTCAAGGAAGTGAGACCGGCTCGAAGAAATGAGGTAAGGGTAGCTTTAAGTTCAGAAATTGTAATATTGTTCGGAGGCGCGTATCACGTCTATTTGATCACGTTAGGACGGCGGCTGTTCTGAGACCTGTCTCCCATGGGCCCGAGATAAGGTTCGGCTGAGTCCTGGCGCGATCAGTGCTGCACTCTACTCCTTGGCTTCCTACAGGTCAATATTAGAAAACATCGTTTTCCCAGAAGTTGTTTATGCGTGACTTAGGTGCGTTTGATATGTATCGACACTTATATAATATTCAAAAAAAAAAAAAACGATTTACATTGCTGCATAGCTAAAATACGTTTTTCTTAAATTCTGAAAAAAATTGAAGAGTGGAATAGTCAAGTTTTGAAAAGAACCTCCTCAAATAATATAGGACGTAGTAGAACAAACTAAATAATTCTGGGTGAAAGTGACAAGGTAGCCCACGAAAGGGGTATGAACTTTTATAATGAAGCTGGCAATGGCATATCGACCAACCCACCGCCATTTTGTTTTTTTTTTCGAAATCACGGCCCACGATGAAAGTGGTATGTAAGGATATAAAGACGAACAAAAAACGTCATTTAACATTGTACCCTAAAAGTATCACGTTATCGAGATATTTGAATGTAAAGATCGACCATGAGTACAATGACCACATTAAAAATAGTCCTTTTACGTGTCCTTTTAATTAGTTTACCTTCAAATATCTCGGTAAGTGTGACACTTAGGTGTACCATGTTACGGGACATTATTTGTTCGTCAATCTGTCCAAGGGCTGCGATTTTGAAAAAAAATAACAAAATGGCGGGCAGGTTGAAATGCCACGTTTTTGCAATTTACCGATCAGTGTCAGCGTCAGGTTGTATGTTAAATAAAATAGGATTCGCGAGTATGGGCTACATTGTTATTAATGTTTTCATGTTTGTAATAATTTTCGTAATGTCTATTGTTCCTATTGTATAGGTAATAATATTACGCGAACTCTGGAGCTTAGTCCTCTATGATTAATTTCATTTTAGTGTACTACTTGTACTCTGTATTTACTACTATGAACACTATGAGCACAGAGTACATTGAATAATATAGGTTTAAGAATGGTTTAGGAGCTTGCACTGCCCTATAATATAATGTACTGTAGCTTGCACCGCTGCCGCTGTCCGCCTGTCATCGACATCAAGTGCGCCACTTTTTATAGTCATTGAGTGCGAGAGTAAATGGATGCCTGAGTTCTAAAAGTCACTAAATCCATTTTCTTTGTTTTGAGATATAATCATTTGAAGTGCAAAAAAAATTGTTTAAAGAAAATGGTCGTATAAATAAATTTGAAAAAAAATGGGATAGTAGTTTATTGAGTAAGCTTTAATATGACGGTCTGAAATACAATATGTTCTTATTGTAATGATCAGTATTAAATACTTTACATATAGGACTTAGCGCAAAAGTAGTGGAGTTAGAGACTTCTAATGAAAATTCTTTGGAATTAGTGACATATTACCATAACTTATGACCTTACTAAAGAACAAACAATAGCAAAACTATAACTTCTTTTCATTATTAGCCCTAGCTGTTAATTTTACCACAAAATTAAACCTTCCTTCTAATCCTCTAATTACTTTAAAATCACGTTTAATCAAATTTAACACAGTTTCATTATTTTATTATCTCTTTATTCATAAATTTCTTCTGTGTGTCGTTATTTACAAAATCTAGCTCTCTTGCTGAAGAAGTGGCTTCTAACAGCATCATGTCATCATAAAATTGTCGTTTTTGAACAGGAACATACTCAAGCAGTGTCTTGATATCCTGAAATTTTGCTGGTTTTAATGATATCATCCTTTGGTAACAGTTGCTGAGATCTGCGATGATCTGGTGATCTGGCCACCGATGCCAACACGATACAATGTCATCTTCTTAATATTTTGACCTGTCATTTAGGTAGCAAATTCAGGGTCTTAAAATCTTTGAAAACGTACCTACATTTCAGCATACAGCTATTCCAGTTATTGATGGCTTAACATGAGCACACAGATATTGCAGTTATTGATGGCTTACATGAAAAACGAGTCAAATTAAATTAAAAAACGGGAGAAGTTCTCTTAGATGGTGAAGTTGATCATAGTGAAATTGAAGATATAGATGTTTAATATTATGATGTACAGTATCATATAATTAATACAACGTTTCGAATAGGTATTGAATTTCAAGCTCTGGACAAGAAAAACCTGTTTTTTTTTTAAATTCAATATTTAAACTGTTGTTTTTATTAAAGGATACATCATAAACTTTAATTTCGCTATGATGAACTCCAATATCTGATACAAAACTCTCGTTTTTCATTTAATTTGACTCGTTTTTCATCATTCATTTTCATCATGATTCATCTCATTTGTCAAAATCGTGGCACTCTGTGAACTAATAAAATCTTGAATAATCCATGTGCTGAGTCGTTAATTTATCATATGCGGGTAGTTCTAGTTCGGTACACTTATCTGTTGCCTATATATCAACACTGGTAGAATTTTAAAATGCATGGACTTAGTGACTTATCACCAAAATTTCACTGGACTTGGGTATTTTTTGCTTAAATTTGTGACTTAGTGACATTTAGAACTCAGTTCAAAGGATTTAGTGATTTTAGGAATTGGAAAAAAGCCACTTCGCGACATTTAATTTAGAAAAGGGTGAGACCATCTGATAGAGAAAAAAAAAAGATTTTTTTTGAACTGGTTAACTCAATATCGGTAAAAATGGACTTAGTGACTTTTAGAACTCAAGCATCCAAATATGTTCTGTGCGCTCTGTGGTGCGCCGTGCGCGCATTAGTGGTGTTCTGTGGTGCGCGCGCTCTATTTTGTTTGAAATAGCCAAATCTTCAATAATTCAACATTATTATTCAATGGTGCGAACTGCGGAGTAGTAATTTAAACATTTCCTTGTGTATTTGCACGCTCCATAAAATTACGTATCAGCGTTTGTTATCTTTTTATTGACTAGATCACTCAACAGTGAATTCTGTTCATTACCTCTATGACGTACACCGGTACACAAACTGTAAATATTGCTCGTCCTGTACATAAAATCGAATAAACGTACTGCGATAATCAGTAAATATTTAATAAGTTGTATGGGTCCGAAAGCCTTACTTAATCTAACGAATTCTAGTTGCAAATTAGGATTAATCAATTTAATTTTAAGAAACATGAGTATCGATATTGGAGGTAAGTTCATAAACAATGAGTTTATAGCAGCAGGTTTCACATTATATTAAATACAAAGGTTAATAACTATAGTCACAGCAACTAATTGGTGCGCTCATTTAATTAACAATAACTATTATGTTTCGCAGGCATGAGAATAAAATACAAGGACAAGGATGAAACCTTTTTGGAGAAACATTTGGTGTCCAAAGAGCCTTTTGGGCAATTCAAGGCATGGTTTGACGAAGCTTGTTCACGGAAGGAGATTCTAGAACCTAATGCTATGTGCTTGGCAACTGTTTCAAAGTAGATATTGTTTCTTTATCTATTAACTCAACATCATAATACTATTATCTCTAATTTTTACACTATTTTTATCAGTTGACATAACATTATTACACTGTTGTTGTTGTATTCTATCTAACAGTAAATAATTTGTGTTCTGCAGAGATGGGTTTCCATCAGCTAGATTTGTGCTTTGCAAGGGATATGGAAAAGATGGCTTCAAATTCTTTACTAACTATGGAAGCAGGAAAGCTGGTGAAATGGTTTGTATTGTATTCATTTTTTTAAATAGCTGTACGGAGAACCTGTACTAGAGTACTTCATGGTTCAATTGGCACACGGCCATGAACTGTGGTTGTTTAATTTTGTTTTTTTTTTAATTGAATTTCCACAGACCAACTCTTAATCAACTATGTAGCACACGTATGTATGTGTATTTTTATATTAGACGGTCATATTACTACTGTTATCTGTTCTAAACATTCAATATTAAATGTAAACCATTTTTCTCACTTCAGGAGGCCAATCCAAATGTAGCATCTACCTTCTACTGGGAAATTCTAAACAGATCTGTAAGGATTGAAGGGCATGTGGAGAAACTTGATGATGTTGAATCAACCAAGTATTTCCACTCGAGGCCAGTGCCCAGTCAAATAGCAGCATGTACAAGTTTTCAGAGTACTCCCATTGAATCAAGAGATGTATTGTGCGAGAGGGAGTCCGTCTTAGAAGCAGAGTACTTGATACCTGGGAAAGAAGTCCCTAAACCTAGCTTTTGGTAATTATATTTTCTAAGAATGCAATTGGACATTATTTCATCATAATGCAAATTTATGTGACATCTTCTAAAGCCTTTAGGCTTGTTTTCTTCTATGCTACAGGGTAGTCCAAAACTGAAGTGTTTTGCAATTTGCCGATCAGTGTCAGGTTGTCTATGTTGATTAAAATATGATTCGCGACCGTAAGTAATATGGCTTTACTGAGTTAGTATGATTAAAATCATCAATACAACCGTTTTAGTTCAATTAACTCGTTTGAATGACTTTTACATCAAATAGGAGAGAGCTCAAAGGAGTTTAATAAATATTCAAAAGGGTTGTATTCATGAGTTAAAGATTATAATTCTGTAAATATGTACATATAATGGCCGTGAATGATATTTTTTTTAACAAACAACATGACCGTGATTGGCAAATTGCAAAAAACTTTGAATTTCGCAGACGTCCCTGTAGCTTCCACTTTAATCTATTGCCATAATCCCACTAGAAAAAATGAAGACACCCCATCAAACCATTTGAATGATTTCAGGGGAGGATACATAATTCGTCCCAGAGCTGTTGAGTTCTGGCAAGGACAAAGAGACCGGCTTCATGATAGAATCAAGTTCAGGAAACCCAAGGAAGGAGAGGTTCCTGATGGAAAGCTCCTACATGAAGGAGAAGATGGGTGGGTTTATGAAAGATTGTCCCCTTGAAAAATTAATAGATAACTATTTATTCATTTCAGAATGTCAGAAAAAGTCTTCCAGTATGTTATATGTGATCACAATTTTATTGCAAATATTTTAGTACAAATCGTTACTAATAAAGGTTGTTAAGGTTTATGTGTGATTTTTAATATTTCCCTTTGAATACCACCCATGCTCTTCCAGCATACTTCGCTGAATAATTTCCCATGAGTCAGGAGTTTTTGTTCAAATTGTCGAACCCCGCCTCCTACACCAAAGTAATATGTTTTTGCTGCTACATAAGCTGCTCCGTCTTTGCTCAGTCTATCTACAAACAGCGATATTAGTTTGTCATAGTTACTTTCATTGTAGATAGTTTCAGATGTGAGGATTATATCATAGACATCAGTATTAGGTAGCTTTTTGTTAAATGAATCCCAGTCTCCTGAATAAAACTTGCACCTTTGTATTTCTTTTTCTCGTTTATCTTCTTCTTCAATGTTTAATATTACATTGGGTATTGTGAAATTTTCTAAAACTTCCTTATTCTGAAATAAAATTTCAATTACTATTTTAATCTTTGTGTCTTCCTGGCGTGATTAAGTGACAAACATCCATCAATGCCAACTTTCTCATTTTCAATAGTAGTAACGAAAATAATACTGATGAGAGGGTATATTACACTTACATAATCCTGAAAAGTAACATTAGAATGATTCAAAAATGCATATATTCCTAAAATCCCAGCTCCACATCCTAAATCCAAGACATTACTCTGATCAAATCTGATTCCTGCTTGATTTTCTTCCAAATATTGTATTAAATCATAGGTGCACTCCCAGATTTTTAGTCCACCTGAAAATATACCATATTTAATTAGAACTCAAAGGGGTTACAAAAGCAGTGACTGCAATACTGCATAGCTGAAAATTAATAGAGAAGTATGGAAAAGTAAGACATGGTGTGGCAAACCCAAATAAAGTATAAGAGCAGTGTAATGATGATGATTTAATTAAAACTTAAGCTTGTAATGAAAGTAGGTAGGTATACTGAAAGTGTGCTGTGCTGTGTCTAATCGGCATGTTTTAGAAGTGCAATAGCATGCATACTCGCCTTCATATTTCCCAGCAACGAGATCACTATGTTCATTTTCTGCTAGTTCTGTCGTATCGGCTCTGCTCTAATATGTAAGTCATATGGGGTATGTGATATAGTTGTGCCTTGGGCTCGCTTACATAAGCAGGCGTACGAATATTATTATTTATGATCATCATGGTAATATACTTTGAGTATCGTACCTCGCTTTTCCTCGTCCGTATTCCACCTCCTTCCACAGCTCATGCACCTGCTCTGCCTCGCCTTACTGCCCAGCCGCTAGCCGCTAGCCGCTGCAGTTCACCATCTGTAGGTGGTAATGCCCGTTGATACTAACTACTTCTGTACCACGGGCGGGGAGGGAGTAACGTCAGGGCTGCGGATGCAGTCCATGACTATGCTACCTCTTCCAGGCTGTAAATATAACAAAGCATTAATGACATACTCATGCGCTATCATATCGTATGATCAGATCATACATTCCCAACTCTAGGCAGTTGCTCAGGTCCAGACCTTATAGGTCGACCATCACACTCTGCTGCCTCTCTTACTCTAGGCAGTTGCTCAGGTCAGACCTTCTATCAATCGACCCTCGCATTCTTCTACCTTTCGTAACTCTCTCTTTACGGCAATTACGTTAGCCCCTTATTGATCAGTATGGCGGGATAAATCTTCTCCCTACTGATGTATTGTAGGCGCGTTACACTGCGACTGCCGTCACCCGTAACGCACCCCTCTATGGAACTATCCTTAGATTATGTCTAGGGAACTGAGTATGCACATGCAGGCTCTAGGCACAAGCTCGTCTCGCGTTGCCGCCACGTGCTCACCCCGTGGCCACGTAACGGCTCAGCGCAGACTCTATAATTACAGCGTCATATCTACAAGCACCAGCTAACAACTCTAACGCTATGCAATATTACTTTAACTAGCAACCATGGCTACTTAGATTTACTTCTACATAAATCTACATACTTCCTTTATAATAGGGTTTCTACTTAGCCTTTATACTTAGCTTTGTTACAACTTGTTCACGATGTCAGTTTACCGCCGCCAAGGGAAGGGACGCCAAAAAAATGGACGATTCTAAACCGTTTCGTTCAGGAGTGAACTTACCATAGACAAACATTCAATCTTACATCATAGAGTTCGACATCTCGTTGTGCTGATACTAATTCGACTAATGGTTCAATCGTTGGTATTGCCATATCATTTCTGTTACATATTTACAATTATTCTATTTACATTCGCGTTACGTCGCGACACTCCCGGCCCGAAGGCCTGGCTAAAGTATTGTTAGGAGATTGCGCGTCCACTCCTTTATTTTTTCTAAAGCTCTAGTGGCCGCGCTTCTTCTCAGTTTTGTTTCCTCTTTAGAGTTAGGTATCTCAACTGGAGTGTTGCTGTCGGATTGTTTCTCTGACCTATCGTTCGTTTGAGTATCCTCTGACCCTTCTTCTCTTTCGTGAATACTGTCATGATTTATGATTTCGGTTGGGGTTTCTATTGGAGTCTCTTCCGGACATCTTTCCAATAGTGGGTTTTCTTCCCATACTATTTCTGGCGCTTTATTTGCACTGTCACATATGTTATTAGCCTCGTATTCAGCTATGTCATTATCATCCATCTCGAGGGGATAGATGTGAGCTATGGATCGAGTAAATTCCTTGTTTCCTATTTTGATTTTAGCTACTCTACACAGACCATCTGCTGCTCTAAGTAGGGATGATATCTTTCCTACTTTCCATCCTTCGCGATTCTTTGTTTCTCCTTTAATCTGTACAATTTGATCAATTTTAGGTTCCGCTTTAACTGTACTTCTCGTTTCTTTACGAGAGTGCCGATATCTTTCCCTTAGGCTAGGTAGGTATCGGTTTGTAAACATTTCTTTAAATTCTTCTGTCATTATTATGGCCTTCCTCCATCCTTTCACTAGTTCGGTTTTAGTTACCGTTCCTATTATTTCTTCATTTGAATTTGATGGTTCCATCGTTATACATTTTCCCAAGGTGAGGAAGTCCGCTGGTTTTAGGATCTGCTCTAATTCTGAATCTACGCTGGTAAGTGGGCGTGTGTTTATCACTGCTTCTATTTCTTTGATTGTTGTCGCTAGCTGTGAATCATTTAGTAGATGTTTCTGTAGTGTTCTTTTCATACAATTCTTGACTATGCCTACAAGTCTTTCATAGAATCCTCCGAACCAAGGTGCCAGTTGTGGAATAAATTTCCAACGAATCTTTTCTTTTACGCAATATTCCTTTGATACTATTTCAGATATCAGTTTAAAGTAGAGGGCGTTATCGGAGGTAACAAGAGTCGGTATTCCTCTTGTTGCTATGAACCTTCGCAAAGCAAGTAGTCCTTCTTCAGCAGAAAGGTCTTTGACCACTTCTAAATGAATTGCTCTCACTGCCAGGCATGTGAAGAGGCAAATCCATCTCTTGTTGGGACCCTTTTCGCTCACTAAGAGTGGGCCCATGTAATCTATTCCCGTGAAAGTGAAGGGTGCACTATAGTTTACTCTCTCTGCTGGTAAGGCTGGGGTTGGTGGTAACTTAAATGGTCCTCCTCCGTGTTTGACGCACCTCGGGCACTTCTTTATGATTTTTAGTACTTGTGCTTTTCCTTGTGGAATCCAATAGTTTTGTCTTATCAGGCTTAACGTATGGTTAGCGCCGACGTGGTAATTCTCTTCATGTGTTCTCTTTATAATATCGTTGGTAAAGTCGCACTCTCTAGGTATAAGTATTGGGTATCGTTTATCGAATGACCAGTCAGCGTTCTTCATGCGTCCTTCGCATCTTAATATCCCATCGATGTCTTTGAACAGTCTTAGATTGCGGCTTAAGTCTGTTTCTATTTCCTGGACCTCTAATGGAAAACGTTCTTTTTGTAATCTCTTGATCTGTTCGATCTTGTCACTTGGTATGTCCTTGTTATCTATTTCTTTCAGCTTAGGGATGGGTTTCGTTTCACGCCTCTTGAAGAGTTCTGCACTCTCTCCGCTTGTCGGACCCTCCCCACAGGTTGGAAAAGAAAGTGTCTCTTCACCGCGGTCCGCGGGCCACCACTTCGATTCTTTCAGGAGGAAGTCTGGACCTTTCAGCCATATCTCTCTGTCCTTATCCAGTGTGGGAGGTCTGGTTGCTACGTCAGCGGGATTTAATTCAGTTGGAACATACCTTATGATTAATTCTTTATTTTTCTTTATTTCTTCGATGCGTCTGGATACAAATGGAGTTAAGAGTTTGTTTGATTTATGCCATTCTATTACGATTTTACTGTCTGTCCACAATGTTTGACTAAGTAGTTTCATCTTGAGTTGTTTCATCACAAATTTAATGAGTCTACTTCCTATGAGTACTCCCAGTAGTTCTAAGCGTGGTATCTTAAGATTATCTTGATCCTTTATTGGTACTAATCTGGATTTTCCTATAATGAAATGTATATTTTCTCCATTCACTATGTACACTGCTGCTGCGTATGCTTTTAAAGAAGCATCAGTAAAGCAATGTAGTTGGTATTTTTCTGTGTCTGATACATAACATCTTGGTATGAATATCTTGTGTATTTCTTCTAGCTCTTCCCTTATCACATTCCATTTGTTATGTAATTGTTCCGAAAATATCTCATCCCATTTGAATTTCTGTTTCCACAGATCTTGTAGGAATAACTTTGCTGGAAGTATGTATGGTGTGGCAAATCCGCAAGGGTCGTAAATAGATGCAATAACCTTCAATGCTCCTCGTTTATTGTTTGCTTCTGTGTTGACGTCAAACTTGAGTTCGAGTGTGTCTTGATCTAGGTTCCACTTCAGTCCTAAGATCTTAGCGTTACTCTTTATTTGTATCCGGTATCTGTTTCATGAATTCCTTTGAATTGGAACACCATTCTCTTATATTCATTGAGATTTGTTGGAAGGTGTCTTTGGTAACTTGATACAATTCTGTTGCTTCTTCTTCAACCTGGCGATAGCAAAGCGCAGAGAAAAAAGAAATCCAAATCAAGGTTTTCCAATAATTCATGACAAAAATATCCCTCGCTATCCTACTTTATTTCCTCAAAGTGCATTGAAAACCGTCGCTTGATACACGTGGACACCTGCCATTGCAGTTCTTGGCTCAAAAACAACCCCGGCTACGGCTCGGGTGTTAATCCTGCCTCGAACGCAAAAACAAACACTCCACTTGCATCAAATTGTACTATTTCGGTCTAGTAGGTCGGCGACATCAAAGAGCAATCATGATAGCACGTCGTTTTCTTTCTAGTGACCATCACTCTCCTCGCCTTATCTTCGGTGAACTCACGTCGTTTTATTTCTAGTGATCACCACCTAGTGTTTATTTACTGATTAGTAACTTAGGTAGATATTATTGCTCATGGGTTTCTAGTCTAAGCGCTTTACCAAGCTCACCAGTCTCTCGTAGGCTAGGCCATAATTAGATTGTAGAGCTGGAGGATATTCGTTCCAGGGCCAGGCAACAGTATATCGACTTTCGATTATACTAGTTGTTTTATTGAAATTATCGACAGCTTCTTCTCTACTGGTTTCCGTAGAGTCGTTAATCCCGATGGATTCAAGTTCCCATAAGAATGAGATATTACCTTGGTTAATAGGTAAGTAAGTACTGATAGTGTCTCTGTGGGTTTAGTTTCTAGTTTCCCAGATAGTATCCAACCAAATATAGACTTCACTAAGTATAAATTGTCGTTCAGTTGTTTTCTTTCAGTCGTCATGAGCGAGAGGTAGTAATCATTGCCAATCAAGATATCTACTTGGTCTTGGAGTGATCCATCATCTGCAAGAAGTTCTTTATTCTTCCATTGACTTAACTCTTCCCTGGGGTATGGTACTCCTTTAGTTATTGTTGGTACGACGTTTGCATAGATTTCTTTCGTTCCTTCATGTCTGGTCTTTAATCCCAACTCGACTACGGAGCTGACGAATTCGTGAGGTGCCTTTGATCCGAATGTAAATACTGTAAGATGATCTTCTTGTTCTGTCTTTAAATCTAGCATGCTAGCTGCACTCTTGGTGATATAAGATCGCTGTGAACCTGAGTCTAATAGAATTCTGAATTTGCCTTCTTTGTTGCTTCCTATCTTCTTGGCACGGACTATGGCTGTTTGTAACGCTGTGGATCCTCTCGATCCGACCGTTGTCATAGTTACTTCTGTTTTTGCTAGTGGTGTCGAAAATTTTGTGGGGCACAAAGCTCTGTTGTGGCTATTTTTGCTGCAGTAAAAACAATTTTTCTTATTCTTGCAAACTCTAATGTTGTGTTCCTCTCTGAAGCATCCAAAACATCGGTTTTTCAGTTTTTGCATCCTTTCTTTGACATCTTTAACTTTTGAACATTGGTCATTATAATGATCCTCCCCACAGAAGATACACGCTATTTTTCTTCTTTTCTTCTGTGGACCTCTTGTCACCTTTTCGTTTATTTTCTTGTGATCTTCTCGCTTACTGTGTCCCCTTTTACGAAATGAGCTATCTCTCTCGGCCTGGTGCCGCGTGTTTCTAGCTTTGGGTCTATATTTAGTTTCATTCACTTGATGCTTACTGGTTGTACTAGCTTCACCTGGTTTCTTATCTTCTTGTGTTATATGTAGTGATTCAACGGTGTACTCGTTTTTAGATTTTCCCTCATTTGCGATTCTGCCAGCATCTTCTTTTGCCGTTATTATCAATTCGAGATGTCTTCGTATATCCTTGATCGAATTGCTAGTTGTTTTTAGTTTTAATTCGTATATTAGATCTTCTGGTAACTTCTCAAAGATCAAGTGTCGGAGGTGACTGTGATTAACATCCTCTTTAAGCGACTCTAATACCCGCAGATGTCTTTCTATATTATTGAGAGTGCTTCTACAGGAGCTCACTGTCTTCTCAGCAGGTTTCACCTTGGACAGCGCAGCATAATGGGCATCAATCAGGTGGACAGAGCTTCCATACCTTTCCTGTAGAGTTTTAACTGCAATCTGATAGTTTTTTCCAGTAATGTCGAAATCCTTCGATAGACTCCTTTGCCTTTCCTTTCACTGAGGCCTGTAAATATAGCAACTTATCGACATCTGCGATGTTACGGCTATCTATATTGGAGCGAAACTGATCCCAGAATTGGTGCCACTGCAGGATGTCACCTTCAAACTCAGGTAAGTGGAGTTTGGGTAGATTGCTGCTTATTATTTCACTACCTGTACTAGAGTGACTCTTATCCTGTGATCGTAACTTCACTTCGAGTTGAATAAGGTTCTGTTCAGCCTCGAGCTGGATTTGTGACATGGAGCTTACATCGTCCGCAGAAGGATGGTCTACCAGACGAAAATAATTATTTAAATCTTCGCTGAATCTGTTTAGTAATTTGGTAAGTGTGGCCGCAACAACCTCTGCTTGTTGTTTTCCTTCCGTATCACTTACTGAAAGGGTCGTGGATAGGTCAGAGTTCCTTTTAATTTCGTTGATTATCATTGACAAACGATTAAGTAAAATGATTTCCATGGCTGTAGCTTTTAACTCTTCTATTATCAATGAATGTATGATATGCTGAAAGCAGAATACAATCCAATAGTAGTTCAACCAGATCATACACTTCATTGATATAATATGAGACTTCATTATACACATTTAATTATTCTTAGTTATTCATTAATAACACAATCGCGAATAAAAATCGTTACTTATTTGCTAATCATAGTTGTATCATTTAATAGAATATCCTTACAACATAATATAAATTAATATAGCGAAAATGATTTCATAATGTGTCAATTATTACTGTCGAAATGTGGGTGTACTATTAGGTACACCTCTGCCTAACCCCTCGGGGATTACAGGCGTGATGGTATGTTGTGTCAATAAACATGTAAATACCTCTCGTATTTAATCGCACAATTGTCTTTCAAGAGACCATTAGAAGGCCATAAAAAAGCGTGAATGTTACCTGATTCACGTAGATACGAGCAATATTCTGTAGGCCGAACGATATGTAAACACTCAGAGGGATTCTCTATCCTTCCTGACGTGGCATAGACACCCACGTTGTTGGTTTCCAGATTTGTTGATCGGTATTGTTTCGTAGAACCGCGACGTCAAACAAAAGGAAACCATCAATTAAAATAGGTACCGCAAGTAATTTGACTACTAAGAACGTACTTCATTGCTATTTGTTACATATCATTTTCTTTAGTTCTTTACATAAAGTTAACAGACACGACTATGTATGTACTTCACTGTGATTTGTTACGTTACACTATTGTTTAATTCTTTTAATAAAATTTACAGACATCTTTACCGGTTTGTCAACAAACAGTTCAAGTAATTCACATTGAATGTATTACTTAGCAATTCAAGAGAAATTAAGCCGTCACAACTCAACTGTATAATATAAACAACACTCGTATAGTTGGTGGCTGTAGATTCTCACTATATTAGTCACAATTTCTGTTTGTTAAAGTTTGTTTACCGGCGACAGGTCGTATCGGATGACATTCGAGCGAAGTTGAGCGAACAGCTGACAGTTACGTTTCTTTTCACAGACGCCTTTAGAACAATAATCTAGTTTCCCAAGGGTTTGACTTCGTCTGAAGTTTAAAGTAATTATTTGCTTATTTAAGCTAGGTAGCCGTACGTATGTTGAGAAATATAACCAATTCAACATTAAAGTAATGAAACTAATAAAATCTCGAATATTGTTAAGTTGGTACTATTGATTATCGATTTTCAACGAAATTATTACGCAATCAATATTATATCTATAACTTATAATTTCATCGTTACAAATTATTATTTTATGACATAATTATCACACAATAAATAATCAAACATTTAGTAAATCATAGCACACATAAAATCACTTGGTCGCATTGCACACCAACGCCATCTCTTACCGGTTTTTAGAAGTAAACTTGGAAGATTTTGTTTTCAGATAAATCTATTGAATTTTATTCACTAAAGATTTTCATATCATTTCAGCTTCATTAAATAGTAATGAACAATTAGCCTAAATATCGGTTTAATTGTATCTCTTTAAATCAGGGCTTCTAAGTACCATTTCAACATTATCCGTGCAAGCTGCTATCTTGAGCTTGCAATCATAATAGTTTAGACACATAATTGTTAAAGTTTCCCTTTTACTTATGGAGCCAACACTCTAAAGGCAAGTTTCATACATATAAATAGGTGAATGCACAAGAAGGTGAAATATGGACGGGCATCATTTATAGTTCTTGTAGTATAGAAAACTTATTCTCATACTAATTCTCTAGGTCGCGTTGCTGTGGTAATTAGGTATGCATAAGTGGTCTCATCACTCTAGCAATATTCAAAATTACTTATAGATGGGTATTTATGTACATCAAGCTCTTCGATATACTCAAATCACAGCATGCTCCACCATGTCGTATCGGCTCTGCTCTAATATGTAAGTCATATGGGGTATGTGATATAGTTGTGCCTTGGGCTCGCTTACATAAGCAGGCGTACGAATATTATTATTTATGATCATCATGGTAATATACTTTGAGTATCGTACCTCGCTTTTCCTCGTCCGTATTCCACCTCCTTCCACAGCTCATGCACCTGCTCTGCCTCGCCTTACTGCCCAGCCGCTAGCCGCTAGCCGCTGCAGTTCACCATCTGTAGGTGGTAATGCCCGTTGATACTAACTACTTCTGTACCACGGGCGGGGAGGGAGTAACGTCAGGGCTGCGGATGCAGTCCATGACTATGCTACCTCTTCCAGGCTGTAAATATAACAAAGCATTAATGACATACTCATGCGCTATCATATCGTATGATCAGATCATACATTCCCAACTCTAGGCAGTTGCTCAGGTCCAGACCTTATAGGTCGACCATCACACTCTGCTGCCTCTCTTACTCTAGGCAGTTGCTCAGGTCAGACCTTCTATCAATCGACCCTCGCATTCTTCTACCTTTCGTAACTCTCTCTTTACGGCAATTACGTTAGCCCCTTATTGATCAGTATGGCGGGATAAATCTTCTCCCTACTGATGTATTGTAGGCGCGTTACACTGCGACTGCCGTCACCCGTAACGCACCCCTCTATGGAACTATCCTTAGATTATGTCTAGGGAACTGAGTATGCACATGCAGGCTCTAGGCACAAGCTCGTCTCGCGTTGCCGCCACGTGCTCACCCCGTGGCCACGTAACGGCTCAGCGCAGACTCTATAATTACAGCGTCATATCTACAAGCACCAGCTAACAACTCTAACGCTATGCAATATTACTTTAACTAGCAACCATGGCTACTTAGATTTACTTCTACATAAATCTACATACTTCCTTTATAATAGGGTTTCTACTTAGCCTTTATACTTAGCTTTGTTACAACTTGTTCACGATGTCAGTTTACCGCCGCCAAGGGAAGGGACGCCAAAAAAATGGACGATTCTAAACCGTTTCGTTCAGGAGTGAACTTACCATAGACAAACATTCAATCTTACATCATAGAGTTCGACATCTCGTTGTGCTGATACTAATTCGACTAATGGTTCAATCGTTGGTATTGCCATATCATTTCTGTTACATATTTACAATTATTCTATTTACATTCGCGTTACGTCGCGACAAGTTCCATTACATTCTTCAATCCACTTTCTTCAATACATGTCATTGCCTCACTTAACGCGACATGCCCAATCTCTACATCACCACAGGCGAACATTTTCGCGCGGCTAGCTACATCTTCCAATTTTTGTATTTGTTTAACCGGTACAACTTCTTCACTGTCCAGCCACAGTAAAATTTCTTTTTTTTCTGTTGGTTCACCTTCTAGCTGAATAATACTGTCATTTTCACCAGAAAAGTTAAATCTAAAAGTAGTCATGTTTCGTGTCAGTAATTAACTCTTGCAAGTAAAAGTAAAATAGTAATTTGTGGGTCTATAATTATTAATAAACGTAAATTAAAGTTATTTCGCGCAATAATCAAGCACCGCGTGTGTTTGTTTACAATGTAAAAGTTGACATTTGTCATTTGTCATCTTTGACAAATAGTGACAGACAACGTAGCTGTCAATGAAGGGAAAATTAAATATCGAATAATTAAATTAATTTTAGATTCGATAGGGCTCAGCTCGGTTTTTTTTTTTTTTTTTATTATAAATGGGCTTGCTCTTGACCTCAATCTTGCCCTAAGGGCAGAGATGATTGGATGATGTCGACGATGGAACGAGCTTACCCAGTAGAAGCCTGTTTACTCGCGACAGATTAGGGTTATATGAAATGAACTCGGAAAAACCGATGCAGGCAGGGAAGGGCTCAGCTCGGTATTGAGCCGTTGAGCGTCGTAGAGTTTTATATTGTTATTATTCGGACAGCGTGGAGGGACGAGAGGCTACGTACCTGACATAGTATTTTATACTCTTTGCTGCAAACTTTTTGATACGTATGTAAAAAATAGAAGACCAGCCATTTTTTGTACAAAAATTAAAAAGTTGGTTATGTCACACCGCCATATCATGTAAAAAAATTAAAGTAAATTTTTTCCTAAAAATGGATCCACATCTGAAAGAAAACTCTGCCCTAAAGAAATCGGTAAGAAAGTGTTTATATTTTTTAGTTTAGTAACATATTAAGTTCTTGAAAACTTCGAATGAACGCTTTGGAACTTGGAACCAACAAACAAAATTCATTTCATTCACTCACACGAGTTGTTAGCGTAAAAAGTTGTGTGAAATTATTACTGTATTTTGAATTACAAGTGTAAAAAGGGTTTTATCACAGTTAAAGTCCCACTAAAAATAATATTATTACAATGGCAGACGTAGCAAAAAAGGTAAACCTAATATTCATTTAAAAACATTGCTTTGTTTGACACGAGTAACGTACGTACAACTTTGATTAGTTAGTGTGACCTCACAGTCTGTCTGCTCAAGTTAGTGCTGCTGAATAATATTGTTTCGTGGTGAAATACTACTCTGAAAATCACTCTTACCCTTGGAAAAGCACCGGAACGATCAATTTATACAATGAGAGCGGTAGGTTTTAAGTTTTAAGAGCGCATAACCTCAACATATTGTGCGGCCGTGGGGGATCTTAGCGTAACAACGGATAATGGCTGTTGTTAGGTGGTGTGTAAATCTGGCACGTGTACCTGTTACAGGTACAGGATTACAAGGATTCTCTGAAGCAGAAGGCCGAGCATCTAATAATAAAAGGATTTCCAGAGAAGATAGTGAAATTAAATGAACTTCTAGAAACACCAAATTTCCAGAACCGACAATTAGCTGATGTACATCAGGTATGAATCATTTTGATTATAAAAATAAATCACTTTTGAATGTTCTATGAATCTATGATAACTTCAAAACAATATTTTGGTTTTTCAGTTCAGAAATGTGGCCATTTTGTTTCATTTCTTATTATACATTGTTGTGTTTAAATGAAACTTTCAGCACATTGGTAATAAATGATTGAACACAGTGCAATGTCGTTTCAGGACCTTAACATTCCAGTGCCACCCCCTGCAGCAGAAATTATTGAACCAAATGCTAAACGTCAGAGGAAGGAATCATCTGATGTGTCAAGCAACACATCTGAGGGCACTCGAGTGTATGCCTTGCCCAATGGCACTGTGCCATGCAATAAACCACTCAGTGACCTCATCAATCTTGTAAAGCCACACATTAGGGAACTGGTTGAAGATTCCAATTTGGTAAGTTATGTTTAAGTTAAAATGTTACGAATATCATGAAGAATTCATCATTTTACAGTATCATACTAGCTAAGACTTTGATGAAGGACCCATGCAAGAGGATTAATTCTTACGAGAAGCTTTCATTATCAATCAGCTCAGCCCAGTTTAGTCTAGTGTTGGGCATAGGCCTCTTCCAAGTTGCAGCAGATGAAACCTGTGACAAGGATTATCTTGATTATAATTGCTGCTGAACTGCAATTATCTGCTTTTATAAAACATTAACAGTCAGGAGTAGATAAGCATTTCATAATTGATATAAATTCATTATTAGATAATACAAAGCAAAGTAACATTTTGGGAAAGAAATGTTACTGTCAAAGGAGTTATTACAGTGGAAGTGTTTGTTGTAATTCGGAAGTGGCCTCTATTCAAATAAAGTAACAATCCTTCAACTATATTCAACTTGAGACAACCATTAGGTATTTTTATTTATTTTTGGAGATACAAGTAATTTCTATTTCACTATTATCAACATGCCTACATGTATTTGGAAAACTGTATAGATGCTATTAAGCCTAATGGAACTCAATCAATATCGACATCTGCACAAACACTGCGTATGTCGCCGCGACAGTCGCCAATTGAAACTACGCCGTATGACGTGACGCTGCAACCATCCAATGACATGATGTTTCTTTCCCTGCGCACCTCACAAATTGGGTGAGTTTTATTCTAGGGAGAAATATGCAAATTATCACTTCATTTGTTTACTACTGTTTGTGATGGAGGCTGACTCTGGGTCCTAGATGAGCGACAAATAAAACGACGTGAGGCTGAACATGAAGCAGCAGCTGCTACTACGATCCAGTGTACGACATGACACAGGGCCATCTGTAACCTATTAGAGGTGCTGGGCACTTGAGATGAATGGACCCCTTGTATGATGCAAGATGCAGAAGCGAGCGAGCAAAGCAAGCTTATAGTATCTTGGGGCTCTCGTGGATCGCGGGGCCCAGGATACTTGTCCAGAGTGCCCAATGGAAAAGATGGCTCTGGATGACACATCAATGTCATGCGACTTTCGTGACTTACATTCAATTACGCCTTTTTTTTTATTATTATAAATGGGCTTGCTCTTGACTTCAATCTTGCCCTAATAGTCCATCCAACAAAGAGATTGTAGAGTGCGTGAGCAAGGCCCTAAGCAATTACCTACTTCAGAAAATTGTTCAGGGTGCTTAGAGAGTTAACATACTAAAAGTCCTGACATCTAGGGGGTGAGGCGGAGTGGGGGGAGGGGGTTAAAGTTCCCATTTTTCAGTTTTTCGCTAATATCTTTTAAACGGTGCGTCATGGAGATAAGAAGTCTTCTACGCAATGAAAGCTTATAAAATTATGTACAACTTTTATCTTATCCACTTTTTCACATTCCTACCTATTTTCGAACTACACATTCCGGAAAAGTGAAAATTGAAAAAATCTGCTTGAATTGAACACTACCTTTTGTATACTACTTCCTTCACGTTATCTGGGGATAAAAAGTATCTTATATCTTAAATCAACTCCTACTATATCAATTTACTAAATTTTATATACACTTTTTCCAAATTTTCACCAGCGTACTGGTAATCACTGGTATCGGTACTTATTGAGGGAGGTCAGTCTTGCTGGTGCGCCATACCATTTGAGGAAGCACATCTTCCCAGCCTCGTCAACCTCACTGTGCGTGGAGGTGGGCTTGTAAAAGATCGCAGAATATTATTTTTTATATTATTTTTTAAGATTTATGATACTTTTTATCCCCAAATAACGTGAAGGAAGTAGTGTTCAATTCAAGTAGTTTTTTTTTTCAATTTTCACTTTTCCGGAATGTGTAGTTCGAAAATAGGTAAGAATGTGAAAAAGTGTATAAGATAAAAGTTGTACATAATTTTATAAGCTTTCATTGCGTAGAAGACTTCTTATCTCCATGACGCACCGTTTAAAATATATTAGCGAAAAACAAAAAAATGGGAACTTTAACCCCCTCCCCCCACTCCGCCTCAACCCATAGATGTCAGGACTTTTAGTATGTTAACTCTCTAAGCACCCTGAACAATTTTCTGAAGAAATCACTTAGGGCCTAACTCACGCACTCTACAACTCCATAGGGGTGATTTATTGGGTGGACTATAAGGGCAGAGATGATGTCGACGATGGAACGAGCTTACCCAGTAGAAGCCTGTTTACTCGCGACTTAAACAATTATTATTATTATTATAACTTACGCCCGAATACTCGAACGTCACTCAATTATAAGTAGCCCTCTAAACTCGTGCTATCTCTGTCACTCTGCGTTAAAGTAACAAAGACAGCACGAGATTTAAGTGCAACTTAAAATTGAGTGACGTTCGAGTATTCGGGCGTGAGTCTTATTGTGTAATTTTGCGTTGCCTTGCGTCGTGTCGCTTTTGTCGCCCATCTAGGATGAGGCGTGACAATTTGGCCTTTCCTACAGTCTTCTTGCACCTGGCGACCGAAGGATTTTTGCAGGTAAAAAGGCAGCTGGCACCAATCTGCACTGATCAACAAAACCAACAGTTGCGATTATGACCTTATATTCCACGAATGATGTTTAATTTGCAGGCTCTTACATGGATTTCTGTACTTATAATAAATGTCGAACCGATAACTCAGTATTGCTTACATTGTTCCAGCTGAAAATGTGGATATCATTCATGATTCCTAAAATCGAGGACGGCAACAACTTCGGTGTATCAATACAGGAGGATACACTCGCTGAGATTCAGTCCGTGGAGTCGGAGGCTGCCGCGTTCTTTGACCAAATCTCACGATACTTCATCTCGCGAGCGAAGATTGTGTCTAAAGTCGCCAAGTACCCACACATTGAAGACTACAGGAGAGCAGTCCAAGTCAGTATTTTATTCTGTCCACTGTATATCTACTTCTAGAAACTAAAAGGAAGAAGAAGACGCTTTGTTTTCAAGAACAATCCACCATGTAGGTATTAGACACACCTAAAATGGCAATCTCATAACATTTTACATTGAATTGGCTCTAAACTACAGAGAAAAAATCGTATCTTAAACAATGACCTTTAACTCAAGTAATCACTATGACTTGTTTATAATAATGCTTTCATGGAAAATTAATCATACCATTCCCTCTGTACCGACGTCAAAAATCCAGGAAAATGCAACCTGTTGAGTGTTGGTGTAAGTTATCCTTAATTGAATAGTCAACAGGAAAGATTTTGTCTTCTGTTTTTAATGACGAAACAAACGCAAAACTGCATATTTTTGTTTTTATTCTAGTAGCAGTTAATCAATAGCAGAATCAAGTGGTTTGTAACTTGAAATGAATAGATACTGATAGCATATTCTCTAATACACACCAACAATTTAAACACAGCTGTATCACAATTCTATAGCGACTGCGGCGTTCTTAATGTTCTTATCGCTGCCGCTGATAGTATACAACCTGGCGTCGATAGTACGTTAATAAATAAAAATACTTAAAACTAGTTCATAGAAATATTTATAAACTATCAAACAAATTCTCGTATCAAAATTGTGGTCATTTGTTACTATAACAAATAATATATAGTTTGTATAGATAGGTAGGTAACTATAGGTAGTTATCTGTGAAAATTTTATTTTCCGCCCTTGTTGTCGGTAAATGAAAAAAAAAACCGTCACGAGTTATACGCAGTCTAATAATTTATTGTCGTATTTTCGGCACCACCCTGTGTCATGTGTCAAAAAAAAACATTGCGACGAATTGATAACCTCCGTGTTTTGGAAGTTATTTAATAAGTAATACTAATTGATTTGTTTTTTCGTCAGGAATTGGATGAGAAGGAATACCTGTCGTTATGGCTGGTGATGTGCGAGATACGTAACCGCTACTGCTCGCTCCACGACATCGTAATCAAGAACTTGGAGAAGATCAAAAAGCCCCGTTCATCGAACGCGGAGTCTCTATACTAGGCATTATTTCAATCTCAAGTAGTCGCTCTTTAGTCACAAGCAATTGTAAGAATACATTGTGAATCTAAGAGTAATACATATACTGGCTTTTATACCTTAATTTTTATTCACTAGGCAGCATTTATGTAAATATTATTTCTACACAGACAGAGTATTAACTTGTGCTTTAAGGACGCATTTACGATTGAACATTTTAAAAATACAAAGCATTGTATTTAATAAACATACTTTTGTTTAAAAAAGTAATGATTTGACTTATCAATCGTAAATGCGTCCTTAATATAACTTTGAAAAATTTTGTATTAGTAGTTCTCACTTATTTTTAGAATGTGAGTTGTACACTATCATATGAAATGAAATCAGATGCTACACTTTCTGTTAATTTCTGTGTTTCACTGAAGTTAAAATGAGTGAATAGTTAACTCGAGTTCGAGTGTAGCGTGTGATCTACCACATCACTTAACTGTATTATTATATTTTGTGCTTTTGTCTAGTGATTAAAAACTAAGTGAGTACATCATGTTGTGGTCTTATAGCAAGGCGAGAGGCTGAAGACTCTTATTATAATGTGAGACTGAGTTCTGTGTCGTGACATTTCTTAGTGACATACTGCTGTTGATTGTGAGATTTTTGACCAATTTGTTTATATACAAAATTGTGGTTCCATGAAACCCTGTTTTTTTGACATAAAATATTATTCCCCATAGAATTTAAAAAGATGAACTTGCTATGAAACTACAATATGACTTTATAGACAGTTGTTCCAAACTATTCATAAATAGGTTAAAGTTAAGCTAAAATATTATGTTACTAAATAATAATTCATTGAGCCCTAGTGGTTGACATCTCTATAAAAAGGAAACTAAAATTTCTGTTCACAAATTCGTATATTTCAGGTTTCAATTCTATCCAAAAGTGATAATGATTGGCTAAAATATTCAATATTTAATTATGTACCCTATGTCGATAACGAATACATTTCTATGAATGTGTATAAATGCAGTTTGTATTTTCCCTATCATTTCTGGTTGACATTTAAAGATAATCAATAAAAATATAATTACTAATATAACCTATTTATTATTTTTCGTAAGTCAACTATCGGAGGAGAACAATTTCATTGATTTATTTTAACTTACGACAACATACTTTTCATTACTGCGTCCGTGGTAGAGTGGTTTAGGTGTTTTCCTAGTGACCTGGTTGTTGTGGGTTCGATTCCCACAGGAAATATACTTTGTAAAGTTGTTTGCAGTTTGGCTAGGACATTGCAGGCTTGAATCACCTGATTGTCTGAGAAAAAGAGGATTCCGTGCTTCGGAAGGCACGTATAAGCTGGTGGTCCCGGCCGCCAAATGGCGATCGTTAAACCATGTCAGAGGCCCTTTTTTTAGGGTTCCGTAGGTCAACTAGGAACCCTTATAGTTTCGCCATGTCTGTCTGTCTGTCCATCCGTCCGTCCTTTCCTCCTTCCTTCTACTGACTAAAAGCCTACCCATGTTCCTTCTCCGCCCTTGTGCCGAGGCCGCGTTATGCCTTTCGATAATCCGCAGTCCCGACGGGCGTCGGCCCTTGCGGGCCCCCTTGACATCTCTTTAAGGCGCGTGTGGAACGCGCCGTCGACACAGTCTGTTGCCGTCATGACGACGCCCGGACGGCGAGCTGGCCCATTACTCACCGTCCGCAGGCCCTCGTCTACGGTGACCGGAAGCCATCGCGTGGCCCCGACGCCCGAAGCGTCTCCCGCGGCGGCTGGGACGAGAGGTTCTTTCCCTCTCACGTTCCGCCACCTCCTTCGCTAGCATCACTGCTTCGCAGAAGGAGGCGACGGCGTCCCATTCCTTTTCGCCCCGGACCATGGCTTGCACCAGGGCCGGACGCGAGAGGTCGCCGCCGCCGATCGCCGCTACGAGAACACGGTGAGGCTCTGCCAAAGCAGGGCACACCTCCACAGTGTGCTCCACCGTGCCCTCCGGTCGATCCTCGCAGTGGAAGCATCCGGGCGTTTCCTCCCGCCTGATTCGGTACAGGTACCTCCCGAAACATCGTGTCCGGTGAGGACCTGCGTCAGACGGAAGGTGAGGGCGCCGTGGCTCCTCTCAAGCCACTCCTCAAAAGGGGACTTACCGCCACTATCGTGGCGTGCCCTGCACTGGGTTGCGACAGTCGCTGTCTCCATGCCTCCATGAGATCGCACCGGGGAGGTCAGTCCGCAGAGCGGCAATTTGCCGTGGCAATGTCAGAGGCCCTTGAGGTGGCTTGGAAACTCTGACACTAGGGGGTGTGTGGGGTCAATAGACCTTACTGTTACTGCCCACACAATAAGAAGAAGATTACTCATACTCTGAAAGTAGCGGTCTGAAGTTATTGGCTGAGGAGCGGGTTGAAAGTAATACTTTTAAGCCCTAGGGAGAATCGCTTTCAACTGATAGCTGTCAAATTATTTAAAACAAACCAGTGTAATTGGGAGCAATCCTATTGGCATCAAGCCTATTGCTATCAACCGATGTGATTGGGAGCAAGCCTATTGCCATCAACCGATGTAATTGGGAGCAATTAGCCTATAGGCTAATTGCTCCCAACACACACACACACACAGCTTAGCTATTACATTTTCGCAGCATAGCCTAAAAGCTTGCTGCGAAAATGTAATAGCTAAGCTGTGAAACTATGTGACCGTTTCTACTGATGCTAAGCTATGTAGCTGTGCGAGTAAGATTTGCTATGAAGATGCGCGGCGGCGGCGTCCATAGCACGCCTCCATAGCACGCATCCATAGCACGCATCTATTTATGCATAATTATATCGGATGATGGCAATTGGGTTGCTCCTAATTAGATTGGTTGCATGATGGCAATAGGCTCGCCCCTACTTACATTGGTTGATGGCAATAGGCTTGCTCCTAATTAGATTGGTTGATGGCAATAGGCTTGCTCCTAATTACACCGGTTGGTGGCAATAGGCTTGCCCCCAATTATATCAATTGATGGCTTGCTCCTAATTAATTTAGTTGATGGCAATAGGCTTGCTCCTAATTACCTAAATGGGTGGATGGCAATAGGCTTAATTGTTCCTAATTACATCGGTTATTGGCAATAAGCTTGCTCCTACTTAAATCGGTTAATGGCAATAGTCTTGCTCCTAATTAGATTGGTTGATGCCAATAAGCTTGCTCCTAATTACATCGGTTGATGGTAATGGGCTTGCCCCCAATTACATCAGTTGATGTCAATAGGCTTGCTCCTAATGACATTGGTTGATGGCAATAGGCTTGCCCCCAATTACATCAGTTGATGCCAATCGGTTTGCTCCTAATGCCATTGGTTGATGGCAAGGCTTGCCCCCAATTACATCAGTTGATGCCAATACGCTTGCTCCTAATGACATTGGTTATTGATGGCAATAGGCTTGCACCTAATCACATCAGTTGGCGTGGCAATAGGCTTGATCCTAATTACATTGGTGGATTGCAATAGGCTTGCTCCCAATTACATCAAATAATTTGACAACTGTCAGTAGAAAGCAATTCTCCCTAGGGCTGAAAAGTAGTACTTTCAACCCGCTCCGCAGGCATGTTATGACCTACTTTCAGAGTATGAGTAATGAAAAATATATTACTCTAATGTATATATATATGAATATAATGCTAAGTAATTACCCAATATTACCTGTACGTGAATATTTTATTTTTTACAGGTTTTTTGTGTCGGAAAGTTATTCAATCCTTAATGTTAAAAGTAGGTTCTTACCGAATCAGTACTGGGCACTCAGAAAAGCCAAATAAATTTCGTTTCAAGAACCAGCTGGTCCAGTCAGGTCCAGTCATAAGCCATCTTGACAATCATATTGATTTTATATTTTCTTTAGCCAATTATCTAATATTTTTCTTCGTTTACTTGATTTGTTTAGTCATGGTTAAAAATTGTTAAAGGTATATTTGGAGGCAATGGCGAGCGACATCGACAAAGGGAATTTTGGCGACAGCGCCCGTAACTCTGCGTTGTATGAATTGAAATTAAGAAATTCTAATCATGTTTTTGATGGTGCTGGAGAAAATGTACAATATTATAGTGATTCGGAATCCGATGCTTCGAGGAAAAGCAAAACACGTTACATAAATCCGGCTATTTACATTGAACCAGTGGAGTCATCGCATTCTGTGACATCTTTGCAGGCGGACTCATGTGTCTCGGATGTCACTCCGCATCCTCACAGCAGCTATAGGAGTAACTCCACCCCAATGCTAAGTGGTCGAGAGTCGAGTGTTTCGTCAGGTAGTGTAAAGAGAAAGTCATGTCGTCTGACAGGTCTAGAAAATCTGGAAAACTTAGACAAACAAGAAGTGACATCACGGTTTGGTCACACATATCGTGAAGATGGACCCGACACATTTAGGTTATCAGTGGCATCCGTGTCGACCACTACTACAGCTAAGGAGGAACGAGAACGCAATGAAAGTAAGAAGCAGGAAGCCTTTAGGCAATGGGTGGCACGGAAAGACCAAGAGGTACCTGAACCAAGATTTAGTCTTAAATTAGGTTGCAGTAACTAGGTGCTGCGATATGTGACATGTTGGAGGACACGGCGCGGCATAGCGCTGGCAGAATGTGCCGCATGGTAGGAGCCGCGGCGTGGTCTCGTAGCAGAAGTGGGAGCCGACCTGTCGCTGCCGGCCGTCGTTCGGTCGGTCTTTTTTATAAGTTAACTGTAATTATACTAGAAACTAAAACAGAAACGAGACGATTTTTTTACCTCCGCCGGCTCTTTCATCTTCGACAACAGTTCACCCAAAACCTTACCTTAAATATTAAACATTATTCTTGGTTTCGTTTATAAGCAATCAAGTATTTTTACGCCTTTGATATTTTTGGATGCCTTGGTTTCAAAGGCTCAGTCGCAAAAATGTCTCTTTCTACTTTCTTGCGACTTAGCCGTTTCAGATAGGAGCCGCATGCGCGAATCCTGTAAGTACCTATCCAAAATATTCCAACGAACGCTTTCACTTTTATGTTCTTAGAAACGCGATAAAGCTCGTCTCGAGAAGATGAAGTGTGAAGGGATGAGACGGTCTAACGGCATGAGTCCTTCGACATCGCAACAGCAACGCGAGGAGTCGTACCGTCAGTGGCTGGAGCGAAAACGAACCGAGACGGAGCGACAGCGTGCCGAACAGATCATGCGACAGTACCGACACAACGAGCAGCTCGAGAGAGAACGAAACAATCGTGAGAGAGATAAGGAAGAGAAACTAGCTGACTGGATACGTAGGAAGGAACTGGAAATGAAAGGTAATGTTGTAAACATTTTTGTTGATTTCATCCCTGACTCAGGCAATATTTTTTGACAACAACCTTAGAGTTGCATAAAGATGAAGATCGCCCGGAGGACACGGTTGAGGATACAGTGGAGGTCTGCCCTGCTTGGGCGGAGCATCTTCGTGTCCTTGTCGAGCCCGTGAGGAGGCATGGGAAGCTGTCACCTCCTTCTGCGAAACAGTAATAGGTACCTACTTGCGAAGGAGGAGGTCGAACGCGTGAGAGACAGGCCTCATCCGCCGCAACAGAATAAGGCGTCCCAGGCGTCTGGAGTCGCATGGCGATTCCCGGCCACCATAGGCGACGGTGAGCATTAGGAGCGCACTAGTCCTGATTCGGGAACCTGGATTGGTCTAAACGGATCGGTATTGGTCGGGTAAACAATCACAAAATCAGTAAAAAAACTGTTTTAGGAACCGATAAATCAGGACCGGAAAATCTGTTAATTCAAGGACTCATAGTCGTCATACTCAACGTAAAAATAAATGTGTTGCAGCGATGAAAACGCGAGAAGAGCGTAATAGAGCACGCGCGGCCATCGAAGAGGAGCGCAGGCGCTCGAATAACGAGCGCGTGTACAGAGATTGGCTACGCACCAGTAAGACGAAGCCCCTCCCCGTGCCACTCAACCAGGGCGAACTTAGTAAGTTATAATCTGCCTAGCTTATTCCCATTTATGTTTTGGTCAGCTTTCACTTGCTTCCAGTCTAACCAGATGCAGCTGAGTACCAGTTTTCATTGCACGACTGCTTATCTGAACTCTTCGGTTTGGAACTCGGGAAATTGCTCCTGCTATGCGTCTCGTCCAGTAGTTTTCGCAACCGCGATTTTTTATTATTTGTTCGCAATCAGTTGCGAATCAAGAATTTTTGTTCTTTGTTTGCAACTAAGCATCCCGATCATTAAGATTCATAACCGGTTACGACAAAAGATTTTTTTTCCTTACTCGTCGTTGCCTGCCTGTTTGTTGAGCGACCGACCCATAGTCACACTAAACTACCACACCAGTGTGACTATGGTTAATTTTATTTATCCGTAGTCACACTGGTGTGACTACGGATAATTTAACCTGGTATGACTACGGATAATTTAACCTGATCCGTAGTCACACCAGTGTGACTACGGATAATTATAGGCTGTTGCTAGTCGTCCGCTAAGTGGATGAATCACCGTCTCGCGACAGTATCCTTTATGGGCGGCATGGGCACCGGGCCGTAGGCCGACGAAGGAGGCCGGCGGAGGCCCGGCACTTCGGGGACAGAAGATAATTAGTGTTATGTAATATGCGAGCGAAGCGAGCGCGTGTCACGGAGTACATGCGTTGCATGTATGAGTGCATTTTAAATTATGGATACTATCCTATTGTCCGTAGTCACACCAGTGTGACTACGGACAATAGGTTCAGCCTTAGTCACACCAGTGTGACTACGGATCAGGTTAAATTATCCATAGTCATACTAGTATGACTACGGATCAGCCGTAGTCACACCAGTGTGACTACGGATAAATGTAATTAACCATAGTCACACTGGTGTGGTAGTTTAGTGTGACTATGGGTCGGTCATGGTTTGTTGACGCTATTCTGTTAAATAAATAATTCTGTTTATTTGCATGCAAACTGCAAGAAGTTTCGGTTGCTAAAATAATATTTATAGATCTATACTACGGGTACCATCTATCTGGCAGAAACTTGATGCTCCAAAATTTATTTGGCATAATACACTTGGCATATTCTTCTTTGAACGAATGTGTTTATGGCAAAACAATTATTTAATAGAATTATCGTTTCGCAGAATGTTTAAATGGCCGAATTTTCAATGGCATACTTTTAAGATGGCAGAATTTTATTTGGTAGATTTTTATAAGGCATAATGTCAATTCTATTACAATATTTTTGAACTAATTTAAAATTAAAAGTCAATACCTTTTGCTACAAAAGTTAGTGACAGAAACGAATCGCTGCAAAACCGACTCCACGTAGTCTCTTCTGCCCTACCCCGAGAGTGTAATCTAAGCCCACGTAGGCGCGGAGGGGCGAGGCGGCCCGCAAGCTGAGGAGCAGGTGGCTTAAACGCGCACCACCGCGGCTGAGGCTGGCCGGCGGTGACAGAAGTCATGCCTGCTGCATGTTACACGTATGTATGAAATGAAATGCGTGCCAAATGACGATTCTGATTATGAATTTTCTGCGAAATGATGGTTCTGGAAATGAAGTTTATGCTCAAAGATGATTCCGACTTAAAATTATGCGTTTTGAATTTATGGTAAACTAGCTTTTGCCCGCGACTTTGTTCGCGTGGATTAGTGACTTCTGGCAGATTTTTGGTTTATCTCGCGAAAAAAAAAAAAAATCCTATGTCCTTTCTCAAGTTCCAAACTATGTCTGTACCAAATTTCATCAAAATCCGTTTAGACGTGAAAGAGTAACAGACAGACAGACAGACAGAGTTAGTAACTCTGTCTGTCTGTCTGTCTGTTACTCTTTCTACTAATATTATAAATGCGAAAGTAACTCTGAGTTACTTTCGCATTTATAATATTAGTATGGATGAGTGTACGCCAAATGATTTTCGGCGAAATGAAGTTTCTGCCATCCACTGCTATGCAAAACAAAATTCGGAAATAAAAAAATCTACTAAAAAAGGTAGACCCCTATACCTACTACTTCTACACAGCAGGAGTTTTTCAATGGCAAAAAATGTAATTTGGCGTAGATAGAATAACTATTTAGATATCTGCGAGAGATTTGTGCACTGCAATTTGAAACAAACTGGCATTTTTTGCATTAAATTTCGTTTCGAATTTCTTATGATTTAGGATCATAAACATGCATTTTCATATTTGCAGGTATGCGTGGTTCCGTCTCGGATATGTATATAAATCCTATTCCTTGGCAGTACCCCAAATAAACACCTCGTTGAAGAAGCTTTAATTAATTAATGTAGGTATCTAAAATTAATTGATTATTGTACTCGTTCGAGCACTCTTTGTTTATGCCCGGTTTTAACCAGCTTGGCGGATTGCCGGGTTAAAACCGGTCGTAAATAAGAGCCTTTATTATTTTTGGGTGCGCATCAAAATCGCAATTCTGTGTATTCTGTATGTGTGTTTCTGTGTGTTGCCATGTATAATGGACGTATAAAGACCCTGAACGAAGCCGAAAGGCACTTTATTCTCTCCGTCGCGTCGGCGTCGTTGCGACCATTTTTGACTTCTGTACCATAGACTAGTGACTAGACTAATAGTGTACAGTGTGTAAAGTTTAAATTTTGTCACGACCGTTGTTTTAAATACAGGTTTTTAATGTTATAACTTTACTTTATATACCTCCATGACCCCTGTACTATTCAATGCCTCCACCACCGATCACCGTTCTAACATAAAACCGTGATTTTTCAACCCAAAATTATTGTAAATCTTGTACAGCGTTAATGTTACAATAGTTTAAAATGTTACAATAAAATACACATTCATCAACTGAATGAGACAAAATTTAAATCTTGTATAAAACGCACACTATGTAGACAAGCTTACTATAAGTTGGGGGATTGCATTGATGATAAAAATGCTTGGTTCAATGCTGGTCCTGCTCCACAACCATAGAGACAAATAAATCGATTATAATGTGAAGTTATATAAGACTGTAAAATATCTTTGCATTTTAAAGATTCAATATCTTAATATTATATAATTGCTTAACACATGTGTGAGTACTATGTACTATAAAGCCACTTTTACATTTTTACATTTAGTTATATTTTAATGACGTTGCCCTGGTGGCTGAGAGAATGTCATGCTCACTCAAATGTCTCGCTGATGGTGGCACGTGTGTCGGATCACTTAGTTCCCTTAAAAATGGTTGAGTTGAATGGTGCTGATCCATGCGTCATGTTTGTGAACGGGCACTGTCTGTGGAGACTGGTCATCTCTTAGTTGCCAATTTGCCATGGTTTATTATATCTTTTTACTCTGGACGCTCTTAACTTGCACGTCTTGCTACATAGTTCTCACATAATATACCATCTCAACATGAATGATGTAATGTACCAAGATTTTGTAACAATATTCTGATTTAAAAGAGTGTCCATAGAGTTTCTTGCTCGTTCTTCTCCATGAGATCTACGCGAGGGAACTGGCAACTGCAGTACTTTCACAAGTTATTATGCCTTGTAACTGTGACTGTAGCTTAGGAGTGCAATGCGTCGTTTCGGGAGTTGCTGCGTTGGGCTGCGCGGCGCCAGATGTTACCGGCGGCGAGTGCTGTGGGTGCGGGGGCGCGTGGCGGCGCGTGCCGTGGCTGCGGGTGCGCGGGGCTCCGGGTCACGGGGCGGATGTTTGCACGGTGCGGCGTGCATTCGTTGTTCCGTGATTCGGGGTCTCGTGCATTCGTTGTTGCGGTGGATGTCACTGCGTGCTTTCGTGCTCGCAGTGTTCGTTGTTGCGGGCATCATTCAGCGGCGTGTGGTTCGGCGTGGTGGCTTTCGGAATGACGTATTCCACTCGTAGTTTCGTTTTGTGAATTGTTCTTCTGACATTCAAAAGTGCCTGTAATGGCTTAATTTAAATAAATGCTTTGAGTGAGTTTGAATGCTTGCGTAGAGTTACTTAGTTTGCATAAACTCACGCCATTTTCGCATGAGGGTAGGCAGAGACCACAGAACGCCATCCGCTACGATCCTTACATAATGCTTGCCTCGTCCACATTCATACACCTGGCCCCCTACTATGACGTCTTAAAACAGTCCTAACTTAATGTTATTCCAGTGTGGAAACGTGACAGCACTATACAGGGTGTCTAGCGCCATCTCTCCTCCACACTGGATTAAGAATAAGTTAGGACTGTTTTAAGACGTCATAGTAGGGCCCCAGGTCGTACACGCAAGTTAGCCTACTAAAACTAATCTAAATTATACTAAGTAACTTTGAAATAATTTTTGTAGTTACGTAGTTTGTTTTACCTGTTGCTTCGCCTGTGGCTTCGTGAAGGGTCTACTTACACCTTGTGTGTCTGTTCTGGTTAAAGGTTGTACTTTTTTAGAACAAATTTTGGATTTTTAAAACAACATTTTAATTTTTATTGTAGTTGCGTTATTTATTTTTGTTAGGCTTATTGTAGTAATGAACATAGTGGAAAATATTAAGGGTCGTTTAATAAAACAATTCTTTTCGACGTGTACTTTTATTTTAATTATTATAATAATTTCCAAAGTATATTAGGGTCCCATCAAGTATATATACGTAAATAAATATCATAGAAAATTGACAAATATCTACTATTCGGCACGCGATCCTTTTCCTATATTTCTAAGATTAACTACCTACGGTTACTTGAAAACTAAAATTTGGTGAGTTGCAAAATGTGCTTTAATAAGAAGCGTCGATTTTCTAGAATCTATTTCTTAACCGTTTTACAAAGTTTCCCGTACAAGCCACAGCCATATTTGACGCTTATTCTAATATATGCTAAAATGTTCAGTAAACATCCTCTTCCTCCTTGAGACGCAGTATGTCGGACTTGTTCATGAAGTAGTAGGTGGGTTGTCGCCCCTTCAGGTCTTTGAGAACGCGCTTGGAGCCGGCTCTGATCAGCACTCTGCTCAAAGACTCGATCTTCTCCACGCCCATCGCGTAGTGTAGCGGTGTGCGCTCCAACTGTTGCAAAAAAAAAGCTGGCTAAAAATTTCTTTAAAGTAAAACCATTAGGACTGTTTTTGTCAATGGAATATGACATTTCCGTAAAATGTTCAGATATTATGTGATAAAGGGGTGGGGTTCCTAGCAAGTCACCACCACCAATCATTGCAGTGTCGTAATGTGACTCGTTAGAATTATTTTTCCCATTGAGTCACACGTGTGTGAACCGTGATCAGTTTTAAATTCACTAACTGCGGTAATCAGAGTTATTTAATGATTATTTAAGCCGTCACTGAGTAAAGATTTGACATACTTTTGTATGACAAAACTGTCAAAACCTATGCTCAAAACCTTTACTAAGTGATGGCCTAAGTAATCATTAAAGCTCTTTGAGTACGGCAGTTATCTATATCTATCTATCTATATAAATAAAAAGAGAAGTCCTGTACATATTGGTGCATGTGATTTGTGCAGTACCAGTTCATTGAAACACCTGCCAAGGCTGCGGGACTGTTCGAAGGAGATACTGCGGCCCCGGAATATATATAATATGGTTCTATGTTTCATTTATCAGTACTCCCTTCCACACCGCCCAGAGCGGGAGAGTTCATTTGATGATTTCTCATTTGCAAAAGGTCATGGCAACGTGTCCATGAAAAAACTTTTTTATTTTTTATTTCATTTGGATAAATCGATTACCAAATGTAATAAAAATAAAGATTTTTACCACTTTATTTTTTATTATCCAAGATTTAATGGAAGATTTTGACACATTATTTTTAGAATGACAAATTATAAAAAAGGCATTTAAAAAGAATATTCCAACTCACGTTATCCCCGAGGCGCAGTAGCTCGGGGTAGGTCTGCGCGAGGTAGGCGACCACATCCTCGTGCTGCGCCAACACGGCCACGTGCAGCGCGGTGCGACCGAACGCGTTCTGACAGCGCGCCAGCGTGCGCGCGCCCTCGCCCGACAGCGCCGCCTGCACCGCCGCCAGGTCGCCGCGACGGACCGCGCCGTGGACAGACTCGCGGGACTCCTGGAATGGAGTAGCTTTGATGTATTAGCGCTCTACGGTGTGCTACGGCGTAGCTCGTAGCGGTATTGCGTAGCTGCATGGCGTAGCGGTGCGCTACGGAGTTACGGCGTAGCTCGCAGTTCGTAGCGTTATGGCGTAGCGAGTACCCGCTACGGCGTAGTAACATAGACGATAGCATAATACCGCAGCTGCTACAGCACAGTATGTGGTCTCTACGGTGTAGAAGCTACGATACGCTGCTTGGTAGCCACAAGTGCAGCCTAGCAGTGATCATTATAGTGTAATACGTTATGCTTAGATTTTATTTTCATCATCATCATTTTAGCCGAAAACACTACTGACATAAACCTCCCCCCAAGTGTTGACACATATTATTATGTGCGTGTGGTGTGAGGGCCCGTATGTTAAAACTCTGTGAAAATGTGCTTACGATTTAGTGTACATTCCCAACAATTGTGGAAGTTTGAATCAGATTTTGTGAAAGTCATATGAGCGAGTTATTGACTGTAAAGTTGGGCCCTCAGTTCTAACATAGAGGATTGAGGGCCCACCTGTACCTGAAAAACTATGTACACTACAGAAAAAGTCTTTTTGCCAAAATCTTAGCTAATGCCAAACAAAATTTGTGGAAACAAGATATTATCGCAAAGCACTGTCCTACTTTGTAAATCTTCGGATCGATCGGTCCCGTGCGTCTCGCATCCAGCGGATCCCCGCAACTTTCACCAGGTCATCAGTTAACCCAGTGGGAGGCCTTAAAATGGATCGTCTTCCGGTTTGCCAGATTATAAAGAATTATGTGAAATTGCTGCTTTGAAATTGACATGCAAAATAAAAAAGCCAAGGTATTAATTACCTCGAAAGCAGGTATAGAAGCGAGCAAGTTGTTCATATCGCTGTCACCTCGCTGAGCTATCACCTCCGTTACGGACACCCCCTCTTCATCAACCACATCTAGAATGTGGTCGTAGCCTTCCATTAGTAGTTCCATTATCTTATCCGTGTTTCCTGAAGACCAGAAAAAAATATGAACATTAATTTATTTAGTTGTTAAAGAAGTTTTAACAACTAAATAAATTAATGTTCATTTTTTTAGCTTACTACAAATTACAGCTACTAACAAAGAATGGCTACCTACTGTACGGGTTGTAGTAGTTTTAGCTCCGTAAACCGATTTGTCGTGAAAGTTTGTGCACCAAGATGCACTGTAGTTTAGTTTATTTTAGTTTAGAGGAAGTTACAATAATAGAGGGGTAGGCGCTTATTTCTCTCAGTTGTTGGCTATCAACAACGGTGTAATAAGTTCACTATATTTCAATTCGTTAGTCACGTTGTTTTATTACGCTAAATTATGACGCGCATCGTTGGCCTAAAGTAGGATGATTCGGGCTGAGTTGCACCAAAAAAGTCGTTAAAGTTAAAGTTTTTGTCAAATTTGACAGTAATATGGGGTACTAATAGAAAAATTATATAGGTATACAAAAATTTTTTTGCAAACATTCAAACAAAGTAAGTACCTATTATATTTATTGCTTTGTCTACCTATAGCACGTATTATTTTTTGGTTGAACAACCAACCTACGATGAATATCCTTGTTACGCCTTATGCAATGCTACGTTTTTATAGAGACTCGAAATCTTGGCAAGAAACATTCGTCGTTCCATGTGGAAAAACGATCGGCTCTAGGTAATCACACTTTTCTTTTCATCGCTTTCGTCATCAGAACTGGTTTCTGCGAGTATTTCTTGGAGCAGGTTATATTCAACGCGTTTGACAATAAAATTGACAGACAATTTAACACAAACTATAACACTAACCAGCGGAAAGTGAGCGGTTGTAGTTACTGTTAAAGTTATGACGTAATTTAACTATTTGTCAAATGGCGCAAATCATTGTTGGCCTATCCGATACTAAAATGAAGTTTCGATGTTTGTTTGACGTGTAATTTGACAGAAAATTTAACTTTAACGACTTTTTTGGTGCAACTCAGCCTCGGTGATGAGATCGTACTCTACAGTTTTTAAAATTCCAAGTTCAATTACAAGTTTCCACTTATAAATGCAAAGGACGAATATAAAGTACAAAGTAAAATTAGCTTTCAAATACATAATTATATACTATCTTGACCTTGATTAAGTATTAGTACTAGTACTGACCCATTTGTTTGTCTGTTTTGAATTGAATTAACCTTGAAATAACAGCTGTGTGTAATTATACCTATGTCTATGATTATTATAAACGTCTTCGTCTGTCTAGCTTTTTTCTACAATGTTAGGGTAGGCTTCCAGTTAAACCGAATGAATGATGCGATTTAATATCTGACTTCTACAATGTGCATGTGGATTAAGTGATTCTCTCGTCAAATTTAACCAAAATCGTCAAAATTAAGCAACTAGTTTATACTGGGTAATAAGTTACCCCTTGGTAAGACTGCATGATAAACTTTCGGGCCACGGACTACGTGCTTTCGCAACGTGAGGATGGTCACCTATCTACATACCGACATGCGACACAGGCAAGCGCTACTTAACTTTGAACCCGTGTAAATGTTATTATCTAGCCAAGAGGTCCTCTCAAACGCATAACAAACATATCAAAATATATTTTAAAGCTTGAAATATAGATTTTTTTGTGAAGACAAACTAATTTTTCGTGTCACCCATGGTCCACCTGGCTAGATGACCTAGGCGAAATTATTTTTGCCTATAATTAATTTACTGTTTATCTTAAGATCCATACCTCTAGCAGCCATGTGTAAGATCCACTTGTCAATCTCCACAGTGTTCTCCGGCACGTTGGCCTGTATGGACACGTCTCTAGCGGTGCGATACAGCTCGTCTCTGTAACCGAGGCTGATGTCTGACTCCTGCAGTAGCTGGAACAGCGCATTGCGCGTGTGTGTGCGAGCTGCTGCAAAGTGCAGCATCGACTGGCCGTGCTCGTCCTGGTAGAGAAAAAAAAAGAAAATGAAAATTGTGTCGTCAGAACTTTTAACTTTTTTAAATATTTTTATTAGCCTGCGCTGTCCCACTGCTGGGCAAAGGCCTATAATGTTTTCACTTCACTGAAAGTTCAAACAGTTAATCAAGCCATAAGTGTCGAGTTCGAACACAAGACACGCACCTCTATTTTTTTCATAATCATGCGTGTATTGAATCATTGCTTCGGCGAAGGAAAACATCGCGAGGAATCCAGCATGCCTAAGAGATATTTCTCGACAGCATGTAAAGCCAAGTCAGAGGCCCTAGGGTGGCACAAAATTCTGACACCAGGATAGGCATTAACCATACGAGAAAGAAAGAACGAAAGTTAATATTATATATGACTGGCCTGTTGGTCTAGTGGTTAGTGACCCTAACTGCTATGCCGGAGGTCGTGGGTTCGATTCCCACCCAGGACAAATGTTTGTGTGATGAGCACGATCATTTGTTCTGTGTCTGGGTGTAATTTATCTATAATATGTATGTATTTAGAAATATATAATATGTATGTTTATCAGTTGACTAGTACCCATAACACAAGCTCTGCTTAGCTTGGGACTAGATGGCGTTGTGTGATAGTTGTGGAATATTATTATTATTATATTATTATAAATACTGAAAGAATATAAGGTCCCATTAAAATAGGTGGACAAATTTTAGCACAGCGTTCAGTAGGTCTAACCAAACAAATCTAAACAAAAAAAAACATTAAATAAAATGTTTTTTTTTTACTTACAATAATAAATTGCCGGCGCTCTAGAACAAACTCATCCTTTATGAGTAGGGTTTTTTAAATGCGATTTTCTTATTTTTTTTTTACCATCGTCTTTATTTGAATGTTTTGAATGTTCGTGGTTTGAATGATTTCTGGAATTTTGTCCACCTATTTTAACGGGACCTTATACAGGTACTCTCCCCAAAAGAAATTTAAATCAAGAGCAGGCATTGATAATTTTTGTATCGCATTTATCAAGGTCACTCGCAGAATATGTCAACTTTCAAACGGTATTCAGGATTACTAAGCCAAAAACAACACAAACCATACAAAACAACAAAAAGTACTGTATATAGTTGACTCACTCTAGTGGCGCTACTGAAGGCAGACTCCGGGGCATCAGGGCTGGTAACTGGCTGCGGTTCCACAGTGACGATGTCAATGGGCCGTTGCTTGGTGGCCGTGCGGTTCCTGTCGAGGGGCACGCTTGACATCACTGGTTCGGCTGCGAGCCGCGGGGCCTGCTCGTTCTCTACTTCGGCTGCTTCTTGAGTCACTATCATTTCGGTTTCCTAGGGTTGGAAATATTTTGATGACTGGCTTTGTAAATTATAGTTTCTAATGATATACTGAGAATTTCCTAACAAAGAAACCCAATTAAACCTAGCCTAATTTAATCCAGGACCTCACGCTAAACATTTGCGTTTGCGACCACGAGAACAAAGGAACAGTTGGGCAGGGCCGTTGAAAGTAATGAAAAAAATGAAAATAATGTATATATTTATTAAGATATATTAATATAAATAATTGATAGCCCTCGGTTGGGAAAAAGAAAAAATACCTAAAGGTAATGAAAACTTTGAAAAGTCTGAAACAAAAGTTAGTTTTAAAAAATTCAAAATATGGAAGTTATGCTCACCTGCGTACCTAAATTTGATTTGTCTTGCTCAGGAAAGTTGTGAAGAAAACTGGCCAGGAACGCAATCGGGTCTTTAGGCTTTATATTAGCCACCTCGGTCAGACCTTTGATCAAAGGATCGCCGAGAGCTGCGAACACATCGTTCATGTCAATATCCTTATTGTCTTTCACAAATTCCATTTTATCGTTAAAGTATTTTAAAACTTTAATTTAATAGGAGCTTACACTGTGCAAGATATCTGCCCTCTTCGGTCCGAAAGATGGGAATGTCCATATGACCGTTGTCGGCGTGGCTTGTGCCTGAAACCGATTAATTATTCAGTGACGGCCTTCGATATGTTTGCGTGGAAGGGGGAGGGTGCGAGAATATACCAAACACGTGGGTTTTTACGCGAACGTGAACACATGGTGGGGGCAGAGGGTGGTAGATGATTATAGTCCACGCCATCAGTGGGAACCGGACAGAAAGGCTCTATTAGCATTCGCCAGTAATAATTGATATGGCCTATTGTTATCGATCGAACGTTTTAAACGACAACGTTGACTAAAGTTATTATGTTTTAAAAGAATATCGACAGATTGTGTTATTAATAGAATGTGGGTGAATACGTACAGTTACACATTTTGTTTAATAGTAAACATTGCTTACTTTCTAAAAAGCACACACCATCTAAAGACAGGACAACACATTATCGACATCACACTGTATCTAATGTTGGAAAGATAAATGGTTGATGGTGAGCGTGCAGTTAAAACAAAGCATTTTGTTGTAACTATTGATGTGCAAGCGTGGTGAACGTTTGCAATGACTTCACTTGGTGTAAGACTCACACGAACACGCCACCTCACAAGGATATATCAACGAAATGTTTAGTACTGACCTAAAACTTTTTACATATCTAGACGTTGCTCAGCTGCAACCATACATAGGCACGCTTTCAGTACCTATCTTTCCAACATTCGATAAAATTATTTGTGAAATGTGAACTGTTGTGTGAAAGTGAAAAAAAGTTTAATTGGATCTATAATTATTGTAGCATCTAGAACTTTTCCCTCTTCTCTGGGGTTTCGTGACCAGTAATACTACTTCTTTTTTTACGAAAAATGTTCGATAGCATCGTTGCAATATGTGCTGAGTTTTGCATTGATAAATCTTTTTCCAGGTGAAGTAAGTTTGAAGCTGCGTTCACGAAATCGTTAAAACAGTGTATTTCCGTTACACTTAAACATTGATAGTTGCTGATTCTGGCAATATCAGCACTTAATGTTTCACGGTACTGCAGACCTCTCATGGTACAAAGATATTTCATGTTCTCGGTGTCCTTTGATAGACCCGGAAAATTAACAATGAGGCTAAAACGAACGCCAGAGCCTAAGTACGTTGGTCTAGCAGATAGATATCCCAGTTTTGCATCCCAAGTAAAATCGAGCTTCTCGTGAAGATAACTCATGATATATGATACTTTACTGAATGCTAGACCAATTTCTCCAGGGGATTCAGGTGAAGTAGATACAAGTACGCGAACATGGTCGTGAACATTAATCCATACAGCAATACTTCTATCATCAGTGACGAATACTCCACGACCATAAGGCCAGTGCTTCCCATGCAATCTCGCACAGTCATCGATCTCATCTCTATCACAAAGGGCTATCAGAAGACCACTTGAAGCTAAAGCTGCACATATCTCTGACGGCTTTTCCAAAACTTCATTTAAGGTGTAATAAGTTCCACCCCTTTGGTTAGACTCAGGATTAGTATGTTCGGTGAATTTCGAGAAATCTTCTTTCATCAATAGTGTAGTCACATATCTTTCAATTGTTTCCAACTTTCCCACTTTTAGATTTAAAGGCAACTCAAAACCTTCTAAATTACGTGAACATTCCACTACCCCAGAAAGCACAAATTCGTCATTTGGATCAATATTTAATTCTACAAGAGGTTCCGAAGATAATTTTGCAGACGAAGTGGTTATAAAATCAGATCTGGGGTGTGTTGGTAAATCAGAATTCACATTCATATTATGAAGATCTTTTACAAGTGGATATAAAAACTCATTAAATACATCATACACATAGTAGTCTGGGGCTGTAATTCCTCCAGGAAAGTCTTCCTCGATAGTTTGGATAATATTTCTGCTATCCGGGAGCTTTTTCACAGCCGGCCAGATGACGTCGAAAAGGTCATGATCTAATTTAGTGACTCTGTATTTTATATCATCAAAGACTGTTCTTTTTAAGAATCGTGCAAGTACGAGCGGAGGCGTAGCAGTATTAGACGAAGCGGATAAGGGCGTGCGAGGCGGTTTCGCAGACGCTAAGAGATGATAGCATCGTTCCAATGTATCCAAAGCTTCAGGCGTATCCAAAACTCGGCGAGATGACACTTGATCCTCAGGCACTAGACATACTCAAGTTAAAACATGAGGACAACATTTTAATATTAATACAAATAATAGTGATATTCTTCGTTTACAGTGCGGCTTTTGTTAGTTGTAGAAGTTACACTGGCCGCTAATATTACGTACCTTTATCGGAGAACATACTTTTAGCTGCTTCTTCACTTATACCATATTCTGATAATAGTTGATCAAAAGGTAGTAAGTTTGGATGATGTTGATACTCTTCAGCAGACTTGCCATTCTATAACAAAACATTATTCTTATTTTAATGTGTCACAAATTTTAATTAAATTTCTCGATTAAATCTCTGTAAGTGACTAAATGTCAAATCAATGGTTAATCTTCAGTTTCGCTTACATCGTCTAAATCTTTCGAGTTGGCACCAAGTTGTCGAAGCAGATTGTAGTAATGTCCATTGTCTGGGAGCACTGCCGCGTAATGTAATGCTGTCCTTCCTTCAAAGTCTACTGCTGATAGAGTTTCAGGAAACCTATAAAAATATTATATATAGTAAATATCAAACTTTATTCTATTTTAACAGTTCTATCAAATATTTGATCATTCATTTGGCAAACCTTCCACCCAAATACTTGATGATGTTAGTTTTCCCGAATATTGTCGCGACATGTAACGGAGTTGCGCCATTTGGTGATATTGGGTCTCGAGCTATTGCGAACTTTCGTCTGTCTAGCGCCGCTTGAAGATCTCTTATGTTGCCCTCTCTTGCTGCTATGTGCACTTTGTTTATTTTTTGCTAAAATAATAGTGTAAATTAATGCTTTTGTTACATACAGGTAATACTTAAAAAATATTTGTGAAATATGGGTTACCATGTAAGTTGGTACATTATCCAGAAAAGCTTGTAGTTCAGAATTTCTCGAAATTCTTCCTATAAGCCTCGATCCTTCGCCATTTAAAACTAATGTTGCTAACATTTCCATGTTTGCATTATTGATCAAATCTGTTACTTCTGGGTCTATTTCGTTGTCCTGCAAAATTGTAAGTAAAATATTAATCGTCAAGGTATAATAAGTATGTGGTTGTGGTCTTAGAGTTAGAACTACAATCGCTGACTAATAGTTTACTTGATAGAAAGTACAAAGATCTAAGAAGCTGGCAAATCAATTCATGACAGTGGTGTTACGAGGTGCCTGTGAGAGTACACAGTGCTAAAATACAATGATGCTTCTAGTCTAAAGAACACCACAATCAACTAATTAATTTACTTATTACCTTCTTTAGTCGGTCGATTGTCTTACTTGATGGTACAAGTTACAGATATACTTACAACTACGAGAACTTCTCCGTGTACTGATCCTTCCCTTTGCGTCATACTTGCATCCTGTGAATCCAGCTCGGCTTCACCATTCACAACACCTTCTATAAGACTTTCCTGTGTACTTCGGCCGTTGGTCACGTTTCCTTAATTAGCAAAATAATCAAAAATATTGAACTTGTCAGGGACCCTCTTATAATTGATTAAAATTACGAGGATTATATTTTGATTGTTTCGTGTATAGTGCCAGAAGAGATTTCGGCTTTACCTCTCTTGGCACTTCCCCTGTCAGACAGTTCTGCTGTGCTCTTAAGATTCGACTCACTATATTCAGACTGTGTTTCTCCTTGCACTTGCACGTCATCATCATCTTCACTGTGGTCCACATTTTTAGCATTACCTTCGTTTGAAGTAGCACCATCATCCTCTGCACCTTCGATACTATCATTGTCATAATGAGTTTCGTTTTCTTTTGTTTCGTTCTCTTCGTCATGATGGGGCTGATGTTCCCCAGTTTCCCCGTTATGGTTCTCATTTTTGTGGTGATCGTCATGTGATTCAATTTCTACTTTTTCATTCTCGGCATGAGACTCCTTAGGGGGTTCGTTATGTACTTCCTTCTCCTCAGTTGTTTGTTCCGAATGTTCACCTTCAGTCTCTTGCTCATGAGTATGTTCATCGTCTTTTTCTACTTCAGTTTCAGCCTTCTCTTTATTTTCTCCCTCGGGACCATTCTCATCATTGTCTGCTTCCTGATTAGTATCTGCTCCACTTTCATCAACATTTTCAGTAGCGTCCTCATTATGTTCAGCAGCGTCTTCATGATGTTCAGCAGCTTCTTCACTAGGTTCAGCACCTTCTTCATTATGTTCAGCACCTTCTTCATTATGTTCAGCAGCTTCCTCATTATGTTCAGCAGGTTCCTCGTTATGTTCAGCAGCTGCTTCATTACTTTCAACAGTTTCTTCTGCAGTGTCAGTTGTTTCTATTGGACTATCTTCAAGTGTTTCGTTGTCTTCTTTTGTTTCCTCAACATGTGTCTCTGCTTCTTCAGCATCATCAGCCTTTTCTTCGTGATCTTCAGCAGGTTCTTCTGCGTTAGTCTCATTTCCATCTTGTTGTTCATCCTCATGATTTTCTTCCACTACTTCTGATTCCTAAAATGCATAAAATAAAAATTCATGCAGATGTTCATAAAAAGCAACGCAACTTAATTATAACAACATTCCGTGATAATGTACCATGCACTGCTCACCTTGTTGCTTTCTACATTTGCAATGTGATTCTCAATATCGTCTTTAGTCTGTTTTGCATCATCTAATTCAGGCAAATTGTTAATGAGTTCATGCGTGCTACTGCCCTTCATCCCACCAATACGATTATCTGTACTTTCAGACGCTGTCATCGTATTTGTATCTTTCGACGAAATATTTTCGTTAGATGCCTTATGATTCCTCCTCCTAGATTTTTTGTTTAATTCGTTTATGACCTCAGTATCCAGCAACTTCCAATCCCAAGAAGTTGGGTAAGCACTCGACGGTGTTCTGGGTGCATCGGGTAATGTTTTGAACATATTTTTATCTATTTCCTGGGGCCTATTTATGTAATAAGCCGGTGTTTTATTTTTCTAAAACCAGAAAATATGGAATAAGTAGTATATAAATGCATTAGTCAAAAAAGTGATAATTTAGTAACTGTATGTTTCAAGGTAAATAATTAATAGCTCATGGATTTGAGCGTGCAGTGTCAAGGAATAAAACCTATGAAAACCTTCTAGTTGCAGAGATTGCATATGATCAATACTTACGTTATCAACAACACTTTCGTCAGCTCCGAGACCAACGAGTGTGTTGTACGTGTGCTGGTCATCTCTCATTGCAGCGGCGTAGTGCAGCGGAGTACGACCATCGTTGTCGACGTCATTGATACCTTGCGGATACCTTTCAGCGATGTACTTGAGGATGCCGCCGTGGCCTAAACCTGCAGCCTGAATATTTTTTTGATTAAAGATAAATAATATACTATTCAAATCAATGGATCTGATCCATAAAGTGTTCAGTGGCACCTCTTTTACAATCCACTAGTTATAATTTAGTTAATCCCGTTCTCTTCCTTGTATGGAAATCGAGAAACATTATCAACATTTCTTGCATATCAAAGGCGAATTATTTCCAAGTTCATAGAGAAACCAATATTATTTAAATCGTCATCGCATCGACAGGTGTGCAAAAAGACAGCTTGGGTACCTGAGGTTACCGGCAAGGCTAACGTTTTCAAGAAGGTCGACAATAATTAGCTATACCTTATGCATGACTGTCATGTTGTTCCCATCCCTGCTGGATAAAGCTAGGGGAGGCACGGGGTCACCGGCGTGTTTCATCAGACCTTCCAGATCATTTTGTACTACGGCGGTGTGGATGTCTCTTATGGTGTTCTGGAAAAACGAAAAGGGTATGCTTATAGTGTTTTATTTATAGCTTATTAGTCTCCAACTAAAATGTGCTTACAAATATATATATATATATATTAATAAAAGAGATTTGGAGAGTTTTAGTGTACTGCATGGTTGCTGGTCTGCTGTTATCAGAAATATTATGAAGGTCTTATAATCCATATTTTGACGATATCACTGGAAAAATTCATTAATGGTCCCAGATCACAGGTACTTGGTAACTTTGTAGAGCAACCTCTTTTTGTGTAATTTCCACTCCAGCTTTGTTTTTCCTTCACCAGGGTACTAAGAAACAGAATTATTTTGTCTTGATCACATTAAGATAAATGTAATACAAATTCGCAGTTGATTGGTACTACGACTCCTATTTACGATACAAGCTAGTTGGATTGCATGAATGCTAACATTACTTACCATGATATAAGGCACGGCCTCTAAGAACTTCTTGACCACGGGTTGGCTGGAGACCTCGCTGAGCAGCCGCGAGCCGTGCCCCTCCCACACCACGCGTTGCAAACGCGCCATGTCGCAGTCGTGGCACCATATTCGGATGTTGTGGCGTTTTATCACCAGACCTGATGACAACATAGCGATTTTACATCTAACGTTACAAATGTTATATAATCTATATTCTGTGGGCTATAATCCACCACGTGGGCCCAGTGCGTGTTGGTAGATGTCACATGTCTTCGATTTTTTTGGTTCTAAGACATACCGGTCTCCTCACGATGTTTTCCTTCACCGTTTTGAGAGCAGCTGTGATTAAATAAATAACACAAAGTAATAGGCCTGCCTGGGTTCACACCCATGACTTACTGTTCGTAAGTCAGGGCCGCCACTACCTGGGCCACCGCTGCTCTCAAATGTCAAGCTTCTAATATTATTCATACTGGTAATCAGCTGCTTCCGGTTAAGCTGAAGGCCGACCTCAATATAATTAGGAAAAGGCTAGGCTCTCATTTCAGACCACATCTAAGGGGATATATTCTGAAATCTTTGCAGCTGAAGTTTGAATAAGGATTTAACTGACCTAGACGGCGAGGACAGAACTTATTTTGTTAGTTGAACTTTACTAATTTTAAATTAAATAGTCAAAATAATGATTAATGATGATGTAATTGGCATTAAGGACCTACCTACATTTCTGTTGTCCCATGGTTGTCCCTTTAACTAATGTCCCAAGGGCTTTTATAATTTGCTTTTGACAAACGTCTATAGATATTATTTATAATCTTTACTCAATACAAATAAATAAAATACAATACAACTTTCTATTGACAAAACACAAAAGATTTATATATGTCTGTCTGTTTGTTTTGGCTAATCTTCGACGTGACTGGACCGATTATGACGGGACTTTTAGTGTCGAACTAACGCTACTTTTATTTTAAAATTAAAATTAGTGTTCCCTGCAGAAAAATTAAAACACTTTAAATTGGCAACAAATCCGATGAAAGTAATATAATATTTTATTATAATAATTTCCTGCGAACGAAGGCCAACAACTATCTACTACAAGAATATGAAACTCTATTATAACTAAACCTGTCAAGGTCCAATTTAAAGTATACTTCAGGGAAACCGTTTCAGTATACTTAGTCTAATCATTACGTCACTAACAGTAATATATACGTGCTACATTATTCAAGCATGTGCTGTGCCAACAGCGCGCTAAGGCACGTCGTTCCGTCGGACAAACATGCAAGATAAGGCGTCGTATCGCTTTACCGACACATTAGTTTGAAAGGAACCTCCAATATGTGCCACTGCTTCTACTTGGAATTGCAATCGATGGAAAAGTTCAAGGTGAACCAGACATTGATGAAAAAATGGTGGAAAATGCTTGGTTTTTTTTGTTTAGGGTGAATTCATTAACGGTTATTGGATGTCGGTTCACGCGTAATGTGTAGGTTCATAAAGTTTTAGTGCGGTTGATAAGGTATTACGTTGGTAATATCCATCATCATCAGTTTTTTTATAGAAAAAGTCGAGGTACTTACGAAATTAAATATTTATGTAACACTGAGTTATTTTAATACTCAAAGTTGTAGTATTGTAGTCAAAGTCATAATTAAATGGTTTGGTTTTAGTACTCAAAGTACCTACGTATCTACTAAATTAAATATGTAAAACTAGTTATTCTTGTACCTATTCATTAAAAAACTAGAAGTCGATAACTTTTACTAAGGAAGTCAACTTTAATTCTTCAAGCGTAGCTTAGGTGGGAGTCATTATAGTGAATCGTCAATCTAAGAACAATTTACACAATTCACAATTAACATGATTATATTTCATTGGTGTGCATGTGCACTTTGCAGACCACAATTATTTATTGTGGTCTGCAATTAAATAAGACGCATTCAGACTTTCATCATCATTCTCTAGCCCTTATCCCAATTCATTTGTGATCTGCGCAGCTTTTTTTTTATTATTATAAATGGGCTTGCTCTTGACTTCAATCTTGCCCTAAGGGCAGAGATGATGTCGACGATGGAACGAGCTTACCCAGAAGCTCTTCTTCCATTACTCGTTATTTCATCAGACACTTCTTTTCTTGCCATATATAATTTTTTACCCATTTCATCGTTCGTTTCTTTAATCTTTCTAAAGTCCAAAACCACTCACATTCATACTCTAAACTTTTCTCAAAACCAAAAATTTTCTCCTTCATTCCTCGACATTTCGCACTGATCAAACAAGTCTAGTCCAAAAACCGATTGTTATCACTAAATAACAGTGATCTACAAAACAATCAGCTATCTGGGAAAATAATAAAGTTTTATAGAACTATTAACTATGTGCGTGCCAATCAGGACAGAATCAATCGAATCTAATGTCTATTGAGTTCGAGCAAATATAAAGATACCTATAAACCATTCTAATTTCCTATAACGAGGTCCGATTAAAACAAGGCTTAGTAATACTTGAATGTTGTTATATATTCATTATCTAAATGTAATATTAATAAGACTTCTATACTGGCGTAAAATTGGAGTAGGCAATTCTGTTTCGATAAAATCAATAGCGGTGGCATGGAAAATATGTCCCTATTCGATGACTAATGTTCTTTATATTAGTATTGTGTGTGTGTGTGTTACTTAGCAATACGACCTAACTTATTGATTTTGTGAATTTAACCTATAGCTTCATTTTATAGGTGACGAAATGTCTCTCTGCCTCACACTGCGCTTTTGAAAACAATTTTAAAATAAGTCAACCGGAAAGTTCTTAATAAGGAGCTTATTCGTTTAATCTTTGTAGTCAACTTATTCGTTTAATTAGTTTTTATTACGTTTTCAGAAAACAACGAATTGTCAATCATCAAGTCTTGTAAGTACTCATTAAAAAATTCCAGAGGCCCTAATAAGGTGTTCAAATTATAAATCAGGTTATAGACTATGTTTTCAGAGATAAATCGCCAAATAAGCTAACTTAAATTATAATAGCTTGCTTGTTTCCTAACCTCTGGTACAATTTTCAAACCAGTAAAGCAAAAAAAAATCTGAAAGCTTGTTTTGCATTGCTATCATGTTGCAACAAAAATTTCAAAAGTGAAGATACTGATAAAATAATCTGATTAACGTAATAAGAACATGGTTTGTAAAAGTTTATATAAATAATATTTCTGGTACACTAAACGCTTAATAAGCAACATACAGTTTAAACAAACATCTAAAGTCAAACAAATACAACGTATAATACATTAAACTTTCTTTAAAATAAAATTTCCAAGTAAATATTGACAGCTAGTTACATTCATGTCGACCTGAAGTGTCAAGGACATTCGTTATATTATTCAGGTAGACTGGAAGTCAGACAGATAGGTTTTAATGTTTAATGACTTGGCCATCGATCGATCACATACACCTGCTGCCCTTCGCCCCCTTACCTTCAATGTAGGACAATCATGGAGTACAAAGTATTCTTTTGAATGGATGGAATTTCAACGTGGTTGGGTTTTGGGTTATAAGTTTTTGTTAAACAAAGCTTTAGGTTTATAATATTTAGGTATTAGGTAATGGTTAACGGTGAAGGTAAACTAAATATTTGACGGCACGGTTGGCGCAGTGGCTCAAGCAATGGACTGCTGCGCTGCGTGTCGCGGGTTCGATCCCCGCACGGAACAAATATTTGTATGACCTACAGATAGTTGTTCCGGGTCTGGGTATTTGTGTATGTGAGTTTAAATGTTTGTGAACGCACCCACGATACAGGAGAAATTCCTAGTGTGTGGCAATGTTAAAAATATATATATATACTTTTAATATAACATCACGCCTGTTATCTGTTTGGGAAATTCCTGATGGAAAAACCTAATAACACTTTGTCCGGGAATCGAACCCAGGGCCTCATGCTCAGGCGCGCTTGCGACCACTAGACCAACGAGGCAGTTTACAGTTGTTAGATACTTATTTACTTTACCCTATACAGGCTTCAGTATGTTAAAGTGAAAATCAAGCTTAAGATATTTTTAAACGAGTTGGGACCTACCCTTTTTAGGTTTGATACCTGAAAAAGGTCGAAAAAAGCTTTTATCCATGTATTGTTATTTTCAGCTTAGGTAGGGTTAGGTACTTCGCAATTCTAAATGTGAAACATAACACTGAATCGTATATAAAACGAAAGTTTTTGACATTTTAAAAAGTGAAGAAGGCTTATTCAGCGCGGCCGTGTCGACGGCGCGTTCGTGTTCCACGTGCGCCTCAAAGAGATGTCAGCGACATGGGAGGGGCTTGCAAGGGCCGACGCCCGTCGGGGCTGCGGGTTGTTTAAAAGATAACGCGGGCTCGACATAAAGGGCCAAGAAGGAACATGGGTGGTTTTTAGTCAGTAGAAGTCTGACACTCCCTTTCGCTTTGTCCAAGAGCGGTAGGGGGTTATATGAAGATTTTGCAACCGCCCAAAAAGGAGAAGGTTTATTCAGTTCTTTTAATTTTTGACTTGACTGATGTTATGATAAAATTACTTGACCTTACCTAATGGTTCTTAGAGTCCCTAGTTCCCTAGTCCTACTATAGTACGGAATCCTTCAAGCGCGAGTGTGCTGAGAAGCTAAATTAGAAGAACTGTCATGACAACAAAACTATTCCCAAACTTAATACGTATCAAGAAAACACTCTTTGACATCAAACAGCCATAAAAAGGTGTCGTATTTTATTACGAACAAATAATGTAAAGGTACGAAATTGGCGAAAGCAACAAGTTTGCGTGCCACTACACGCTAACCGAGATTAACATAATGGGAACCAACAAAACAGTCCGAAAACAAACTAGATTGTACGCGTGATACACTTCATTACCAAATTCTTTAAGTTTCAAGTGTTAGCTATTCGGGCAGGATGTTGGGTTAATTAAAATTACTGTTATAGTGTTATGAATAGGCCCTTTCAGTAATTTTCGGTGTTGTTTTGTTCCAATTTTCTGATTAATTCATTCAACCAAAGTGATTTTATAACATTCGGGCAGGAATTGTTACTTAAATTATGCAAGGTACTCAAATTATGGCAATAGACTCACCCCCTTTTACATGGGACTTAAACATAATTGGCGGAATGTGCGTGTACCTACTATGAGGTAAACTCTACTTCACCCTTCGAGGCGTGGTGTTAGATAGATAGATAGATAGAATACTCTGTATTATGTACACCAAATTACAAAAAAAAAACAATAGTAAAACATTTATGGTGTTATGTTATTATGCAAGGTGTTTTAAAAGAGCGATCTGTAAAATCATAATTTCGAATCGTATAAAGTATTACAAGAAAGATAAGAAACATTTTTGTTTCGACAAAAAATTCCATTGTACAAGCCGGAAACATTCGTAAAAACAAAGCGTATATTTTTCATTTCTTCGTTTATATTTTTGTAGACACGTTAATAACTTATTTTACAATCTTAATAGTAGACCCTCTAAACACCCTTCAAGTAGAAATAAGTTTAACGTCACTGCATTACCTATTACTAAAACACGTAACGAATCGATGGCCTTCGCGGATAAGTTACAGTCAAGAATGACCAATCGTTTTCGGGAGTTATAAATAAAAATATAATAAAAGGGATGTGTCGTGCCTTCAGAGGTGAAAGGCTTCCATAAAAATAACTATTCATGACCACGCAACACCAAGCCTGAAAGCCGAGCCTTCTACACGTTAATGAAATTAATGTATGCTTGTAATATCGGAATGGACAGGCCGCTGACAGACTATGTCGTGACAGAGGCACCATGCAACCGTTATTGATGTGTCTGGCGATAATTATTATAATACGAGCCGTAATGGAAAGGTAAAATAGTTCTTTAAAAAAATAGTCCACAAATTGCTCGAATTGTGGGAGCGAGCAGGATAAATATTATCTAATACTTTCCAGAATGTTCATTCATTTGGGAAGTTGGTAACGATTCTGATAATTTCTGAAAAATAGGATTGAAGGAAAATGCCTTATTAGTTTAAGGACGTAAGTAGTTTAAAATAATTACTTTGGACTCCAAAATAACAACCAAAAAATTTAAATTATACCATCAACGAATTAGTAATTCATTCAGACGGGTACTCGATAAACAGATCTAGGGCTCTTGGATTTAAACATAATGAATACGCTAAGGGACCTACTTAGGAATGTCAAGATATGCTTCACTTAATGCATCATGTTTTCACGAACAAAAAAATACCACAGCTTTTTTAGTAACGAAATCGTGTGTTGATATGCAAAGTAAACAAAACTTAACACTTTTCTCTAAATCTAACATTTATGGAAAAGAGGTTTATAATAGTCAACCGTTTAGGAATCAATCAAGTCAGCCTAGTATAGTCTACTAATAGGACATAAGCTCTGCCAAAGCACCACAGAGTGCTCTTGCAATGCCTCCATCTTTCGCATCCAGTATCATGATGGGAGGCTCACGCTAGGGAGTTCATGTGGGAATTGAACGCTTGATAGAAACGCAGCACTCCTTGTAACATGCCATGCTTAAACAACTATTGTTACAATGTAATGCCCTCCACTCACATTACGTAGTGTTACGATATAAGTGATTAATATCAAACAACTACGCTATTATACAGCTGGGTACCTAAGCCATAAATATTTGTTATGCACCAAAAAAATAAATTAATGCAGTTTTCAAGACCATAAATTGCTGGGTCCTAAATTTGACTAACATAAACATGTCTGGTACGTCCGACACTTCTTCAACGTTAAAATACTTATCTATGTGGAGGGCATCGCGGGACGAATGGCTACCAACTAATAACTTGTAGGTATTTTATATGCAAAGATAAAATAGACTTATTAGTCTGCAATTTAAATGCTTGGTGGCATGTGATAGGTACAGGGGGAATGTAAGCCTTTCAAAGACAAGCATTTTTGTAATCGAGTTCAAAACACGGTTCTTTTAATCTGACTTTCTGTTTTATAGGGCCGAAATATAAAGGCCTGTCCTGTCCATGTGAAACTCCTAGTAGTTCTAAAAATTAATCGTCTGATAATTCAGTATAATAGCCCTCAGAATTCGTGTGTATAGTGTTACAGTGGCCAAGTTAAAACTATTACTGCATGTCAACGAAGTCCTGTATTATACAATTCAATTCCTTCATAAAGTTTTCCAGAGTCGAAAACTTTACTTTGTGAAAACTTGTGAGGTGTGATGGAACTTGACGGAACCCTAAATCTGCAAGCAACAAAGGTATGGTATGGTAGCAATACATGATACCAAAATTCTACAAAAGGTACCACGAATTACAAAAATTTCAAATGCGTTATAGTGATATTTGCTTTTTTTTCTTTTTACTGGCCAGTATGTTCGTATTGTCGTATTCCAGTAGTGTATTTTAGTACAGCGTGTGCGGATAATTACTGGTATCAAACAGTGCACCTATGGTCGGCACGTGCTTTCATAGGAATATGTAATCAATATGATAATATCTGTATGTATTGTGGTTGGAGGAAAATATATTAGTGGTTTGTGTCTGTTTATAGAATGTAATGGCCATGCACGTCGCTTGTTATTTTGGTGTTGTTTGTGACGATTTATATCTTTTGATATAGTTTTCTGTGTGTTATTAACTTTTGTTTACCAATACGACGCTGGTTTTATGGAGATACGGATCTCGCGTAACCTTTGTTCAATTTATTATTTTATCAATCGGGACAGATTAGAATAAGATTTCAGTGTTGACGGTAAGCGAAACCTTCGATGGATTTGACTGGCCTGTTGGTCTAGTGGTTAGTGACCCTAACTGCTATGCCGGAGGTCGTGGGTTCGATTCCCACCCAGGACAAATGTTTGTGTGATGAGCACGATCATTTGTTCTGTGTCTGGGTGTAATTTATCTATAATATGTATGTATTTAGAAATATATAAGTATGTTTATCAGTTGTCTAGTACCCATAACACAAGCTCTGCTTAGCTTGGGACTAGATGGCGTTGTGTGATAGTTGTGGAATATTATTATTATTATTATTATTATTCAAGGAATTCGTTTTTTGTCGGTATTCAAATGACCCGTTATCCTGGAGCGAGAAGAATAAACAGCTTTCTCATTAGCGGCATGTCAAGTCGCGCAATTTGTAATTGTCAACTATTGTGTAACTGAAAGACTTGCTCGTTACGTTTCTTTCATAGAACTTGACACTTTTTTTTCCTATTTTAGTTTCGTTGAGTGTTATCATAGCTTTTAAGATTAGGTTTTAATATGTTACTTGTTTTAAAATATGTGTGTGTTAAATTATAATTAACAGAGTAAACGTGGCTGAAGAGGATCAAAACATAAATACTTTTTAAATGTTTTTAAAAATATCAAACAAGTATTGTTTGGTAGCCAACATTGGGCCGCATTACTGCATTTTAAAGTTAACCGCATAGCTTATTATCATGCATTATTGTTCATACAATAAAATTTAATATAATGTATGCGACAAATTGGGTGATTACCCACCGCTGTACTAGGTACTCGTGACTTTAAACTGGTCGTTCGATGGTAGTTGATAGCTGCCCCGATTTCGTGTACAAATAGTGGAATACAATGTGAAAGTTCTTTTACAATGACTTGGAAACTTTAAAGGAGTTTAGACTGCTGTATATGTCACGTTGGTTGTAGAAACGATATCGGTTTTGTTTTGAAATTCGGTTTAGAAAGCACGAAAATAAAATTGCAGCGGATGGTGTGGTTCTGTCTATTGTTACGGCGGGTATTGAGAAGCCAGAAAGTCTGGTCAATGGGTATCGTTTTAACCGGTAAATGGGTTTTGGTGACCATTTATGTTGTTCTATGAAAAATACTGTGTTTCATCTGCGTCCGGTTGGATTGAAAGCTGACCCTGGCAATGACGACTCTTTTTCTTTATAAAACCTCTCGTAAAGTCTTGTCCTGAATATATGTAACATAAAATTGCTATTTATTTTGACGATAACAGAAAGTATCAAAAATACCATAATCGATTTAAGTAAGAACAGTGTCTAGGTATAGCAGGTCTCTCCGATAGATATAATACTTATTAATTCTCATGCCGTCGGCAGCGGAATAAATTAATTCATGACAGTGACGAATTCAAAGACTTGTTTATTTATATGATTTCGAATTATTTACTAATTTTAAACATACTTTACTTACTTTTCAACTTTTGATACAAAATTAGGACACGACTATTTCGTTATACTTGATTTATACAATTAATTATTAACGCAAGTGCGTCGTTTGAACTTAGCCGTTTTTTTCAGAAAAGTTTTCTTTAATAATTTTCTAGAGGTGTAACCGTTAGACTACCAAGTCATAAGTCCCAAGTTCAATCCCAAGACCTATGATTTTCGGATTCATGTGCGTTTTCTATAATAATATTCTCTGCTTCGGTGAAAGAAAACATCGTGAATAAAGTAAAATCAGCGGCCTATGGGCAGCATAAAAACTCTGAAAACCAGGTTAGGGTACACGATATAGAGGTTTGTTTTAGCCAATACTATGTTCCACTGCTGGAAAAAGGCTTGCCCAAGGAGAAATCCTTTCAAACCTCTCTGTTTTTTGAAATTCCTGGCCACGTTTGCCCAGAAAACATAAACATGATAAGTTTAGTTATGTTATCGTTTTTGAAAAATCCTTTTAATGCCACAATTTTGATAAAAGTAGTTAACAATCTAAAATTGCACTTAAAACAACTTTTTCGTTAAAAATTAAGTTTCATTTATTATATGAGTTAACCAATTAATTGTAAAAAGTTAATTCGGTATCCTATTTTTCCAAATAACTCCAGCTCTATACTTAAACCAAAAAAAAGTTATACAATTCCAAGTCCACTTACCAGGTGTGCTCTTATTATCGCGCGCCATGACGTCGGGTAGCGCGAGCAGCTCTCGCGCCTGTCCGCGGTAATGTGCGGGCGTGCGGCCTGCCGCGTCCCTCGCCCCCCGCGCCGCGCCCGCACCCTCCAGCAGCGCGGACACTGAGGCAGAGTCGCGGCACACTGATGTGTAGTGCAGGGGCGTGCGACCTTCCTGACAACGTAAGGACATACCCATGTCGACAGGTACATTGCTTTCTACCCAGAAAGCAATGTACTTGTCGTTTTCGAGGAGTCAGCATAGTATGCTGCTAAGAAATGTAGGGGGTGCGACCTCGCCCGGCCTTGGTCAAAATCATGGTCTGGAGTCAGAATGCATAGGAAGCGGTCACCTCCTTCTGCGAAGCCCCCAGCCACCGCAATAGAAGAAGCAACATTACAGGGACCCGCAAGAGCCGACGCGACGCTTGCCGGGGCTGCGGGTTTTTCTAAAGAGATACAGTGGCCCAGAACACAAATGGCTAAGAAGGAACACGTGTGGTTATTAGTCAGAAGAAGTCTGACACTTCCTTCCGCTCCGCCCAGAGCAGGAGGAGTCATTTAATGATTTCCCACCCCAAAAAATAAAAAGTACCTTTAATTTTCGAGTAGGTTTGATGATTACTCTCGCTTTACCTATGGTTTTTAATGTCGCAGTAGCAGCAGAGTATACTGACGAGTACTTTAGGGGCGTGCGACCATCCTACCATCGCAGGGATATAGGATAGCAAACAATAAACCATTTTTGAGGGGTTTAGTCTATGATTGCGTTTGCTTGACCAGCAGATCGCTGCTCACTGATGAATGACGAAGAGGCTTGTTATCTTCTGTTCTAAATTAATGTCCTGATAGCAGCAGAATATACTGCTGAGTAGTCTAAGGGGGTTTGATCTTACTGCCACCGTAACCATAAGAACCCATATAGCAGGCTGTTCTGTTAAATTATGAGTATTTCGCAACTAAATAGTGTCATCAACTAACAGATAATTAAGTTTGCTATTTAGTCAATTGGCGGTTGTAAATGGATGTTATTCGCAAACACGTAAAAGCCTTTACAAGCAAGCAGGTGTTAAACTAAACTAATACAGCTATTAGTAGTAGTTATCCCGAGTCTGGCTGTTTGTGTATTGAGTTTAATGTCTGTAAACGCTCTCACGATATTGAATAAATTCCTAGTGTGAGGCTACGTTTTATTTAAAGAAAAGAAAGAATGAAAATCATAGATTATGTATTTGTTTGCAACAACCTCTACATGATAAGTATATAGACTAACTACATAATACCAAAACAATAACTCACGGAATCCTTCTGATGCACCATCTGCGGGTAATTCCTCACAAGATACTCAGCAATGTCCATGTAGTCGTAGAAGACGGCTTTATGCAGCAGCCCCACACCGGCTTCGTCCCGACACATCACGTATTTATGCCGGTTGTAGTCGCTCTCCAGCAACTCCTGAGTTAAACATTCAAGGAGTTGAACGTCTCGTAAACAGTGTTAGTTATCGTGCTACGGTTCGTAGCGCTACGGCGTAGCAAAGTGCTACGAGATCGTAGATGCTGTGTAAGTTCGTTGGTTTATGTGTTATTTTTCAGTGATTGACAGATATACTCAGGACATTTTGTCCGTCGAAAAAGTAGATCAGTTCCAAAAAATCATGAATATTCTAATTTCACACCACTTTCGGGGCTGGGGGTTGTTCAAAAGAGACACCGCAGGCTCGGTACAAGGGCTAAGAATCATGGGGGTTTTTTAGTCAGTAGAAGTCTGACACTCCCTACCATTCTGTCCAGAGCGGGAGGAGTCATTTGATGATTTCCCATTCCCACCCCAAAAAAAGGCTCTTAAAAATACGTAAGTATAGGAATACTGTAATGTTTGTTTCTCTTTCATTATCAAAATCCAGATTTAACTTTCATATTTTGTAGATAAGTAAATTGAATGTCATCGCTGTTTCGGAAAAATAGTGAGTAAGTAAACTAAAAAAAGTTTTGTTTAGTTTTCTAGCCAATGGTATTTCATCATTTTGTGTATCAAGTCGAGTACATATTTACAGAGATACTACATGTCATGAAGCTACGCGACACGTTGTTTGCGGAGCGCTTGTTTTTCAGTCTTTCCATGAAATATGTAAACGGGGACCGCGGAACTAGTCGTCTTTAACAATTTACTGTCAATATTTATATTATTATTATTTTAGTGTTTTGCTAGTCATTCTCCAAATAATAAGTTTAACTGTAGCTTCTAAAAAAAAAAGTTAGCGGTACCTTCTTAAAACTCCTTCGTAGGTTTGGCTTTGAATTTTGAGGGTTTGGATCCTAGTATGACTAGAAATGTTTTGCAACCAAGATCACTAGTCCACTGGCCCACTAGATTTTTTTTATCTATAACTAGCCGCCATAAAAAAAAAATCAAAGTATTTAATTTCACATAGGCCTACATAGACACTTATAAAACTTCGTCAAAGGAGCACGAAGCATGGTTCGGGTTGGAGGAAAACCAGCAATAAAATCCATTATGAAAATTTTGAGGTTATCATCTATTGTCACTCTGTAATTAAAGGGCATATTACCAGCAATACCTGTAGCTCAAGCAGCGACCCTTTCTCCACCGCCGCATGCAGTGCATCACACTTGGTGACCAGCGTTGACAGGTGGTTGGACAGCGAGAGACCCTCGGCCTCGGCCAGCAGGCGCCGACCTTGCCCGGCCAGGACTGCTCGCTCCAGCCTGCTCTCCGCGCCACCCCGCGCCCACTGGCGTAGCTGAGCTGCTGATACTACGCCCACCACTAATGACGGAAGTGGCGTGAAGGTAAAACATGTTCTTTTGAGATGATGAAGCTGATTACGTTAATTGTATTGTGGTGTAAGTTTTAATGGAATGATTTATGGTTTTCTAGAGTGCCGGCAATTTATTATTTTAAGTCAAAATAAAATCACTTTAAATTTACTGTTTTTTTTTTGTTTAGATGTCTTTAGTTAGGCTTACTGAACGCTGTGTTAAAATTTGTCCACCTATTTTAATGGGACCTTATATAATGCAATGAATTGATGCAGGTAGGTATAGAATATGAAGAACGAATAATATAGATTGTTGACGGTGAAAAATCATGTGTTGATATATTCAGTGGCAACGTTGAAAAAATCTGCAAATTCGGTTGAAGATATTTGTTTCAAAATTGAATTGCAATATTCTACCCGAACATATACATACATTGCAAGTTAATTAAAGCATTATGTGCATTGTATTAGGCATATAATTTTGACAGTAACTTGTTGCAACATTATATTGTGTTCATAGTTTTTTTCTATTATACCACGTTTATTTTAAACTTCTTCCTCACTTACCTGCATAACTGGATTAAATTATTTATTTATTCTAGAAATACAGAATATTTTAATTAAACAAGATAGAAGTAAAGTGGGCGGTAGCAGAAGCTCACTGAAACTAAAAGTAATGTCGGCGCAGCTCAAGCGATCGTCTTCTGTGATATTACGACCAGTGATTTACTGATTGACTTTATACAGAGTGCTCTCCATATCTGCCTTTTGTTTTATTTTTATTATTTTATTATTTTTCTGACATTCAAATGTCTGTCTGTAATGGTCTAATTGTTATGAATGGTTTGAGTTTGAATTAATAATAATAATAATAATAATATTATTTTCTACCAGATAACCTTTGGGTAGTCTTTTGGTGCTTTCAGTTGTTTTTTAAGAAATTATGAAAATGATACATTCCGAAGGATACTTAGGACATACTGGCGTATTTAGTGATATGTTTTTGTAGTAAGAAGGCCAAAGGTCTGAAAACCTGTAACCTGTCTTACCAAGGAGTAGGAAGGGCTGTGCACTTGTGGAGATCTGATAGGTAATCCCTTCATGTAATAAAATACTGGTATGCTAGTGCATCCAAGACCCTAACTTAGTTTTAAAAGGCTAGGATGATGATGAAATTTACTCACGACTTACTTTTACGCTTTCAATAAATCAAAAGTAGGTACAAAAAACATCACTATGCACTGCAGTCCTAATTAAAAGTCTAGGACAGTTACGAATTTCATTGTCTTGTTTGACAACCCGCGCTCGGTTTTAGTATCCATTCCAAGCTTTTTACGACGCCTGAGATTGAATGAAACTATGAATAACTACTTTATTTCCTATTACTTCGTTTCTTTTTACCCGACTGCGCAAAGCAAAGAAGGGTTATGTGTTTATCAGTCTATGTATGTATGTATGTATGTATGTATGTTTGTTCCTATGTGGCATTGTAGAGGCCAAACGCCTTGGCCGATTTTGATGATCCGTACGTCAATCGATTCGTCTTGACCTCGCGAGTGTCACTAAAAACATTACAGTAAACAATACTCACTATAGTAACAACTAGTCGCCATATTGTCAAAATGAAAAAAAAAAGTTCGACGCACCACGTCAAGTGGGGTATCGTTGAATAGGCATTTGAAAATGAATATTAGGTTTGCTTTATCATTTTTCATTTTATAAAACCGTTTAGGATATATAACGGTTTAAAGTTATTATAACAAACAATATCGCATTTCTGACTTATAACCGGATTTTTGTACGTGTACGGAATGAATATAAAATCGAATCGAAATCTACCGTCTTATAATTATAGTTATAACGAAGTTAATGAAAACTGACTAAAAAGTGTTAAATAAAAAAATGTAGTTAGAAAACTAAAAAACCCGACTGAAAAAACGGAAAAGCAAAAAACAAGCACATTTTAAATTAAACAAAACTTGGAAGCAGGCGGGGTTCATTTGAATATTAAATTATGAAACGAAAATAGAATGGACCCCGCCTGCTTACAAGTTTTGTTTAATTTAAAATGTGCTTGTTTTTTGCTTTTCCGTTTTTTCAGTCGGGTTTTTTAGTTTTCTAACTACATTTTTTTATCTATACATATATCTATTCTATATTCTATTCTATACATATAATAAAACAGTAAAAAAACCGTGTCTGTACATTGAATATATTAAAAAAATAATAATTGAGGGGGGTTTAGAAACAGTAATAGAGCACGATTCGAAAAAAAAAAGTCTGTCTGTTTGTCTGTGTGTCTGTTTGTCTGTTTGTTTGTACACGCTAATCTTCGGAACTACTCGACGGATTTGAATGGTTTTTTTTTGTTGTATAGATATTAAGTCTGGCCAACATATAGGCTATAATTTATCTTGGAAACTTGAATACCTGATGCAGAACCGCAACAGACCAGCTTAACTATAAGAGATACAAAAATGGTACCATAGCAAAAATTGTTCCACGTGATGAGCATTTTCTGCAAAGAGAATAAATTCGAAGATCTGGAACACCTGATGTGGAACTCCGAGAGCCCAGCTACACTATAACATATATAGGAATGACGTCTTAGCAAGAATTGTTCAGCCTGATGAGCACTCTCTGTTGTCGTATAAAGTTTGAAGATCTGGAACAGCTGATGTGGAAGTCCAAGAGCCCAGCTACACTATAACATTTATAGGAATGACGTCTTAGCAAGAGTTGTTCAGCCTGATAAGCACTCTCTGTTGTCGTATAAAATTTGAAGATCTGGAACAGCTGATGTGGAAATCAAAGCTATCACTAATTTCACTGTCACTCAATCAACGAGACAGTCACTCATCGAAATTTCCACGTGAACGAAGTCGCGGGCATCAGCTAGTTTAAACTATACTTAGAAATAAGTGAATGAGAGATGAATAAATGGCATTAGACCCGCCCCCTATTACATGTGATTTAGGAAGTAGAATGTGGGTTAGGAAGACGTCTATTTCTCTAAGGTTTTCTGCCTATATAGTCGAGGAATACAATCGTGATATTATGTTAAAGGCTACTTGGAAATAACGATGATTATTAAACCGTTATTTTTTTATTTTACTATTACGTGACTGCATAAGAAACATCCTGTTTGAAGGCTTGGTTATTTCTGTTGGTAGATTACAGGATTTATGCGCTAACAGCCAGTTGTAGGCGACTTATCGCGACATATCTGCTGACCTTACATTCTTAGGGCGTAAACACACCTTTAGCTTTCGTGCAAAAATAAGGGCTCGAATAAACAGAGTCTTTTTTTTGCGGAATCACAATAAAAAATTCTTTTTGTCTAAATGTTGGTAATTTCTAGCATGTCTTTGCCAGTCGTGTTTGTAATTTTTTTTAATAATCACTTTAGCTGTTGTTCCTTAGCACGTCAAACAGTTTCAGTATAATAATGATATGCGACAAGTTCATGCTAGCATACTTCAGTGTTTGCATGAAACTGGGTTAATTAAGATTAACTGTTTTTAATTATGACACGATTCAAAAGTGCTTTGGTGTGTAAAAATTAAGTGAATTAGGTATTTTATTTTAGGCAACTATGTGTATACCTACTCAAAGAGACAACGCTACATTCAAGAGCTGTGGCCACTTGGTTAGTGTTTTAGGGTAACAAAATTAATATGATTACGACTCAAATGATATTTTGTTCTCTGTTCTGTGATTTTTACCGATTATCTGAAATTAATTTGTTATATTGACGATTACAATAATTATAACAAATTAGTTTCAGATTTTGTTAAAAAGTCTTTGATTGTGACCAAAGACAATCAAGATTGTGATACTATAAAAGCTCTTCATTATTTATGTCAGATAATTAAAAAGTAATGTTTAAATCTAAAATCAGGATTTTGTAGGGAAATCTATAACTTTTAAATAAACGAGTACAAACAAAAAATAACCTTCCTAAACAGTTTTTTTTACAAATAACGTTAACTACTAACTTAATGCTTACATTTTCCCTAACCCTTAATATGCCATAGATGCGTATCCAAGCTATCTCCATAATAACACATTAGTTGGTGTGACGTGTGTGTTGACACCATTTAATGGATCGTTATAGGTGAACAGCCGGGGGTGATCGAACTCCATCAATATTCACGTACAGTCTGTGCCCAGCATTACGTGACCCCTCTTCTCATATCACTTGCCCTCTTATTTTTTTTACGAGGGTTCAGGTTATGCTGGGCATTGTCTGTACTAGCACAGCAGAGGCTTAACTTGTTTAGACTGCTAATTTGTTATACATTGAAGCTTAGTATGTTTAGCAATTAGAGAGCCTACAGTTTATAATGCAATGGATTGGGTTTTTTATTATTAATGCTTCGGCTGAAATGTGGGTGTAGTATTAGGTACACCTCTGTCTAACCTTCCGGGGATTACAGGCGTGATGTTATGTTATTGCTTTAGTAATTTTAGTGCCGTGTACGTTAAGGACGCTTTTACGGATTCTCGCGGTAAAATGTTTTTTTTTTAGTTTTACTACTACGTCTAGACTACTACAAATATTTTGTGTTCGTAGAGCTATGTTTTTCAACACGAGATCCAGCTAAAAAACGACACAGGGTCCACCCACAGATTAAGTTTTTCATTTCAAATTTTTGCGTAATTTATCATGACAGTGACCGCTAAAATGAACCTAAAGTCAAAGCGCTTAAAGTTCACGCAATAACGATAAATTTGCCGAAAAATTTGCTTTGATTGTTATTTTTTTTCTGGCTCTTCTTGTAATATTTTGATACCATTTATAGAAATTATTGGAGTTGAACTTGTCTACTTAAATAAAATATTTTTAAATAAATAAATTTATGTCATAAAAGAGAGAGTAATGTACCTAAAGTCAACACGATATCGCTAATTTTGTGCGGAGAGGCACAGAAAATATTTTTTTACAATAATATTAACCAACATTTTCGAATAAAAAGAAGTAATTATTGAAGACTAGCTTTTGCCAGCGGCTTCGCCCGCGTGAAAATGACGATTTTCCGTACAAACTTTCATCCCCTATTTAACTCCCTTAGGGGTTGAATTTCGAAAAATCCTTCCTTATTCCTTGTCTACATTATAAAGGGAACCTCTGTGTAAAATTTCAGCTTTCTAGGTCCAAGGGTTTGGGCTGGGCGTTGATGAGTCAGTCAGTCAGTCAATCAGTCAGTCAGTCAGGACTTCTCTCTTTATTTTATAAAATAGATAGATAGATGAAAGGAGTAATCTATATTATGTGTCAACTATTGGTTTCATTTGGTTTAGTTTCATTTGTCCACATAAAGTACCGAAAAACTGCTTATTTTCGTCAGATTTGTAAACGTCCTTAGGCCGTTGGTCTCAGCTGTCATTGAAAGATCTTTGTTGAGCGTTTATTTGGAACTTAGTGCTCAAATCAAACCTTGCATTTATGACGTGACACCTTTAATTTGACATTTGTTTCAGCTGGTGCAAAAAGTCACAGCTATAAATTAATTATGTCCTGCTCTTTTATTGTACCTACACGTAATCTAGCTGGTCACGCGGTATGTTGTGTGATTGCAATACTTATGACATTTTCTGCAAAAACGTCGGACTCACGACATCACGCTAAGGTCGAATCGCACCCACGTCGTACCCAGCACTTGTTGAAGTAAATTATAAACAGTATTATTTATAATTATGCTATTCAGTCTATAATACTCACATTTTTGCGCTTTGACCTACTAGACTTGACATGGTTTCGAGGAATTATTTTATTTATCACTCGCTTGTGCAGGCTTCAAACTTGCACGCAAAATACTTAGCACCACACGATATTCAGTAATCTATACTAATATTATAAAGCTGAAGAGTTTGTTTGTTTGTTTGTTTGTTTGTTTGTTTGTTTGTTTGAACGCGATAAACTCTGGAACTACTGGTTGGATTTGAAAAATTCTTTTTGTGTTGGATAGTTCATTTATCGAGGAAGGTTATAGGCTATATAACATCACGCTACTACCAATAGGAGCGGAGCATAAATGAGAAATGTTGCAAAAACGGGAAAAGAACATTCCTTTCTGAGAGCTTCCGTTGCGTGCGCTGCGAAAACGGTTTAAGTTACGAGAATATCATGTATGAAGTAATTATTCGTCTTTAAAAGTTCTAAAAAAAAGTCCGCGACAGCATCTGTCTATCTTTTAAGATTGACTCACTGCAACCATTTTTTATTATTAAAATGTTAGGTTAAAACGAATTATTTTTTGCGAAGCTTATTTAACCCATATGGTATTAATCTATATCTAAATAAATGTGTTCGTTAGAACGGAAATTTAATATAGAATATTTGTGCTCTTTACTCTATACAGTTTAAACAAATATCTTAGAAGATATCGCAATGTAAAAATACCCGCGCGGAAAAATAATTACGCGGGTTGCGTCGCAATGTAGGTACGGGGGATTCTGGCTGGCCTCCGGGAAATTCAAATTCAAAATATTTACTGCATCATAATGTTTACAAGTACAGAGTGTTATAGTATATTTAACAGTAAGAGATAGATTTTATAGTAATTCACACTTTAATATAATCTAAGCTAATCTAAACCATCTAAATCTAAACTATTGTAATAAAGAGGAAAGATAAGATTTTTTGTTTGTTACGATCTTAATTAATGTCGGATAGTCGATATATCGAGAAAGGTTATAGCTATATTTATGTGACGCAGACGAAGTTGCGCGGGTCAGCTAGTTAGGTATAAAATTATTTATTTCTAAAAATCAACTTTTTTTTAAATTTGTATTCCCGCCAATTTCGTTACCGATGAAAATTCAATTGTTTTTTTTTGACATAACAATCTGTTTATTTTTCGTAAAGCTGTCAGTATGTTGTTCAAAAAAGGTTTTCGTGTTCGACTTTCAAATGACATGCATGATTTCAGTGTGCCAAAATAGTACTTAATAATTCCACGAACGCGCTTCACATAATAAAATTCGCAAATACGTTCTTTTCAGCAGTAATAGATTTTCTCTAGATTTTTAAACAATGTTAGACAGACAAATTGCATAGAAAAAAAGCTTTCAGCTTTATATGGCAGTTTGTGTTTACATTCGTTTTATGGAGCGGCTGTAGGCGGATAGTTTCCTGGCTAGCACGCAACCTCCCGTTTTTCCAGACATGTTTCAGTCTATCTGTTTATTTCATGTACACAATGTTTTCGTCGGGCTGTGTTTAATAATATATTCTTTTTCCAATATCGATTTTCTAATGAAACTAGTTATTTTTTACTGTTAAAAGAATCGTGAATAGGTTTGGCTTTCAGTACTATCGGTCTTGTTTAAAATTTTACGTTTGCTCAATTATAGGTATAAGACCTTTACTAGCTAGGTTTAAACAAACTACCATTATGTCTAGGCTCGTTATATTCTAATAGCATACCTATTAGACTTAGGTCTTTAGTACGACAAGGCAAAGACCCGTTTATTAAGGCAATAGTGGAGGCAATGGTTCTCAAGTAGGTGAGTCGACAATTCATTATTCACAACCTAATAAGAAGTTAATAATTAATTCGGTTCGGTTGAACCGTAAACCAAACCAAATACCTAAGTTAGTTTTAGCATGTTGTTGTGTGTTTTTTTTAACATTGAACCACACTAGGAATTTCTCCTGTATCGTGGGTGCGTTCACAAACATTTAAACTCACATACACAAATACCCAGACCCGAAACAACTATCTGTAGGCCATACAAATATTTTTTCCGTACGGGGATCGAACCCGCGACACGCAGCGCAACAGTCCAATAGCTCAGCCACTGCGCCAACCGTGCCGTCAATTACATGAGATAGGAGCTCGTGGCTTAATATTAACTGTCAGTGTCACTCGGGTCAATCTTTAGGTAAAGCCGTGGTACCACAACCAACCTATTGAGGTTGGTTGCCTAGGGGCAACCACGGCTTTACCTAAAGACCAATGTCCGTGGGTGAATGACCACCCATTACACACGGACAAGCTTTCCTTCGTGCCTCGGAAAGCACGTTTAGCTGTTGGTCCCGACTGCCATACATTGATCTTTGGCAGTCGTTACAGATAGTCAGTGGCCTCAAAGTCTGACAACCAGTCCAAAGGGTATCGTATTACCCAGTACTAACTGAGTTGTGGAGGTCAGATACGCAGTCGCTCCATGTAAAATGCTGGTATTTAACTGCATTCATAAACTGAAAGCCGACTACGGGGTCGGTTTTCATAGTTGGGAAAAAGGTTAGGCAGATGATTTTTAGATAATTATATTACTGCACAGTTCTAACAAACGAATGCCGCCATTTTGTTTTTTTACATATTATTTTCATAGACAAATTCGCTAGTGTTTACCATTAAACGCTAAAAGATATGCAGCAATATACAAGATATGTTTTGTAATAAAATACAGGAGAATAAGATTATTTCAAATTATACTCACGTTTAGGTGGACTATAATGCACATACATCCCGTTCTTCTTCGCATTTCGCTCTGTCAGCCATTTCTTCACGCCCTCCATGGTAAGGAGCAAGGTAGACACGTCACATTCTCATATAAAACAACCGAGTTTCATATCACGGATACTCAATCTAGAACCATTGTAATTGGGCAATTAGAAATGTCTGTAATTGTTGAGTGGGTGTAGGTCGATTGATAATTACAGAATATAACGAGGGCTGAGTCTTCAGGTAAACTACGAATAGATAGTGAACTAAAAACTGGAGGAACCGGCTGAAGGCTAAAATTAATTAATCTAAAATTGATTAATCAATTCATTAAAGTGTGTTTCACTCAAATTTCGTTCGTACTATGTAAGGATATTTACCATGTTTACTATTTGTTTTGAGTTCCCGGGTATACAGTATGTTAGGTAAAACAAAGGACGTATTGAGGTAAGGTATTCAGTATTCGATTCCCACACAGTATTGACCCGCACTCATGTTCTGCGATAAGCGAAAGGTTTTATTATTTTTTTGCAAGACTATGGCGAAATTAGTTTTTTTTGGTCATATTTTTATTAGTAGGTATCATGTATGTAAGCATGCACTATTGAGGGTAATATGTTCCTCATTAAACTAACGTAGGTACCACGGTAGGCACGAGTGGTGGATTATAGCCCATCCCTCTCCTAGAGAGGAGGCTGATGATGATGATGATGATGATATTAGAGTGCAAAATTGTGTTCGCTCTATATATCTACGGATAAACTGAACTGAAATAACAAATTGTAAACATGGTAAATATCCTGATTTCAGTATCGTGATAATGTGGGGATAACTAAGTTTGAATTGCAAATCTAGAGTATTTTCTTAGTCGACATCGTCCTCCGGTTTGTTTTCTCCGTAGAGTGATTATTGGTGCGATGTTATTTCTATTTTTTTAATTAAAGCTGTATCTCTCTATTTCTATATTTTGTCAAACAAGTTGAGTCAAGGAGAATTCGCTAAGGTAGCCCGCTAAAGGACTGAATAACTTTTTCAGGAAGTAAAAATTCAGTGGAATTAAATGAAGTTTGAAGGTTCTATTGATGATTTTAATGATTATTATTCTGTAAATACATACTTTTTACGGTGTTACGGTCGTATAATCATATTTTGTACATACAACCAGACACTGACCTACAAACTGAAAACAAAACGTAAGAAAATATAAATTTCGCGATCTGAATGTGGCTCCGGTAACTAAAAAGTTCTGCAATAATCGGTTGTCATGGTGTGGGCATGTGCGGAGGAATTAAGAAAATGTCGTAAGGATGTTGATGATGATGATTTTTCGCGCGTCGCGGCATATTTGAAGGCGCCTTATGAGTAGAGGAATGGTAGAGGAAGACTAGTCGAGTTTGAAAAATTATATGGCAAAAAAGGAGTTGTCGTATGAGATATAGGAGTAATAGAGAAGTATAGAAGTAGAAGAAGAAGACATGCTGCGCCGATCCCAGGATGAATTGGTATAAAGGCAAGAGAAGAATGATGATGGGCTACCCTGGCGATTCCACCGTAGATAATTCTCGACATACCCTCGGTAGGTATAAGAAGAAAGAGGGTATTTAATATGTCAATTACCTACATAACAACTTCAAAACTTTTCTAGAACACAGAAGTATATTATAGTTTCATATTATATTAAGAAGTTAATAATATCGAAATGTCACGGTCTACCTTACCCTATACTTATAAATATAACCTTCGATCGATGTGGAGTCACTGTGGGCTATGGAAAACGTTTCCCATAAAATATTTATAGATGTCCGACTAACATCGTTTGGCTAGCAACCTGGCATCAAAATTACTTTCACAAAACTATATTTGTTTCAGAAAATATGGCACTAACTGTTTAGAGAATCACTTTCCTATGAATTTTATAAGTAACTTACTCGAACTTTTCTTGAAACCAATTTTGGAAAAGGTATTCAATCCAAAATAACACAACGCTGTATGTCCCTACCTAATTTCCCATTTAAAAGGTTATTAACCTACCAATTTCCAACTGTAGGTATCACTTTTATCTAAGAATAGACGCACTGTATCCAAAGCTCTGACGTCATCGCTCAACGGTCACTCACAAATTATCCTAACCTTACTTTATCCCTAAGTAACATGAAGTCGGTAAAGAACAGAAGTGATAGCAGGTGTACAATCAACTGGACGGACTCGTGGCCTCACATCAACGTGGTGTTTAGCGATGCAACAATACGTACAACCGACAGCGCAAGTTGCTACCGAAGAAGAAAATTACTAGGTACAAAATTTAATGCTGAGAAAGTTTGCAGGCAGTGGATTGCCTTTATATTTTATCTGTTCTGCAGTGAATGTTATTTATTGATATCCTGCTTGTGACTACCTCGTTTGTCTACCGCGCCTGCTGAACTTGAGGGCCTACGTTCGATGGGTCGGGCAAAGTGATATTAGGTTTTGCCATCAGGTATTTCTCAGTAGCAGCCACGGAGTCTGAATTTGTGGCCTACTGATGGCAATAGGCTCCCCAATATTACCAGAGACTTAAACGTAACTGATGAAGTATGGGTGTACTATTCGGTACACCTCTACTATGGGCCCGAATGATAGTAATAGACTCGTCTGTTCTAAGGGACTCAAACATGCCTAGTGAAATGTTAAATGCTTTAGGACCTAAAGTATAGTGAACTCATCTAACTTCGTGATACAGGCATTTGTAGAAATGTAAAAATAAATTACTAACTAAGTATCAAATATCACCGAATTAGGCGAATCACAGAAATGTGTAATTTCGCTAGAGGGTTAAGTTGAGATTTACATAGCTACTCTAGCTTCAGAAACATAGATCTCTAGATTCTTCGACCAATCCTGAATCTTCATACGGTAGGAACTTTACATCAATGTTGTATGTGATTCAGCGAAAAAAATAAATATATAATGCGTTGACACAAAGGCAGCTGACATCAATATTAATGATACCACCACGCTACCCTTTCTTCTTCTAATTATGCTCCTTCGTGTGACGTGCTTTTAGAAAATTAGTAGGTAGGATTCGTGGCTTTGTTACCGTACAGGGAGAACTGCACCTACATGATCCAATTATTAAAACCTTTATTATTTAGCCTTGGTACCAGTTAAGGTGCTCGTGGCTTTTATGCCAAGAAGCTAGAATCGAATGTTGTGACCACCAGAAAAGCGCCGAGATAATGTGGAAGAACTGCACACTTTTAAAGAGATAGTTCAATGCGCAAAATTTTATACCTCGCTCCGCTTGCTCTTGGAGTACTAAAATTCTTTTTAATCTCGAAATGTTCTTTCAAATTTGTCAAAAAATCTTTTAACCTTAGTATTCTTTTTCTTTCATCCACATTCATACTTCTAGTCATACGAATGTATGACGTGTCCGTTTCGATTGCTCGGCCACATTGTCCCATTATGTAGATAAACAACGCCACGTGCAACGGTTCCGGAGCTTGGCCTTGCTTCATGCTATACATTATTGAATACGGTGACTTGTTCCCTAAAATGAGGTTTGCAGAAAAATATTATTAGAGAAAGCAATATTTGCGAGTTCTGAAGAAACTGTATACTGTTATTTTTAAATAATTACTGTAATTCCCGTGAGATTCTTGACGAAGAAGATAAACAAGGGCTGATTTATAATTTTATTGAAGGATGGTTGCTCAAGATAAAGAAAAAAACTTGCGTCCAAGGGTATACTGTATTTAAAGAAGATTAAAATTGCATATAAAACAAAATTATATGAAATATTAATAAATATCTTTCGGCAGATTCACATTGATATTTATTCTTTTCATTTACAGGTACTTAATGGTTGGACAATGTGATATTAATGTTCAGTCCAATGTCCTTCGTGTTAGGGCCCTGGGAAGTGCTCGGATGGGCTGGTTCAGGGCTGGGACAGTTTTGAGCTGAAAAAAATTACATCAAAATTTTACAATAGAAACTCAAGCCAGATAAAACCAGGAAATCATTAAATTGTAGAAATATAACATTTCGTTAACTTGATATAATTTTCCGTTAAGTACATGAATACCTACCGTTGTTTAATTGAATGTTAAGAATGCGATGATACAATTCATTGAATTTCTTCTGACGTTTCATATTAGATGGTGTGCGTACAACTAGCGTTGGCAGTAAGATATAATGTTCGAGGTTAGGCTCCTCTCTAGCGTGCTTACGATGAGATGCTACCTTTTTGAGGACCAGTCGAGGATGCCTTGACTTGCATGTAGAACTACTGCCACTAGTTAAGTCATGGCTTCCATTGCGACGTTTCTTCGGAATTGGAGCGCGCCTGTCCGCTCTCATCGGGCTGGACGTCTGGTAGCAACAAGTCGGGTCTCTCCTCGTTGGGGATCTGGTTGCGTAACTTGGACCTGGAGCGCTATCTTCGTATCTACGCTCCGTAGAATGACGTTTCTGTCGCGACTCTAATCCCAACCGATCATGACTTCTGGGAGTTCTGCGCGTACTCGACTCATCCCATCGTCGGTCCGTGATCATCTCACTCGCAGCGTTGTGGTCGCTTATCGCCACCTCCTCACCCTGTCTGTTTTTATGACTCGCTACGATGATATCGCCAGTCTTGCCCATGGGTCTACAACTTTCATGTCGATGGTTCAATTTAACTATTCTATAGTGACGACGCCGGCGACGCTCCACGTGCGCGACGCGCTCCCGTAGCAAGCTGTCGATCAGTCGCTGCAGCTCACATCTCGTGCTACATCTCTCCGAGTGGGCCATTCGTCGGCCGAGCCGAGCGTTGGGCCAATGTGTCCGACACACGTCTTCCCAAATAATGTCGCTAAGTACAGCTTCCCTTGAAGGTGTCAATTTGATGCCATCGTCGCGCGGAGCAAATTCACCTTGCGCTAAATAATGGACTGTATCCATCAGCCGATAATCCCGCACTGGATTGAGTTTATGTCGAATCTTATGGACTCTTTCGGCTGCAATTTTTGGGATATCTTCTCGTTTGCATGGCACGGACGCACATTGTCGCCGGCCTCGAGCGGTGATACCGTCGTATGCAGTGAAATCTCGACCATATTGCTCTGAGTTATGTTCTTTTTCTAAAGTGGTAGCTTTGCTCGGAGAAAGTGGCGGCGCTTGCTGCGCGTACCTCTGGAACGCTGAAGTTTCCGGCACGTGGCTGTATTGCTGGACGTAGCTACACCCAGGCCTCCCGCTCCCAGACGGAGTCCCCATTATGTTACCTTTATGCTCTTCATCTGATGAAGACAGAGGGATATTAGGATCTATTGAACGGAAAACCATTTCTTGTCTCAAAAGTTTACGCTCCAAATGATCTATTCTTTTATTCAATTCGGTAATTGTGACACCAGTAGGTGGAGCTGTAGGTGGTACAATATCTTCTGAAGATGTGTTCGTGACTATGAATGTGGAAATATCGACTTTATTGGAATTTAACGTCTTTTTGTCTGTTTTGGCTTCGATTTTAGGAAGGTTCATATTTATTTGCGGTTGTGTATAAACATAGCATTTTTCCGCAGACCTTTGTTTTGTATTATATACATTAACCTTCTGAGGCCGGATGTAATTGTGGGAACATTTTGAAAGTACTGCTGAGCTCGCTACCTGAATAGTGACCGAGGAGGCTTTTTCCGATTCTGTTTCACTTTTCGTATAAGGCTGTTCCGTACCACAACCGATTGAATTTATAATATGTCTATCATCTTCACTGAAATCTGCAATGGCGATAAAAATTAATAAACAAACCCGATCAAAAACAAAAAATGTGCAAATATTTACTTACGAGTGGTAAAAGAAGAATGGTCTCCGATACCAAGACGTGAACCAGACTTATCTGAACCCTGGAAAGTAAGTTAATATTCAAAAAAAATCATCATATTCCGTGACATAAAAGGAAGGACAAAATATTCGTTACCTTTTTAGCGTTGAAACGGTTCTTTTCTGCTATGTAAATAGTTTTGATAGCGGGCGCTCTCGGTTTGATGGATACGAGTACTCTTTGTGAAGCCCGACGGTGCGTTGGACTCTTCTGAAGTATTTCTAAATCTGGAAATTAAAGTAGCATTTATTAAAACACATATGTAAGTAAATATACTTTGGTTATAAAAAGAGGTTTACCCAGAAGAAGTTGTTTCTGGGGCAGGCGGCCCGAGCCTCCTGCTAGATAGTCGTAATCAACCTCACGTATCAATTTCTCTTCTTGGATGGACAATAACTTCTTCTTGGATGGAGACTGTTTATTTTCCATCACATTTTATTTTCCTCTTCGTATGCATAGTTCTAAAATCAACTGGCCTGAATTTTAATGATATGAGGTTAAAACAATAATTTATTTAACAGTAAAAAGAAAATTTTACATTATTCTGACAGGTGTTTTGACTGGAGTTTTTATCTTCTTTTATCTTCATCCTGGAGTCATTACTTATGGAAATGTGGCCATGAAGTTTGTATAATATTCTTTGACTGAATAAAATGTCTCGTTGGTCGAGGGCTCGCAAGCGCGACTGCCGACCTTGAGGTCCTGCAGGGTTCGATTCCCGGGTCGGGGAAATTTATTATTATTAATTAATTACTTACACATAACTTACGAATGATGAGTATACTATTAGGTAAAACTCTGAGTTCTTTTAATGGATGGGAAATCATCAAATGTACTCCTCCCGCTCTGGACGGAGCAGAAAGGAGTGTCAGGCTCTTATTGACTAAAACCCTCCTTCCTTCTCTCTTACAAACTAATTCCGCAATCCTGGCAGACAGTGGCCCTTTGGCCCAGTCTACTATGCTGAGATACATTGAGGCAAGCCAAATCTAAATATTTGTGACCTCTTTGTGACCTTTCAACGTTATTTTCGTATCTTAACTAATCTTAATGTGACAAATAGTGTAATTATGCCCTTTTAGTTTAAAGTATTCAGAGATACGGGCCCGCGTGGAACGCAACGCTCTCTCGTACTTTGCCCGTCTTGGGAATGGAACCCAGGGCCCAGGGTTCAACAGTCGCCCTTGCGATGACTAGACTAACGAACAAGGCACATATTCCTGGTCAAAAATGCGATTCTGGGGTGATTCTTAGAACTAGGCAATTATGGCCTCCCCCAGGTGCACCACATAGACGGTCCCGTGCACCTCGCATCCAGCGGGCCCCTGCATGCAACCTTCACCAGGTCATCGGTCCACCTAGTGGGAGGCCTTCCAACGCAACGTCTTTCGGCTCGCGGTCGCCACGCCAGAACGTTCCAGCCCCATTGGCCATCCGTTCTGTGAGCAATGTTCCCTGCCCACTGCGACCTTCGGGCGATGTTCATTTTAATTTTGCATTCGAAATTGATGACCATTTTCAGGGTTCCGAGGTCAACAAGGAACCCTTATAGTTTCGCCATGTCCGTCTGTCTCTGTGTCCGTCTGTCTGCACAGCTCAAATACTCTTAGTACTAGAAAGCCTGTTGTTTCTGTCATCTGTGTAGAAAGCTGTAATTTGGCATGAATATAGAAGTGAGTTACGCCGACAAAACGGTAAAATAAAATTTTGAAAATTATTTTTGGGGTTCCGTACCTCAAAAGGAAAAAGCGGAACCCTTATAGGATCACTTTCACTTTGTTGTCCGTCTGTTTGTCAAGACCCTGTTGCTCAGGAACGCGTGAAGGTATCAAGCTGAAAATCATATCAAATACCCAGCAGGGCTATTGTGTATCTTTCAATGACAGTGGATAACTTATAATGTCTATCAAATAACTGTCAAATGGTGAGTTTTTAAGAAAAAAATGTACCAAACCATAACCAATTTACAGTTAATCTATGGACATTTCTGATAGCCGCTGACGTTAAAAAGATACGCAATAGGGGGGCTGGTCTACTACGGAGGTTTGGTATCCCACCAGAATAAATTACATTTAAGTCTACATTGTTTGGATTGGTTGGTCCTCCGCCGCGTTTGTCATAATTCAAATATTTTATTTCACATTGGTCTACATGGGCACTGGTAAAACGTCGACAAAGACTGTCTGTCTGCCTGTTCGCGATAAACTCAAAAACTGCTGCACCAATTCTCATGCTGTTTCACCAATGGATAGAGTGGTTCTCGAGGAAAGTTTTAGTATATAAAATCCACGTGGGCAAAGCCGCGGGCATTAGCTAGTAAGATATAAATACGTAGTGCAAGGACCGTAGTTGTACGGAATGTTGTTGGTACAGAATAATAGATGTCGCCACCCTTCAATATTACCAATCAGATTATTGTATGAGTGGGCCCTGCCCCCCTATTGCGTATCTTTTTAACGTCAGTGGCTATCAGAAATGTCCATAGATTAACTGTAAATTGGTTATAGTTTGGTACATTTTTTTCTTAAAAACTCACCATTTGACAGTTATTTGATAGACATTACAAGTTATCCACTGTCATTAAAAGATACACAATAGCCCTGCTGTTATCCGTTTATGGTATACTAGCGCCCCGACCCGGCTTCGACGGAAGCATAATTTTGCACATAAACCTTCCTCTTGAACCACTCTATCTATTAAAAAACCCGCATCAAAATCTGTTGCGTAGTTTTAAAGATAGAGACATACAAGCATACATATGGACAGACAGCAGGAAGCGACTTCGTTTTGTACTATGTAGTGATATGTAGTGATAGTGATAGTGAAGTTTTCTACTCTTTGGTTTGATCACTCCTTGGACACCACCTCCTTTTTCATATGTCGATATTTCAAAAATGGAAACAGAAAAACAAGGAAGTTATTTGTCAAAATTTTCTAAGCGTGACGTTTTACCCCTTTGTGCTTTTAGCCAATTTCTGGGTGACAAATTAGCAAGGATTTAGGGTACATGTAACGTATGGGTGTGTAAACAGCTGTGAACGTGAAGCATGACGGATAAAGATACAAAAAGCAATGCGTCATCAGACGCAGGGTCAGTGGTGCTGGTGGATAAATCACACAAGTCATTCCGCCCGACTGACTTGCCGGATGATGGCCCAGTCGAGCTGCATCGCAAAAGCTCACGCCCACCCGCCGTCCCATGTACGTGCTTTTGCTTTTATTTATTGTAATAACTTCTGAAATTGTAAGATAATACAAGTAGAACTTTTACAATTATGTCACTACAGCCTCTATGAATTACACTATAAGGTTTCTGTTCGGTTGCTAAGACTGTAAGATCTGTCAAAATCACAGCGATACGGAGAATACACCCCAATTCGGTTCAACAGCGAGTTATATTTGTATTTTTACATAACATAAACTCACGCCCTTTTCCCATGGGGGTAGGCAGACACCACAGAACGCCACCTGCTACGATTCTTACATACCCCTTTTGCCTCTTCCACATTCATACATCTGGTCATACACGCACGCCCGGTTGCGAGTACTACGCACCTTTTGTATTTTTGTTTACAAGAATAACTTGGCAGCCGTAACCATTGATATAATAAAACCCTAGATGCACAGTCTCGAACAAAACAAACAGTCGAAACTGTCGCCAAACACTCACCAATACACGCACTACTACATGTAGTTATCGTCACTATAAACATATTTTTTTTGGCAAATTCAACCTTACGCAGATTCCTTTTACAATGCAGTTATAAAAAGCAATATAAAAAGTATTTTGTACGACCGTGCAGAGACGCGAGTGACGCGAGACTATTTGAAATGAGTTCATTGTGAACTCATTTTAAGCGGACGGTTTTGAGACGCGGAGTGTGTATCTTGGGTTTTATTATATCAATGGCCGTAACTGAAGAATTCAAAGATACGTCTGTGAGTTTTGGCGTTAGAGAAGGAACATAAATGAATAAAACGTTTGCCAAGTGTATACGGGACTTCGGCATCACAACATGAATTCGACGATTTAGAGTTACTCTCATAAGAATAAGGGATATTAAAACCAGCGCAAAAAGGTTAATTTGAACTTTTTGACTATCCTTTTATAAATCCCTAAAAACTTGACAATTTTCAATTTTAGCGATCGTTTCTGAAAAGTCGAAGCCCTCGAAAGTATCTTCGATGCGAGCCGCGTCACCCGAGCCAATATCTTTGGCGAATATAGAAATGGACGTACAGGTGGGGTCAATGAATCAGTTTGCTTTGTTTTGTCACAATACCTTTCTATCACGCTACTGTCGTGTGATAACGGATTCGTCGTGCATGATAATTTGAATGCATCGTTAACGATGGCAATTAAATGATTTCACGCGATGCTTTACGTTGTGAATCACGCTGGCGTGTTTTATGTACAGTGATGTAAAAATATTTCAGAGAACCGACCTCGTTCCATCTCTGACGCAACCCATACCAGCAACATTAGATCCTGCAACTGACGTCACTGGGTCCAAGGACCTGATTGAACACGAAGACAGCATAACGGTAGAGATCACAGATATGCGGCCCGAAGAGTCACCACACAGAGAATGGGTAAGAATATTACTATTCTCAGTATTAATCTACCTACCTGCTCATTTTATTTATAATTTAATTTTGTTGATGTAAAACAGAATGAAGATAGAGTTTTCATAATGCATTAAGCCAACGTTCCATCAAATGGTTTGAAGTTCTGCATATTTGCGGACTGTCCGGTACGCTCGAACAAAGTACTTATTGCTCGTTATCGTATTGTCGACATGCGGCAGCCCGCACGCCACATCGCCGTTCTTGCCTCACACAAAATTAATATTAAATGCCAACCGAATTTTTATACTTAAAATACCCATCAGACATAAAAATCTCAATATTATGTGATTATATACTTATTAAGAGCTCGTGATGCATGGCAATGAGTATCACGTGCAAGCTTTTGATGCGTTGAGCATAGTTGAGTATTGCGAATGCGCCTGCGGGCAGCGCTGCGGCGCGGTCGTGGTGTTTGTCGGTAACATGTTGCTTGTTGTAGTCCGACGAGGAGGCGAGCGGGCTGCCGCGCAGCGAGTCGCGCGCGTCGCGCACTTCGCGAGTGTCCCGCGCCGTGCGCCAGCTGTTCTGTTGCGGCGTGTCCTACAGCCAGCCCTCCGAGCACGACGTCTCCTCTCCGCGCGGCGGCAACTTCCCCGGCGGGATTTAGCCTTGCCACCAAACTTGCATCATGCCACACGCGATCTGCGATGTTTTCGCGAACATCGATGTTACCTGGCCGCGATGTGTTCTTGAGCACCGATTTTATATCGGCTGACCTCGATGTGTTCGCGGACAACAATATGTTATATCAGCTAGCCATTTTCGAGTTGCCTTCAATCTTAGTTATTCATTTAGCGGTTAAGCGATAAATGTTTAGTCGGTCCTATAAGTGTGATGAAATAGTTCAGCAGCTATAGATCATAGGTGTCCCGTGATGTGCTACTGAGGGGCCATCCATGGGTGAAGGCGCTCAAAGATGGCCGGCTGATCGAAAGGAAAGTTTACTACATCATGTAAACACTACGAACCTGTGTTGTGTATATAAAATTACTAATAATTATGATATTTTTAATTGTGAGGGTCTGGACACCTATGCGATTGGTCTACAGATTTTAGTACCTACGTCCAAAGCCATTTAGTGTAGTGACATTTAGAAAATTATTTTTTATACCTACCTGTTGTTCATGTGTCTGTTTTATTTTTATACTGATTTTCCTCTTGTTGATTTAAGCCCAAACACAAATACACACCACGTTTATTTTGAGTTTATTAAGTAGAGTAAATTAACTTTATATTGTATTAATTTAAAACTATGAAATAAACTAACTAAAAAACAACACGCGGCCGACCCGCGCCCGCTTTCTGTGTGACTTGGGCTTAAAATAAGGACTGCTGTAGGTACCTGCTGTCCGAGGTTAGTTGACTGCAAGAACTGTGAGGGCGGATTCGACCAAACTTGACTTGCATACCAGTGTCTTCCAATCCGCCTTTAGAATGATACATGTATTATGTAGTAATAGCCTGTATTTATAAAACATTGTGCAAATAATGCAAATTAAAGTTTCAATTACCAAAACCAATTTATGTTTTTATTTTCACAGTATCACATGAGCAACCTACAACAAAAACGATACTTAGGTAGGTATTTAGTCATATGTCCGTAAGGATTGAGGAGCCACATCAGATTTTTAAAATCTGATTTCACCATTATTTAAAAGCTAAATTTTTAGAAGGTAATATGCACAATTGCTGCTAAATGGTGCAAAATTTTCAAAAATATTCATCTATTACCTTTACGAGTTCCAGGGTGGCTCCGCAATTCAGACGTTTAGATTGAGGAGCCACTTTTGCATTAAATATAACTAGTGATATATAATTTTGCTACTAAATCTGGAATTCGTGCTGCAAAATCAGCTATTTGCTGCTCATTGCTGCTAAATAATGGTGAGATCAGATTTTAACAATCTGACGTGGCTCCTCAATCCTTATGGAAATTTTAGTCATTAATGCCGAGTTCCTGAATTCCTGAGATGTTTTAGGACTCTGGAAACCACATTCAGGAATGTGTACCTGACAATCCAAAGATTGAAGAAACTGTGCCACTGCAAAGAAAAATAGCGAGTGAGATAATTAGCCCAATTGTAAGTAATTTTTTCACTTAACTACAAAATTAGACAATTTGCGATCGCAGACTATTGAGGAAAGTGACCATCGCATCTGCAGTGTACTTATACTATATTATCTCAGATCAAATAGCAGAATATTATTATATAACCTACAGCACTGGGGCTAGCACGAACGCGCGGTGTAACCGTAACAAAAATGCGAGATTTGAAAAGATTAAATATTCGTTTCACATGTACTTTATTACCCGACTACGGTTAAGCCAAAAGGAAGGGTAATGATTTTGGTAGTTTATGTATGTTTAGTTCCACCGTAGCGCCTAAACTACCACACGGATTTTAATAAATAAGGTGTCAATAGATTTGTAAGAATAGCCCGGGTAACATGGGCTATATACATTTTATGACGGAATTTAAATGCTCAATGTTTAAATGTCAGATTATTTCTAGCCTCGAAAAAAATTAATTGAGATCATTGAGTTATAATGTACTGTACGCTAGTACATTATAACTCAATGATTGAGATAATCATAAATGTTTGGTATCAAATGAAAGGTCTTGGCGAGGACATTACAAATATGTATTTTATATAATAGTTTTAGTCAACATACGCGTTAACAATGCGGTAAGAAGAAGAATGCGGTCAAAAAGTTTTCTACTTTTAAGACCGCGGTTTGTAGTCGGGTTTTAGTTTTTAAACTTGTTTGTGGTCGTGGTAATCTTCAAAATCCGAGGGAAGCACAGCAATTCAACGGGCATCTACGTACCTAAGGCAGAATAAACCGATTCAAGAACAGCAACGCACACTTATCAAGTTATCAGCATTGTAACGGCGGTGTCGCCTCTCGACCCAGCATCAGCTAGTAAAGAGTAGACACCGAGTTATCGGTGGGGCGTTGCTCGTCTTACGGAACCCGGCTACCTGCTTACAGTTAAGGTCATTTGCCATCTTCATCCAGCCGCAGTATGCGGCTTGCATGACCAGCTCAACCATGAGCAGCTCAACGTCCACCTAGTGATACTAAGCCGATACGAAAACTTACTGGACCCTCAATGCTTACGCACATAATAAACTTACTGGTTACTGGTCCAAGATCCTAGGGCCGCCAGACCTTACTTATTTTATGATTATTAATAATTATGACTCATAAAAACTGAGCGATGCTACGATGCCGCTACGACGGCGTAGCGGCATCGTAGCACCGCTTAGTTATTTTTATTTAAAACCAGAAGTCGCGATGTTGATGGGTTGCGATGCGAGTGTCCGTGTCACCCTGTGCCCAATGCGGCGAAATCACACCGCGCCGGCATCGGCAGTGCCGCAACGCACCGTTCGTACCACAGATATAGATATCCTACCTAGATAACGCAAGTACCTATCACGATCTGTATGAAAACCAAGCGTGCCATTTTGAGCGCCACAGTCACGTAAAGACGACAAGCCGAACAAGCAAAAAAGTACCTTAAGTCTGTCGACTTAAGGTACTTTTTTGCTTGCGTAGACGCAAGCAAAAAAGTACTTGACTGTGGCGGTCAAAAGGTTTACTACCTATTATGACGTCACCATGCAGCACTATAAAGAAAATCAAAAAAATCAAATCGATTCAAAGACGCCACCGCGTACGGCGCCTCCTTCACCTTAACCCCTGCCTTTTGCACCAGCGCCGACGTCCGACTAGCGCTATACACCGATGCAAACTGAGCGCGAAAGTCGCCACTTACGATTTTTGTACGTAAGCTAGGCACGAAAAGTGGCACGCGAAGTAGTTGCTCTTGCGTTATCTAGGTCTATCTATATCTGTGGTTCGTACCGTGTGCACAGGCTCTAAGATGCTTGTGTGTGCATAAAACAAACAAGAAGCGTGGGTGCAACGGGAGGCGTGTAGTGATGACGGCTGGAGTACCTACACCAGTTGTTTGAATAGGGTAGTTGACTGACTAAAAAAAATATGATTCTGTTTAGTCCGTCAGTCAGTTAGATTATCGAAAAATACCTTTTGGATACCTACACAGAACAGAAAAAACTCTGTAGAAGTGGTATGTGACGAAATTTGTATCGGAACCAGTGTCGCCAAACTAACACAATCAAACCATTAATCATACAGTGCACTACAACTACACAATTTGTTTGATTGGTCGTTTCAATTTCAATCACAACCAGCGTAACTCACAAATTCTACATTTTAAAAATATACCTTCGTGGTATTACGATAGGATTTATTTTGCTTCACTCAGAAATAAAATACGACGTTTTGTAATCAGCAATCATACTAGACATTATTGCCTAGTAAATTCCGCTACTCGTCCATAGATGGCAGTATTTTCAATGGACGTAATAATACACTTAAAAACTGCAGTAATAAGGATTATATTCGCGTCACAGGTCTGTATTTTTTGCTACTCTGCCAAGGAAGAGACACATTAAGCTTTTATCAATATTATCGATATCGATAGATAACCAATTTATTTTGAAAAAAAGTTTGTAGTATTATAAAAGCTCGTGAACACAGTCATTCACAAGAAGTTGGCAGATTCGGCTCAAAATTAAGTTGTTATAGTTTTCCTTGCCTATCTTTCAAAACTTTATATATTTTATGTATGTATATATGTATGTATTTATTCTTATAATTTAGGTATATATATTTTCTATTACGTTTTTTTTTTTTGTGTTTTGCACCTACTATGTATTGTCTCTGCATCACCCTAAGGTAGACTGGTAGAAAATGCCCAAGGCATTAAGTCCGCCTTTGTACGATTTTGTTGTGCATAAAGTTTTAATAAATAAATAAATAAACAAATAATTGTACCTAATAATAAATGTAAATAATAAAACAAAATAAAATACAATATTTTATTACTTAGGTACATAAAACTATTTACAACACACCCAAACAAATAAATACTAACAGAGTTTTTCAATGAGAAAATTCTAAGGAGTTAACATAAAGGAGAAATTATATTGACTTTTTACCCGACTGCGGATGCGTGCGTCTTTGGGAAACCTAAAACATTTATGATTAATGAATGATAGATATAGAGAGATACTTTTTTTAAACTACTTCCAACTTAGAGCCAATTAAAATGTTGTAATCGTAATTATTGCACTGCAGACTAATACTATTTACTAGTGAACATTTTGGATTTCATTTAAACTAATATTATAAATGCGAAAGTTTCTCGATGTCTGTCGCGCTTTCACGCCAAAACTACCGATTGAATGAAATTTGGTACACAGATAGTCTAGAGCCTGAAAAAAGGACATAGGCTACTTTTTAAGGTTGTGGAATCTTGTGGAATCAGTATACCTACAGGATTTATAAAATACGGATGGTTCGGCGCGGATAGGTGCGTGATGCCATAATACTATGTATTTCATATAAAGATTTATAAAATGCGATGACTGCGGCGATTGCGGCGCGGTCAGGTGCGCGTTCACCTTTGGTGCGAAAAAAAGGTTGAAAGGGACACAGAAGGGAAGGGGAAGGGGGATGAAGACATTACTTTTGGTCGCGATAACCGACATCGGTCCCGGTAACCGACATTCACGCGGACGAAGCCGCGGGCATCAGCTAGTATCTTTATAATAATAATCACTTTATTATTATGGTTTGGTGGTCTCTATGGTCCTTACATTCATAATTTATTTAAACAGGTATATTTCGGTGGTAAAGATGCCATCATACAAAAGAAAAACATAACTTGTCAATATTATTGTGTCAGTTTTTACGTAAAATGTCAATGCAATTATCAATCATTATTAAAATTTGTAAAAGTTTGATTCTATATTAGCTACAAAACATGTAACTTTAATGTTGTACAGGTACACCTCTCAAAATAAATTTTATGTGATAATTAGGATCTTTGTATTGAAATGTTAAACAGTAAGTAAAACATTGTTTTATTTTATCGATATCTAACGATCAAATCTGCAACCGATCTTAACCACATCACTAATTAAGTAGCATGGAACTTTCGAGAACAAAAAAGATCCTTGTTCAAAATATAACAATCGACATTCGATCTAAAATAAACTTTATTTCAATGGGAAAAGGTTGATTATAATTTTCTAATAATGTGACAGATTGTCACATTTTTAAGAAATTTTAGAAAATTGATATTAACTACGATTTTATTAGAAAACAAATAAAATCGTATCTACCGATGATAGGAAACACCTCCGTTTTTAAGTTTTTTTTTTCTACAGTCATTTTTACGCTTTAAAATTGCACAATACGTGACAATACGGCATATTAATGCAAAAATTAAATAGGCGGGAGACTAGCGACTCGAAGCGATGTCAAAACACGACTAAGTCAAAAATTTGAGAGTTTGCAGTACAGTGCAAAGATATGACAGCCGTGCTACGCCTACTTAGCATTTCCACTGTTCTTTCTGTTCCGTGGATACCTACGTGTTTTTTGGTTTATCAATATGTACCTATAAAATAAAATTACGAAAATAAAGCTTGCCAAAGATCATGGAGTGGGGGCTTTTGACGTCATAGTCTGGTAAAAATGGACCAAACTGTGACGTCGCACGAATTTTTCAAGCACTGTATCGACTTCATTTTTTTCTTACGTGAAACAAAGACATTCAAATATTAGGTAATCTCTTGACGTGAAAAAAGAAAAAATAGGTACGTCTTTAATATTTTTTGGAAATCTATCTGACGGACAATTTTTTTTTGTCAAGTACCTACCCTATTGGGATGACGTGAATTGAAATGCCAAACAAGTGTGTAATAAACTACTCGGCAATCAAGCCAAAAAATATGCAGTCCGTCCGGTCCATACGGGCACCGACCACCTTACGGTACCGTAAACTGCAAGTAAATGCTGCATGCGTTTTTGGTGCGGTCATGGTCATGGGGCCATAGTCAGGAACAAGTAATTAAATTTAAAATTTAAAAAACCCCCGACTCGATAAAATTTAAACATTGGTTCTCCACTTTTACTCCCTTTAAAATTTTAAATCAAACTTTGACCAAGCTTGATTTAAAGCGAGTAAAACTCAATAAAACAATTTTCAAGCTTTTTTGTTTTAATTTCGTTAGTTTAAATTCCTCATTCCCTTTCAATATAGTGTACATTACTCTACAAATCAATCCCTTTAATTTCTTTTTCCTAACCAATTGAGGGAGTTGTAAAAACAAACGTAATTCGTCATTTTGTGGTGGCGGACATCTTGCATTTGTGAAATTGTTATAGGGTATAGTATTCTACTAGTCAAGTCCTTTAATTTGATACCCATATTGATAGGAGTTGTGAACAAATATGTCATCCGCCATTTTGTGGCGGCAGCCATCTTGGACAGATTTTCTTCAAACATAGCTAAGAACACTCTCGACTAATTCACCTTTCAATCAAAAAAAGCCTGAATCGAAATCGGTTCATGCGTTCGGGAGCTACGGTGCCACAGACAGACACATATAGACAGACAGACACGTCAAACTTATAACACCCCGTCGTTTTTGCGTCGGGGGTTAATAAAACCAATATCATCATTGTTTTTTTAATACATTGCAAATCAAAAGTAATTTATTCAAACTAGGCTGATAAAATCAGCACTTTTCGAACGTCGATACAATTTTCACGGACAGTTTCTCAAAAGTGTTCACCGACAGCCCGCCACACTTGAATGTAATCTCACTATTCATCATCCTATAATCAATGAGTTGACGCGTTACAGATCACAAGTACCAAGCAGCTAACGAGAAAGGAAATATCCTGGGCACAATCGGCTTATTTGGACAAAGTGGAGTTACAGGTTACTTTTATCCCTAGTATTTCACACTTGTTTTATTTCGTTTTAAGTGGTGGGCAAGTTCATGAGTTTGGTTTTTTATATAGCTTTCATTTATGAGATAATCTTCATCATCTACTTATGTAGATGTCGTAGATGATGAAGATTATCTCCTATAATGTTCCATCAGCCTATAATGTTCCCACTGCAGGGACTCAGGCCTCCTCTCTAGGAGAGGGATGGGCTATAATCTACCACGCGGGCCCAGGATTGGTAGATGTCACGTGTCTTCGAATTTTTTGGTTCTAAGACATGCCGGTTTCCTCACGATGTTTTCCTTCACCGTTTTGAGAGCAGTGGTGATGAAATAAATTACACAAAGTAATGCGCCTGGCGGGGTTCGAACCCACGACTCACTGTTCGTAAGTCGGGACCGCCACCACGGGGCCACCACTGCTCAGATAATCTTCGAAACTCTTCAAATAATTAAAAAAAAATCACCATTGATTTTTGGGTGCCATCTTATCAGATATACGCGGGCGAAGCTGCGGTCGTAAGCTAGTTTGATGCATTCGTGGCGTAGGAATAATTATGGTGTTTTTTTAACTACTAATTTTTCCTTATTTATGTAGAATTTTAATTCTCGAAGTGTATCTTGGATGCTGGATCGGAAAGCTTCCGTAGGGCCTTGCTTTAGAAAGACTCTACCGCACGGAGAACCCTCCGGAATTACCATCTGCGTACCGAAGGTTAGTAACAGTTAACAAGCAAGCAAGGAAGATTGGTGAACCAAATTGTGTAACTCACACAACACACACACATCACACACCATCTTCATATGCATTCAAAATCAGAGGACAATCCTCTACAATACACTAATATAATAGGGTAGTTGCCAAAAAAAACTAATTAGTTCGTCAGACAGATTTCCAAATGTATTTAGTGGCTGAGCGATTGGACTGCTGCGCTGCGTGTCGCGGGTTCGATCCCCACACGGAGCAAATATTTGTATGGCCTATAGATAGTTGTTTCGGGTCTGGGTATTTGTGTATGTGAGTTTAAATGATTGGGAAAGCACCCACGATACACGAGAAATTCCTACTGTGGGGCAACGTTATTTAAAAAAAAAAAAAAAAGTTCACTTACGCAACGATATAAAGATGCAATTTAACATATGTATATTAACGGATTAACGATTAACGTTAGGTTGCGTTAATTCTTTCGAAATGTAACGCTTTAACATTTAACGAAGCTAACTTTTTTTGTAGCGAATTAACGATTAACAAAGTTAACTATTTGATTAACGGTGCCCAGCTATGCCTATTTAATATACCTACCTACCACAGGCAAAAACTTTAATCGTGGAATTAATGGGGTTTTTGTGTAAGAATTGGTCTTATAAACAATAACGATACAATTTAGTAACATACAGAAACTTTGAAAAAACTGACTTATTACTAGGTGGCAACTTAAGTATTCGGCTCATAAAATTTATTGTTAGCAATGTTTTATTTCAGAAATCTTCAAAAAAAATAAATGAGAATATCAATCTTATTAATTCAGGAGGCATTAGCATAACCGTGTCCAAGGTATGTCAGTACTTCTCTTTTATTTAACCACTCTCGGGAAAGTAAGTTGAGCCAGGTCAATTTTATATTACACCCCACTCCCGTCAGGAGGCCCACATCCCTATTCTGGGGGTCTACTCGCTAATTTGCCGACTAATTTTCGGGCCGTACTAAAGTCGGCCCGAACTAAGATAGAAATTGACTCAGAATTGATAGAATGACTAGTCGATTTGACAGCTTGCCCTACTCCCGATGAGTTTTAGCCCGTCCGAAAATTTGAATTTGACACTTGTTTACGCGGATTTTTATGTCATTTTAAACGATAACAACATAGTTATCGTGCAGGCCCCGAAAGTAAAAAAAAAAAAAAAAGATTTTAAAGAATTTTTTTTTTAGAAAATCAATAATTTGGCTGTTTTTTGAATGCTCGAAGGAGCTCTAAAAGTAGATTCGCCGGTTGTTTTCACGCTAAAACTTTCGGTTGTCGAGTATTCACCATTTTGAGTTTAAAGGAACTATAGGCTCATAAGGGAATTATTTGAAGACTAGTGTACGTCCCGCGGTTTCACCCGCGTAGTTCCCGTTGTCTTAGGAATACATGGATAAATGCATATGTTACTCAGGGTGAATGTAGCTTTCTAATGGTGAAAGAATTTTTGCAATCGACGCAGTAGTTTTTTGAGTTTATTCATTACAAACATACACACAAACAAACAAGGAAGGTTCAAGGTTCCTGCGAGAAACTATTACCTTTTTTTTGCCTCAACAAAAGCAACGAAATGGTGTTGATTCAAGAATGAAGGTAGGTAATGGTTTGGTTTGGCGCTGGGACTGGCAGAAGATTCTGATATAACTAAAACAAAGATTTCTACTATAAAAGCATAATTTAATGTTGAACAGTTGTTTCTTTTATTTTGCACCAAAATTACTTATTTTCAAGCATTGAATGCCCTAAACAATACACAAAATAATCTTCAAGTACAATAATAAACTAATACATCAAACAAATTAACACCATTAACTATGTTTGGCGGGCTTCGAGTCAAGGTGCCATGTAGCTTTTCGCGAAAACACTAATACACAATATCCTACGACCAAAACTCCTTCATATGGGTCTCAAGATGATGTGTCCTGCACCATAAAAGACTTGAAATGAATCTTGTTGCTCCTTAAATACTCCAAAACCTCTGGCATCATGATGTGATGTGATATGTATAGCGGGACGCAGCAACATGTTGTCCATACAAATTAAGCCTTCCTCATCAGCCTGTCCTTGGCTTGTTACCGGTGGCAACGTGCTTTTAACTAGCTTGGGGGGCTCCTAGTTACTCCGTGTTTGTTTGTTTTTGTTTCCGCTGATGTTTATTGTTAGTAGGTACCAACTCGTTGTTTTCACTTATAAAATCGAGGAGTGCCTCTATTTGAGCGCGTGAGGGCCTACAAAAGCGTTTGAGGCAATTTTACAATTTATTACGAAAAGTTTCCGGGTCGTACCTCGTATTAATAATGCAAATTGTTTATTATTTATTGTAAATAAAAAACTGACATTTTGACATTTCCATTGACAAATCGGTATCCTTCAATCAAATACAAAGAAGGCAGAGGTTACAGCTTTAACCCAGACAAATATATTTAAATTATGTCTAAAAAGACATTATAATAAATATTTTGTGCAAATGCAGTCTTTTTCTAACAATACCAATGATATTTTTAATTTAAATGCTTGAAAACCACGAAGTAAGAAAACCGGGAATCAACCGAAAGAATAAAGCAAAACTAACGACTTTTATCATTCGTTCGTTAATCCAAACTAATCTTGTCTATGACTCCGTTCGAAATTCATTGGTCCGTGATCACTAGAGAGTAGGGTTTACACACATTTACGGCGTAGAGTAAAAAAACCCGTTTATACGGCCGTATTTACGGATTTGGTGCTTAGCGAGTAGACCCCCTGAACCGTGGATCGTGACTGCTTTCTGTTTAATGTGCTAAAATCACAAGATGTTTTTCGACCGGGGTACTGGAGTGCTTGCGAGTCTTCTAGAGTGTATCGCCGGCTGTCAGATGGTTATTGTCGTGGCCATACTGCATCAATGCGCGTCTACTACGCCTCTAGATGGAGCACATCAAATTACTACAATCTGTCAAATTTATTTAATAGATTTTAAACTAGATTACTACCTATACCATTAAGTTTTAAAGTTAATTTCGACAATTTGACAGTTTTGGTTAACTTGATGTGTCTGTATAAACTTGTCTTACAAATATATCGAATAAATAAATTATTAATTTTCAGAGATGCTTGGGCAATAATACAAAATTTCCAAGTGATTTTGAAATGATGAACAGAGCAGACCGTGTTGTTATTCCACCAAAGGAGAATAAAATAGAAATTAATGTAAATAAACTTTTCTTTATACAAGATGTAAACATACAGTAAATTTTAAATTCCATGCACTGATTTTTGTATTTGTTTGTTTGTATTTGTTTGTGATTTTTGTTTTTATATTTGTAGTTCAAAATTAATAATCAACACTGCCGGACACATTCCCTGTTGGCGATAATTTCTGCCAGAAATATTATTTTTTATATTCATGGACTTATTTCAGTACTTTTTGTAAGTAGCCAGAACAATCGTACGGTCGCAATTAATCATTTTTGATGGGATCATAAAACCAGTGCATTTATACAGCGACATTTCAACTGTCTGGGGGATGTTTGTCCCTTTTAGTTATAGTTATATTAGTCTGGTTGCTCACAATAAGTACTCAAATAATTCCCTGAGTATCACATAGAAAAATAAAGACTATAAAATCATATCATTTTTTGCGAACTTTAAAGGATGATTACTTTAAAGCTTCTGGCGGTTCATTTCTGATGATTATTATTTTTCAATTCGTCCGTACTCGAGGAGCGTACGTACGCGCTTAAGGCGCGTACAGGCAGAGGTTCTTTTTGTGTCACTTGTTGTTAGAATTTTAAAAAGACTTAATAAGGCGCGTACAGGCAGAGGTTCTTTTTGTGTCACTTGTTGTTAGAATTTTAAAAAGACTTAATTTTCAGGTCGACGAGGGTAAAGGCGTCAACTTTTTGGAAAATCTGAAAGGAAAATTAGACAACTACTGTGGAAGAATAAAACATGCGTTGCACATATAGAATTCTTCACAGACAACATTTTTATTTTTTATTTTTATTATTGTTGAAGTATTTAGAAGTTTTAATAAAAAGTTGTTTTAGTAAAACATTTTTTATTTGTGAATTACATTTTATATAATAAAACTCGTTACTAAATATATACAAAATTTACAAATTATAAGAATATGGTTGTATTATCGGCACCAAAGAACTACAAATTTAAGAAAATTTTCGGGTCCCACTTTTTTCACTATGTTAAACGGTACAAAAGTTTACTATTCACCTAAACATAAAAATCGCAATTTACCCACCGAAATAGGTGTTTCCAAAAATCTTCGTTTCTTATTCAGATTTTTGTACTTCGTAAATATGACTGTACATTTTGAATTCCGGTACGAAAGTCGATGGCAGCAGAACTGTACCGTGGGGGTAACACGCAGTCACACAACGTTAGTGGGCATTTGAGCTGGCTGGTGGTGGTTGGTATTGAATATTTGAGCTACCTCACTGTGTAGATTCCTCTTTTCCTACTAGGAAGGATCACGGTGTTCTACAAATTATTTTGAAAAGCATGCTTAAGTATATTTGCGAAATCACGATGTGAGTGGTTACTTCTAATGACCCTCACTAACGAGTGTCCGGTGTACTAAACTGGCACGCCATCTTTTCTCTACAACAGTTTTTAGGTAATCACATATTTCCTTTAACTCGTTATAAAACAAACCACTGTATTCTTGGTCATGTCATTCAGTTCTTCCAAGAGGGTACCACAGGGTATCTACTAATTTCTCGGGGTGCAAATGCCTTGGCAGGAATATGTCCTGTCGCAGCCCTTTTGGCTCTTTTTCAGAAGTTCTTGTGTGATGCGGACGCTCTTGGGGATCTGGGCGTGACACGAGTCGATGTATGTGGGGATCTGGTGGGTGATGTTGGCGGCCCGCGCTGAGTCGTAGTCGTTCTCACGGGGACGCCAGCATAGCTCGGTGCTGCCGCACTTGCACGTCATCTCACGACATATCTGCGGGAAATAAGTGCTAAATAATATCAATGGGTACTTAAACTTACGCTTTTTTTCACGTCCAGCAAGTAGGGGGCACGTAGGGGGCACGTAGGGAAAGATGAGCGGCGTGTAGCACTGATACTAATATACTGACCGACGCGAGATACTCGTCCCTGCAAGCGTCGGGACAGCCGCACGTCCAGCAGGTGGGGGGCACGCAGGGACAGATGGGCGGCGTGTAGCACTGATACTAATATACTGACCGACGCGAGATACTCGTCCCTGCAAGCGTCGGGACAGCCGCACGTCCAGCAGGTGGGGGGCACGCAGGGACAGATGGGCGGCGTGTAGCACTGATACTAATATACTGACCGACGCGAGATACTCGTCCCTGCAAGCGTCGGGACAGCCGCACGTCCAGCAGGTGGGGGGCACGCAGGGACAGATGGGCGGCGTGTAGCACTGATACTAATATACTGACCGACGCGAGATACTCGTCCCTGCAAGCGTCGGGACAGCCGCACGTCCAGCAGGTGGGGGGCACGCAGGGACAGATGGGCGGCGTGTAGCACTGATACTAATATACTGACCGACGCGAGATACTCGTCCCTGCAAGCGTCGGGACAGCCGCACGTCCAGCAGGTGGGGGGCACGCAGGGACAGATGGGCGGCGTGTAGCACTGATACTAATATACTGACCGACGCGAGATACTCGTCCCTGCAAGCGTCGGGACAGCCGCACGTCCAGCAGGTGGGGGGCACGCAGGGACAGATGGGCGGCGTGTAGCACTGATACTAATATACTGACCGACGCGAGATACTCGTCCCTGCAAGCGTCGGGACAGCCGCACGTCCAGCAGGTGGGGGGCACGCAGGGACAGATGGGCGGCGTGTAGCACTGATACTAATATACTGACCGACGCGAGATACTCGTCCCTGCAAGCGTCGGGACAGCCGCACGTCCAGCAGGTGGGGGGCACGCAGGGACAGATGGGCGGCGTGTAGCACTGATACTAATATACTGACCGACGCGAGATACTCGTCCCTGCAAGCGTCGGGACAGCCGCACGTCCAGCAGGTGGGGGGCACGCAGGGACAGATGGGCGGCGTGTAGCACTGATACTAATATACTGACCGACGCGAGATACTCGTCCCTGCAAGCGTCGGGACAGCCGCACGTCCAGCAGGTGGGGGGCACGCAGGGACAGATGGGCGGCGTGTAGCACTGATACTAATATACTGACCGACGCGAGATACTCGTCCCTGCAAGCGTCGGGACAGCCGCACGTCCAGCAGGTGGGGGGCACGCAGGGACAGATGGGCGGCGTGTAGCACTGATACTAATATACTGACCGACGCGAGATACTCGTCCCTGCAAGCGTCGGGACAGCCGCACGTCCAGCAGGTGGGGGGCACGCAGGGACAGATGGGCGGCGTGTAGCACTGATACTAATATACTGACCGACGCGAGATACTCGTCCCTGCAAGCGTCGGGACAGCCGCACGTCCAGCAGGTGGGGGGCACGCAGGGACAGATGGGCGGCGTGTAGCACTGATACTAATATACTGACCGGCGCGAGATACTCGTCCCTGCAAGCGTCGGGACAGCCGCACGTCCAGCAGGTGGGGGGCACGCAGGGACAGATGGGCGGCGTGTAGCACTGATACTAATATACTGACCGACGCGAGATACTCGTCCCTGCAAGCGTCGGGACAGCCGCACGTCCAGCAGGTGGGGGGCACGCAGGGACAGATGGGCGGCGTGTAGCACTGATACTAATATACTGACCGACGCGAGATACTCGTCCCTGCAAGCGTCGGGACAGCCGCACGTCCAGCAGGTGGGGGGCACGCAGGGACAGATGGGCGGCGTGTAGCACTGATACTAATATACTGACCGACGCGAGATACTCGTCCCTGCAAGCGTCGGGACAGCCGCACGTCCAGCAGGTGGGGGGCACGCAGGGACAGATGGGCGGCGTGTAGCACTGATACTAATATACTGACCGACGCGAGATACTCGTCCCTGCAAGCGTCGGGACAGCCGCACGTCCAGCAGGTGGGGGGCACGCAGGGACAGATGGGCGGCGTGTAGCACTGATACTAATATACTGACCGACGCGAGATACTCGTCCCTGCAAGCGTCGGGACAGCCGCACGTCCAGCAGGTGGGGGGCACGCAGGGACAGATGGGCGGCGTGTAGCACTGATACTAATATACTGACCGGCGCGAGATACTCGTCCCTGCAAGCGTCGGGACAGCCGCACGTCCAGCAGGTGGGGGGCACGCAGGGACAGATGGGCGGCGTGTAGCACTGATACTAATATACTGACCGACGCGAGATACTCGTCCCTGCAAGCGTCGGGACAGCCGCACGTCCAGCAGGTGGGGGGCACGCAGGGACAGATGGGCGGCGTGTAGCACTGATACTAATATACTGACCGACGCGAGATACTCGTCCCTGCAAGCGTCGGGACAGCCACACGTCCAGCAGGTGGGGGGCACGCAGGGACAGATGGGCGGCGTGTAGCACTGATACTAATATACTGACCGACGCGAGATACTCGTCCCTGCAAGCGTCGGGACAGCCGCACGTCCAGCAGGTGGGGGGCACGCAGGGACAGATGGGCGGCGTGTAGCACTGATACTAATATACTGACCGACGCGAGATACTCGTCCCTGCAAGCGTCGGGACAGCCGCACGTCCAGCAGGTGGGGGGCACGCAGGGACAGATGGGCGGCGTGTAGCACTGATACTAATATACTGACCGACGCGAGATACTCGTCCCTGCAAGCGTCGGGACAGCCGCACGTCCAGCAGGTGGGGGGCACGCAGGGACAGATGGGCGGCGTGTAGCACTGATACTAATATACTGACCGACGCGAGATACTCGTCCCTGCAAGCGTCGGGACAGCCGCACGTCCAGCAGGTGGGGGGCACGCAGGGACAGATGGGCGGCGTGTAGCACTGATACTAATATACTGACCGACGCGAGATACTCGTCCCTGCAAGCGTCGGGACAGCCGCACGTTCAGCAGGTGGGGGGCACGCAGGGACAGATGGGCGGCGTGTAGCACTGATACTAATATACTGACCGACGCGAGATACTCGTCCCTGCAAGCGTCGGGACAGCCGCACGTCCAGCAGGTGGGGGGCACGCAGGGACAGATGGGCGGCGTGTAGCACTGATACTAATATACTGACCGACGCGAGATACTCGTCCCTGCAAGCGTCGGGACAGCCGCACGTCCAGCAGGTGGGGGGCACGCAGGGACAGATGGGCGGCGTGTAGCACTGATACTAATATACTGACCGACGCGAGATACTCGTCCCTGCAAGCGTCGGGACAGCCGCACGTCCAGCAGGTGGGGGGCACGCAGGGACAGATGGGCGGCGTGTAGCACTGATACTAATATACTGACCGACGCGAGATACTCGTCCCTGCAAGCGTCGGGACAGCCGCACGTCCAGCAGGTGGGGGCCCTAGTAGCATTTTTTGTTGGCATTTAGTTGGGCCACATCAGAGGTATGTGGCCCAACTAAATGCCAACAAAAATGTATGTGGCCCAACTAAATGCCAACAAATGCCAACAAAAATGCTACTAGGGGGGCACGCAGGGACAGATGGGCGGCGTGTAGCACTGATACTAATATACTGACCGACGCGAGATACTCGTCCCTGCAAGCGTCGGGACAGCCGCACGTCCAGCAGGTGGGGGGCACGCAGGGACAGATGGGCGGCGTGTAGCACTGATACTAATATACTGACCGACGCGAGATACTCGTCCCTGCAAGCGTCGGGACAGCCGCACGTCCAGCAGGTGGGGGGCACGCAGGGACAGATGGGCGGCGTGTAGCACTGATACTAATATACTGACCGACGCGAGATACTCGTCCCTGCAAGCGTCGGGACAGCCGCACGTCCAGCAGGTGGGGGGCACGCAGGGACAGATGGGCGGCGTGTAGCACTGATACTAATATACTGACCGACGCGAGATACTCGTCCCTGCAAGCGTCGGGACAGCCGCACGTCCAGCAGGTGGGGGGCACGCAGGGACAGATGGGCGGCGTGTAGCACTGATACTAATATACTGACCGACGCGAGATACTCGTCCCTGCAAGCGTCGGGACAGCCGCACGTCCAGCAGGTGGGGGGCACGCAGGGACAGATGGGCGGCGTGTAGCACTGATACTAATATACTGACCGACGCGAGATACTCGTCCCTGCAAGCGTCGGGACAGCCGCACGTCCAGCAGGTGGGGGGCACGCAGGGACAGATGGGCGGCGTGTAGCACTGATACTAATATACTGACCGACGCGAGATACTCGTCCCTGCAAGCGTCGGGACAGCCGCACGTCCAGCAGGTGGGGGGCACGCAGGGACAGATGGGCGGCGTGTAGCACTGATACTAATATACTGACCGACGCGAGATACTCGTCCCTGCAAGCGTCGGGACAGCCGCACGTCCAGCAGGTGGGGGGCACGCAGGGACAGATGGGCGGCGTGTAGCACTGATACTAATATACTGACCGACGCGAGATACTCGTCCCTGCAAGCGTCGGGACAGCCGCACGTCCAGCAGGTGGGGGGCACGCAGGGACAGATGGGCGGCGTGTAGCACTGATACTAATATACTGACCGACGCGAGATACTCGTCCCTGCAAGCGTCGGGACAGCCGCACGTCCAGCAGGTGGGGGGCACGCAGGGACAGATGGGCGGCGTGTAGCACGTGTTAGGGTGCCAGCAGCACGTTGGACAACAGCACTGCTGACACATCGTGTATACCTGGAACACCACATTCTTGGTAAGTATTAGGTACATTGTATTAGACGGGGTACAATCTGTGTACAAAAAAAAAACAAAAATCGAGATTTTCAATTCACACACACCGCTCGGCCGGCTCGAAAAGCAACTTTACAGCTGTTTATACCACGCGGCATAACACCGTCACTTGCTAACCGATTTGAAAAATTCTTTTATTAAAATTTTTGTTGGAAAGGGTATACTTCCCAAATGGTCCCATAATTTTCTTATCGAAATCGGACAAGCTGTTTTTGAAAAATCGACAAAACTCAAAATAAAAAAACTACATTGTCCACATTGTGACCCATGAATATGACGTGAACCAACAAACAAAAGTCACCGACTCCAGAAACTGATTTATTTTTGACTTTTTTGTGTTTATTTTTTAAGTCGGTTTTATTTTTTGTTAAAAAGTTTTTATGTTTCAAGTTATTTGCCTAGGAGTATACTATGATTGATTGAAAGAGAAACATACTTCTAGCGGATCATGAAAATAATCGAGAAATGATGTTTGCTTGAAAATAAAAAGCGTTTATTTTCAAAACCCACCACTTAGGCTTCCGTTCACCAAGTTATAATACAAACGATAATCTCGTTGCGTAATTACTTACCAACCAAATAGCTCGTGCTATCTCGTTCCGAACGATAGGCAGAGAAGTACACAGAAGACAATGCTCAAACTTGGTCAACTCCGGTATACCTAAGTTCTTCTCTATTCCGGACGGGCCGAGTACGACCTGGAACATCAAGATAAAATAAATTCAACCTTTGTTTTACAACAACAAGAACTACTTATTTTAATTTTAGGCTACAATGGTCTATAGACAAAACAATAAAAAAAAAAATAATAGACAGCAGAAAAAAGAACAAAAATCTACAAAATTTTATTAAATAAAATGAAAATAAAATAAAAATAGGTCTATCTACATTGATGTAAGTCAATGTCTATCTATCAATATTTAACGCGTATATAAATTTTCACGTCCGTACTGTTTACTGTTGAGGCTTTCTCTCTTGAGGAGACGACTATGTACTGCAGCCAGGATCTTCTCCTCATTAGTCATGTCTTTCATAGAAAAATATTGCACCAAAGGTGTGCATGTCAGCTCAATAGGTTGGTGGGAACTGGTTTTAAATTCAGTTGCAAAATTTGTATCTAGATCAGACTCCTTATTCACAAAAAAAAAAACGCTTCGATTAGATAAGTCATATGTCTTTCTTTTTTGACATTAAGAAAGTGAGCGAGATGACATATGAGTTTCCGAATCGATATCGAATCGAAGTGTTTGTGAATACGGGTTCATAATACAACTAACAACCGTAAAAAAAATATCGAGGCTAATTAACTCACCTCATTAGCAAAGTACTGGCAATCAGGACAGCAGGTGCCGAGACTGTCGACATACCCGACCTGTGTGGTCCTCTTGCCCGACATCCCCTTCAGCACGTTGATGGTGGTGCGGGCTATGGAGTACGCACCGGCCAGGCAGGCGGTGGCCGTAGTGCAACCTTTCGTCGTGCAAACTGTCTCGTTGCCAGTCATGATGCAAGATGTCACGCATTCCACCTGTCAGTCAGGAAGTTTGTTGAGTCTATATTACCAAGAAATCCAGACTCTGTTGTGTACGGAGAAGTTACTGAATGTAAAACCCAAAAACACTTTGCTCGGCCTGGGAATCGAACCCAGGAGCTCAGCCGTTACGCCTGCAACCCCTAGTAAACCAGTGAGGCAGTCAGTGATCTTTATGGTGGTCTCAATAAGGTCGCTGTTTGGTTCCTGTTATTTGAGGTAAAAAGGCATTTTTGTGCCTTTATACCTCAAATACACACCACCATAATACACTCGGAGAAGATGACGGCACAAACTCGACTCATTTCACACGGATTGATAAACAACAGCAATAGATGTTGATAAGTGAAAGGAGGGAAGGGAGGTGTTTGGCATGCAGTGGGACACAAATGGCTGATAGATAATTAAATAAAATTATACACACCTAATTGTGTCAATTTATTTCATCACCACTGCTCTCAAAACGGTGAAGGAAAACATCGTGAGGAAACCGGCATGTCTTAGAACCAAAAAATTCGAAGACATGTGACAACTACCAATCCTCATTGGGCCCGTGTAGTGGATTATAGCCCATTCCTCTCCTAGCCTGAGTCCCTGCAGTGGAAACATTATAGGCTGATGATGATGATACACACCTGTTCTTGAGTCAAGGTGCAAGGATGCACAGCGGCAGATAACACAGGCACCATGGTATTAGGAGTACTGCCGCCTATGACCGGCACTCTCACGGATTCGGGAGGAAGCTACATGATAAGAACGTTATTATTACGTTTTCATGTTAATTCTTCTATTTTTTTTATAAGTTATGAAGTCAGGCGTTACTTAGCGGAAATCTATGACCTTAAATGTCATGTAAAATATTTAGTGCTAGTTCCTCAAAAAAGTACCAGGCTTGGAAGCAGGATGCAGCACCGGCTTCCTGCTAGCAAAAAATATGCATATGCAGGAAACGCAATAAATTAGCATGTCATGAGTTCATGACCCTAAACTAATACTCGACACTTGTTCCGCCCGTCGGCGAGGCATTTTATCGAATTAACACTAAATATTTCACATACCATCATCACGCCTGTAATCCGGGAGGGCTTACCCAAACGCCTGTTGGTCAAAAATTCAGGTGCCGTGAATGGTACTGAGAAATACGTGATGGAAAAACTCAATAATGCTCGACCTGGGAGTCGGACCCTGAACCTCATGCTCACCAACTGATGACTAGTGGCAAAAATTGTGATAAACAAGTGGATAATTGCATTACGTAAGGAAGAAGATTCGACAATCAAACTGATATTAAATACTTACCCAAAAATAATATTTTGTATTTTTTCCATATTTAATAACCCTCTGGATAAATGGAAAACATACAGAATACTTGAGTCATCGAGTAACATAGGTACCAGCTGGCCTATTCACAAACGCTTTGATTCGATTTCGATTCGAAAAATCGTATGTCTATCTTTTTTTGGCATTCGGAGAGCGAGTGAGATAGACAAGAATCATTTGTGAATACGGGGACGAGATGTGTGACTGGACTAAATTGCCGCTGCGGCTTTCGACGAGTACTTTCCAACATCGTAGTAATATTATAAAGAGGAAAGATTTGTATTTTTGTGTGTGTGCTGCGACGATTTCAAAAATTCTTTCACCATTACAAAGCTACATTCAGGCTGAGTAGCTATTACTTGGGCAAGTTTTTATCCCTGTATTCCCAATGGAACGGGAACTACGCGGGTGCTACGCGGGTGCTACACGGGTGTTACGCGGGTGCTACGCGTGTGCTACGCGGGTGCTACGCGGGTGCTACGCGGTTGCTACGCGGGTGCTACGCGGGTGCTACGCGGGTGCTACGCGGGTGCTACGCGGGTGCTACGCGGGTGGTACGCGGGTGCATCCGCTAGTATTGAATAAAATGAAACAAACCATCAGAAAGTGAGCCAGCATCGTGGTGGCTCGCACACAGTTCAGCTCTACGCAACCCATGAGCGCGCGAGGGTTGTACGTGCCGCGGAGGCGTCGTATCTCACCAAGCAGAGGGACCATGCTCATCACGGGCTCAGTTGCCACTAACACGAATGCCTGATACAGAAAGTTGTGAAATAAAAATATTATTATTTTTTACTTTTATTTATCACTACTGTATTTAGCTGTAAGTCTTCCAAAGTCTTTAAGTAAAATAATAAAAAAGTGTGTACGACTTAATATAGAAATGAACGATTTATTGTGTTATATTCTATGAGAAAGAGTACCTATAAGAGTAAAGAGGAAGACCAAAGAAACGATGGATGGACTGTGTTAAGAATGATATGGTAAGAAAGGAGGTGTCTAACGAGATGACGAGAAACAGAGAAGTATGGAAGAAAAAGACATGCTGCGCCGACCCCAAATGAATTGGGATAAGGGCGAGAGAATGATGATGATTCTATAAGAAAAGTCGCATGTAAGTAATATTGCTGGATGGAGAGGGAGAGGAAGGTCAAAGAAAGAAATAAACATTAAATTATAGCATGATGATTTACAGAGGAGAAAGAAAGAAATAACAACGTTGTGCCGACCCCAAGTAACATGGAAAAAGGACAGAAAGATGTTGATGATTCTATGAGAAACTAAAAGTATATATATACATAATTCACTTACATCCGGGCATGTATTACAAATCTGCAAGGCGATTTCAGTAATAATCGGTGCACTATACTCGAACGTGTCCAGCGTGTTTCGCGCCACGATGACCACTATTCGCGAGCCCTGAAATAACCAACAAACATCACCCATGTAGTTCCGGCTGGGTCAAACAGATGTGTACAGTCAGCAGCATCAATATATATATTTAAACACTTGGCGAAGTTCAGTAGCAATGTTTGCTTACATACAGTAAGCAAAAATTGCTACTGAACATCACCTTTTTATGCTTCGTTCTAAGTCAGGCTACTATTTTTGAATATTTTATCATTTAGTAAAATTAGTTTTATTTCTATAACTTCAAATTTTTTGGTTGACCGTACTTTTTAAAGGCATATAGGTTTATTTTATTTGTGGTCCCGATGTACCCCTTCAAAATAATTAAAATAATACAGGTGGCTTTCGGGACCGTGGTCCCGGTCCCGAAAGCCACCAGACCCCGTTATATCACACGTTTGAGTTTGAATTTTGTCAAGTGTGTGTACTTCGGAGAGTGTGCGCAAGAGCTCCACGAGCTTATTCCACCATCTCCCTTCTTCCATCGAGAGACTAGGCGTACTGCAGGTTATCACCCATACATTGTCGATGTTCCACACATTCGTACGAAGCGTTTTGCTAAGACTTTCATTATTCGTACAGCCAAGGAGTGGAACACCCTGCCTGCGTCGGTTTTCCCGAGTTCATATAACCCCAATCTATTTAAGTCGCGAGTAAATAGGCTTCTTCTGGGTAAGCTCGTTCCATCGTCGACCTCATCTCTGCCCTTAGGGCAAGATTGAGGTCAAGAGTAAGCCCATATTAAATTTAAAAAAAAAAAGTGTTTGAGTAGGTCCCTATCTATATTATTTTTTTGTGACTGTACCTATAGAGTACAACATGAAGGCGTCAACTCATTTGCTTAATAGCTTTGTGTATGTATGGCGATAATAGTAGATTTTTATATAAGTGGGAAAAGTTTGTTATTGCGTTGGGGGTGGAATTCACAACCGAGCCGCAGGTGAGGTTTTTATGGAGCCGAGAACTGCAGTAACAAATGCCCATGTGTATCTAACGACGTTATTTAATACACTTTCGTAGAAATAAAATAATTGGTTAGTATTTTTGTCGATAATTATTAGGAAACTATGATATAATTTGCTTTTTTCCGCTATTTGCTTTCTCCACGGTGAAGAAGAAGAAAATGTAGGAAGCCACCTGCGAAGAACACAAATAAATGTTAATTTGTTTGAATAAGTCCAAAATACCTACGTCTATCGAGTATAAATCCGTGGATTTTTTGCCGCCCTTAATTGCGGTAAATAAAAAAAAACCCACGCGTGTCAAATACATTGCATGTTGAACCTAATCGTCAATGCGATACGAGACAATTTTCGAGGAAGTGTATTAAAAACATTTTTATTAAAATAGATAGATAGGAATTTCATGATTTATTTTATGTTCATGTTACCAGCAGCTGCTGAAGGTCTCCCAACATACATAAACTCATGTTTTACTCTTAGGGTATGCAAAAACTATAGAACCGTCATGAATATTCGCAGATCGGAATTACTGTTACTGTTAGCCTGTGTCATACCACTGCTGGGCAAAAGCCTCCCCACATGATGTCCAATTTTTGCGATCCAGGGCCAATGTGGGCCACTGGTCGTTGGTTCTGTCCAGCTTGTCTCGCCATCTCCTACGAGGTCTACCGCGTCGCCTTTTAGGCTGTATCACAGACTCCACAACGTATTTATCTTGGCCCACAGCTCGTTGGGCAGCCCAGTTTCACTTCAGCTTAGCGGCTTTTTGAGCAACGTCAGTGATTTCTGTTCTGAAGCGCATTATTCAGTCCACAGTTGGAAAACTGAGAAAAGATTGTGGCTAAATAATAATAGCCACATAGGACCATCTTCGGGTTAAGCCGCACTTCCCCAGTGGGCTGAAAGTCTGACAACCAGTCATACCAAGGGATATCGTATAACACAGTTCTTAATGGGTTGAGGAGGTCAGATAGGCGCAGTCGCGTAAAATACTGATATTCAGTTGCATCCTGCATGGTTAGATTGGAAGCTGACCGCAAAATAGTTGGTTAAACTTAACTAACTTTATTTTCTTATTACTTTATATTTTTCTTATCATACATTTCTTATTATGTATAGTTTGATAACTAGAAGCAAGACTAACTTGTATGGGGTAAATGACCACAATGAGATACATAATTATATATATAATACTAGCTGACCCACGCAACTTCGTCTGCGTCACATAAATATAGCTTTCGCGATAAATCGACTATCCAACATAAATTAAGCTAAATCGTAACAAACAAAAAAAAATCTTTCCTCTTTATAATATTAGTTTAGATTAGCTTAGATTATATTAAAGTGAGAATTACTATAGGTATCTCTTACTGTTAAATATACGTTAACACCCTGTACTTGTAAAAATTAAGATGCATCAAATATTTTGAACTTGAATTTCCCGGAGGCCAGTCAGAATCCCCCGTACCTACATTGCAACGCGCGAATTATTTTGCCGCGCGGATATTTTTACATTGCAATTTATCTTCTAATATATTTGTTTAAACTGTATAGAGTAAAGAGCACAAATATTCTATATTAAATTTTCGTTCTAACAAACATATTTATTTAGATATAGATTAATACCGTAAGGGTTAAATCAGCTTCGCAAAAAATAAATCTTTTTAACCTAACATTTTAATAGTATAAACTAAGGGTTAAAGTGAGATAATCTTAATAGATAGATATATGCTGTCGCGGACTTTTTTTAAAACTTTTAAAGAGGAACAATTCCTTTATACATGTTATTTGCGTAACTTAAACCGTTTTCGCAGCGCACGCAGCGGAAGCTAGCAAAAAGGAAATACCTTTTCCCGTTCTTGTAACATTTTTCATTTATGCTCCGCTCCTATTAGCCGTAGCGTATATAATATGTTATATAGTCTTCCTCGATAAATGGACTATCCAACACAAAAATATTTTTTCAATTCCAACCAGTAGTGCCTGAGTTTACCGCGTTCAAACAAACTCTTCAGCTTTATAATATTAGTATAGAAAAGTCCGGTTTGGTGCGCCTACGCACGTTCTACGGTTGTAAATACTGTGGTTGTAACCCGTGCGATGCTACGAAGCGTAGCTGCTACGCACGATTCCTAAGCGAGACCAAAATGGGCTACGCAAAAACGTAAGGCGGCAATAAGCGCAAGCGTGAGAGAGTCAGAGAGCAGTTCCTTAGTTTTAATGGAAATGAGCATTAACGGTATATGGATAACCGGTTTTCTTTTTTGGTAATGAAACCTAACTAGATAGATTTATCGTCCCCGAAATCCCCTGCCTACTAAATTTCATGATAAAAACTATTTTACAAAAAATAAAACCGACTTCGACAAAAATAAAACACAAAAAAGTGAAAAATAAAAAATCAGCTTCTGAAGTCGGTGACTTTTGTTTGTTTGATTTCATGTTTTTGCCACCGACTTCTGAAGCTGATTTTTTATTTTTCACTTTTTTGTGTTTTATTTTTGTCGAAGTCAGTTTTTTTTTTGTAAAAAAGTTTTTATTTTTCACTTTTTAGTGGTTCACATGTGCTTACCCCTTCACAACGTACCGGCGTGATGTTATGTTATGAACTGGTGTAAACAATAGACAGTCATGAGATTTCAGTAATCCCAGTCCATTTGCTATCATTAATTGAGGAGTTCCGTTGCCTATCTCCGAAGTTCTTCATCAGATCTTCACCAAATAGTTTTAAAACCTTTGTAGTGAGTACAGGCGTGATATAATGTTGTGTGATGGCGTAAACAGTGCTTAGATATGCTATAGCAACAATCGCGGTTAATCTGCTGTTATTTATTGAAGAGTTCCCCCGATTTCTACAAGATCCCATCATCAGATATTGAAATGGTGACAATGGGACCACACGGGAAGCACCAGCTTTCAAATGAAAAAAGAATCATGAAAATCAGATCACCCAGTCGCAAGTTATGAGCGAACAAACATAAAAAAAAAACAAATACAGTCGAATTGATAACCTCCTCCTTTTTTTGAAGTCGGTTAAAAATCGTTGGAGCTGTATCCGAGATTCTGATTATATATACGAGTATATACATGTACAAGAATTGCTAGTTTAGGAATAAGATAAATATTAATAGCAGTGTGGGTGGGTTTCCTATGGATAAAAAATACGTAAAATATCCCCACACTTTCATCACTTGTGTCCTCTCAAACCCTATGTGTCCTCTTTGTACTCACTTTAATTATAATAGAAACATTTACACCAAAATTCATGCATTCATCTAATTAAGGAGTGAAAGGTTGGTATCATACTCGAAGTGCATCGCATAGCATGTGTCTCCCGGAGAATGAGGATATCTTGCAATTGGTGTCGACGTGACTGAGTTCCATGCCGTAACCACAGATGGCGCACTGGTCGTACAGAGCTAGCTCATCTATTAACGGACACTGCTTCAGTAACAGGGCTAGTGGCTGGCCTGCAGGAAAAAATAAATTTGGTCAATCAAGGCAGTTACTTAGGTTTTCAATATTCGTCATTATCATTTCTGCCGAAAGACGTCCACTGCTGGACATAGGCCTGCCCAGGTGTCACCACATTGACCGGTCCCGTGCATCTCGCATCCTGTGGATCCCCGCGACCTTCACCAGGTCATTGTTCCACTTAGTGGGAGGACTTCCAACGCAACGTCTTCCGGTTCACCGTTGCCACTCCAGAACTTTTCGGCCCCATCGGCCATTGGTTCTGCTCTGTTAATCTTCTTACTAAATAAAAATTACGTGACACTGTATTCGTACACGCTAATCGCTATATTATAACCACTTAACAGATTTCCATAAAACAATGGTTTTGGAACCGATGGCTTTAGTACTTGTATAACATAATAGAGTCAGCTCTTAAGCTGGGTAACAACGTTGGAAAAGATATTACAATAACTTATTCGTAGGTAGGTACCCTCCTCCTCTTTAGTTTGTAAGTTATTTATAGGGTCACACGAACATAAAAGTGCCTGCGATATCAACAATTTCTAGTCGTTCACAAGTAAATGAATTTTAGAAAGTTGTGAGGTCCATACCGGTGCAGCCAGCGGCTCCGCAGATGGTGACCTTTGTCCCGGTGGGACAAGGGCAGGTACTGTACCTTCGCCTGACATTTCTCCCATAGAACTCATAACCGCTAAACGCACTACATCTCCCGTCTATCAAATGCCGTTTACCCACACGGCACCCTTGTAAAAATGATCGCCAAATCACCATATTTTTTAAACTTATGAATTTAAAATATTTTGTTAGTTTTACATGACTAAAAATTTATGTTTTTGAAGTAAGTATGTTTTTTCTTTTTCCTTCTGTCTGTTGACAGTAGAATTTTGATTGTGATATTGACAGTGGTTTCATCGTGAGCTCAATTGACTATGATGTGCACGCAAAAAGAATGTTCTATTATGATTCTGAATTTCTGACTATGACTCGAATTAATAATTCTATTCATACTACAAGTCTACTTACAACGAATACGAAAGTTGAATTCTGTTGTTGTAGTCGGATAAAAACCAATGCAGTTTGTGGTGCATCGTTTTTCATCTCAGTCTTTAAATAAGACTGTTTAGTAGGTCCTAAGCAGTTCTACCAGCATCAAGTGAGTACTTAAAGGTCAAGGTTGTGACTACAAAACTACTCATATTATCAAAATTTGATGCCTGAATTTCATACACCACCTATCTACTGCCCTTGTATTAGAGCAACCCTATATACCTACTATAAATAATAACATAGCAAGCATATATTTTTATATGTAATTGTTAGTTAGATAGCAGCTTAATACGCATACGTATCACTGTGACACTATGGTTAGTTTTACGTAACAGATCTACGATTACATGATATTACACAATCGGCGAAAATGTTTGAGCCGTTGATAGATATTTAATACTACGTTGTGTGCACAAATACATACACCTTCTGAATAAATAATGTGCAAAGATGCTATCGCCTCACTTTGTATAGTAATTGTGTTTTACAATCACTCGTTTGCGATGTGCTGAATCATTTGTGAACTAGGCGTTAGTTTCCCGCGTAACTTCATATGACCCACTACTTATAAAAACAATGTTTTCGAACGTAAAGAAATATTTTTATCATAGCAATGAGAAGCTAAACATCCTCTATATATTTAAACCTCTCTACATCGTGTTATCAATGTTTGGTCTGTTTCCCTACAGCGTTAAATTCAACAATAACAAACGGGGTCTGACGATCATCAAGAAATCTATATACATTAATTCATTGTGTGCAATTTCATATTTATTTCTTTTACTGTCTTTCCTAGTGTTGCACGTACAGTATGTGTACGACTCCATCGGTGACACAGTCATGACCAGGGAGCTACTGACACAAATGAATTATATTGTGGAACTTGTTATTTACATTTTCTTCTGCCTATCTGCATACTTCTGTGCATTTAAAAACCGCTGTACGTACGTGAAAGTAATAAACAAATTATCAAACAACACTGAACCACCTAATATGGAGGAAGTTTTGAAACAGTTTCATTTGCAAATGAATATGATAATGGTTTTCCTCTTATCAGCACTGTTACTACAAATAGCTGTGAACTTCTCTAGAGATGACTCTATCTGGAAGATAATTTTAGTGACCATGTCGTTTTTGCTACCTCAAATGATGCAGTTCACTGTGTTATCGTTCTACTACGTGCTTATATTGATGCTATTGGTTCTACTGAAGAATATAAGACTACACATGGCTTTCCTATCAAAAGACAAAATTGCTGTAATGGATTATTTTGAAAAAGTTGAAAGCAAAGTGGTGACACTACAATATGTGGAATCTTTGTACGTAAAAGGTTTTGAAGCAAAGAGAGATATTAACAAAGCATTTCAGGCGCCCTTGTTGATCACAACGCTACAGTGTTTCCACGCCATGGTTAGCGAGTCTCACATCATATACCACGGTGTGGTTGTCGAGAGAGACTTCACCGTCCACCCCGTCGTTAACTGTTCTATATGGATCATTTATCAGATCATTAAAATTTATATTATTGCCCGTACAGGGAATTTATTGAAACGAGAGGTAAAGCAGATAACTAGGTCAATATAATTATGGTTTTTACAATTCTGATGATCAATCAGTTTTCTTATATTTCAGGTACAGAAAGTAGGCCAAGCACTGCACAGTATACCGACGGAAAAACACGATATAAGATTGCTACTAGAGGTAAAATTTATTCTGAGAGCTGCTATAATTATCGTACTGGTAATATTCTTGGATTGCTTACACTATGTCCGCGATAAAAATATTCAGATGTTGGGTATTTCCAGATTCAACATTTTTCATCTATGATTATGTTTCAAGGCGATGAAATTAGTGCATATGGGTTGTTTACACTGGATGCCGCTCTGCTGACTAAGGTATGTATGTCTAGTGTATTTAGGTATAATATCACAGTAACTAGGGAATGCATCTTCAGCCCGTACCACTCTAGGACGCGCTTCATCTTTTCCCCGCGTTGTAAGAGGTTATGGTAGGCGACCTGTTACCACCAATCTCTCATATTGTTTAGCGCTAACACGCTTTTATTAACTAGCCATAACTGCGGTACAGTCAGCATCAGAAGTATATTAATTAACATTACTCAAAGTTTCGAAGCTGTTTTTTTAATAAAAACTTGTTAGATAATTACTCGTTACTACATGTTATTGGAGTGTAAGGACTATTTTGACGAATAATCTTCTGAAACATTAAAAATAATAGCTAGAATCCTGTACATAAAAGAATTAAAATTCCGAAATGTTCAGCTACTTCTGATGCTGACACTCAGAGATATTTAATGATTACTTAAGCCGTCACTTAGTAAATATTTGACATACTTTTGTAATGTGCTTTTGTATGACAAAACTGTCAAAACCTTTAAGTGATGGCGAAAGTTATCATTATGGCTGCCCGCCCACATCCGATTATATCGGTGACTGATTTTTTATAGGAGCAAAATAGAACGCACTGATAGCAATAGTGCAACGCACACGTCCTACAAAAAGTCGGTCAGAAATAACGAACCAATTTAAATCTGTTATCTGTCCTACAAAAAGTCAGACGTGGGCGTTCAGCCTAAGGCCTAAAACACACACAAGCGACGTAAGGCGCAGACACGGGGCAGACGCAGCGCAGGCGTGGCGCAGGCATGCGCCGCTTCAAAACGATTTCATACAAAATGTATGCAGGCGACGTTTTTGAATTATACTGAAGCGACGCGGCGCAGACGACGAAACGGTGTGAGGTTTGCACCATACGGTATGCTCAGTATTTACCAATCTGTAATCGCATCTGAACGTTTCTTGCCTGTTCCACGCCTCTTCTGATATAATTCAAATCGCGTCTGCGCCGCGCCTTCGCCTTACGTCGCTTGTGTGTGTTTTAGGCCTAAAGCTCTCTGAGTGCGGCAGAAGTGGCGTTATTTTAAATCCAATATGGCGAACTGCTAAAGATGGGTACACAGTTAATTACAGATGAATATGATTCACATAATTTGTACAAATCACCTAACGACTTATGTTTTTTTCCAGATAATCGCATCGTCAGCCATGTATTTAACCATCTTGGTACAGTTTGACAGGAAATGAATCTAGCCACGCATAAAATGTTTTTGTTTTTTACTCTGCTACTAAGTTTTCCTATTTAATCCCTTGTGGCATTAAGTCCGCCTATATAGGTACAATTCTTGTACACATTAAGTTTAAATAAACATAATATAACATAATTTTCTACATATAAATGCATTTAAAATGTTTCAGGGTGCGTATGCGTAAATACAAAGAAATACCATATTAATGCTACTGATTTCACTAACACTAAGCGCCTGCCAACTTGAATGGCTAAATAAAACAAATAAATAAAAACACGATTTTTTAACACTCGCTCGGCGGCGGATCGGTGTCGTGAGTTGAAAATGGTTGAAAATGAAACTACAACAGTAGGTACTTACAAAGAAAAATAGAAATCAATTGAGGCGTTTCTCAGTGTTAGGGAAAATAGACATAAAACTCAGTAGACTATGTTGGTTGGTACCTACTTATGTAGGTACTCGATCCTAAAAAGACCCGCCAATTTTAATATTCCTAGCCTAACGTATATACCTAAGTAGGTAGGTACCTACTTACTTATTCTTTTCTTTTCTTTTTTTATTCTGTATTTCTGATTAAAACTGGTGTTTAATAATAAAATATATTCTAAGTTCACATCTTTTATTTATGGTTATTTTCTGTGTCCTTTTTCTGCTTTTTAGGGTTCCGTATTCAACTAGGAACCCTTATAGTTTCGCCATGTCTGTCTGTCCGTCTGTCCTTAATCTCTGTGACCGTTAGCACTAGAAAGCTGAAATTTGGTACCAATATGTGTATCAATCACGCCGACAAAGTGGTGATGATGATTTTCCTAGAAAGTTCTTATAAAGTTCTACTTTTCAGATTTTTTTCATATTTTCTAAACTTATGGTTCAAAAGTTAGAGGGGGGGGGGGGGGGCATATTGTTGACTACGGAACCCTAAAAAGCGGTAGAAATCGCATAAGCACGCACAAATTGTTGAGGACAAACCAAAACTAAGGCAATTGTTGCAGTTTAGCAACTAGCTATCTCTTTCTATCTTATAATAATTATGTTTCGTATTATCTAGCGCTTTAGTAGAACACAACGAAATCAGGCCCCCTACTATGACGTCTTAAAACAGTCCTAACTTAATGTTATTCCAGTGTGGAAACGTGACAGAACTATACAGGGTGTCTAGCGCCATCTCTCCTCCACACTGGATTAAGAATAAGTTAGGACTGTTTTAAGACGTCATAGTAGGGCCCCTGAACGCCATTAGTATGAACATGGCGTAACTTTCTTTATAATATCATTGTCAATTTGACATCAGTGGTATTTAATGAGCCGCAAATTGTTTTGCGTGCCATCTTCGATCAATAATGTAGGTACTAGATTCCCGATAAGCGCTTCAAAAACGGCCCGAAACTTAAGACCACAACGTATTTGTGGTCTTATTTCAAACTAGCTGATGCCCGCGCCCGCGACTTCGTTCACGTGGAAATTTTGATGATTGACTGTCTCGTTGATTGAGTGACAGTGAAATTAGTGATAGCTTTGATTTCCACATCAGCTGTTCCAGATCTTCAAATTTTATACGGCAACAGAGTTCTATACTTCTATCAGGCTAAACAACTCTTGCTAAGACGTCATTCCTATTTATGTTATAGTGTAGCTGGGCTCTTGGACTTCCACATCAGATGTTCCAGATCTTCAAATTTTATACGACAACAGAGAGTGCTCATCAGACTGAACAATTCTTGCTAAGACGTCATTCCTATTTAAGTTATAGTGTAGCTGGGCTCTTGGAGTTCCACATCAGGTGTTTCAGATCTTCGAATTTATTCTCTTTGCAGAAAATGCTCATCACGTGGAACAATTTTTGCTATGGTACCATTTTTGTATCTCTTATAGTTAAGCTGGTCTGTTGCGGTTCTGCATCAGGTATTCAAGTTTTCAAGATAAATTATAGCCTATATGTTGGCCAGACTTAATATCTATACAGCAAAAACACCATTCAAATCCGTCGAGTAGTTCCGAAGATTAACGTGTACAAACAAACAGACACACAGACAGACTTTTTTTTTCGATTCGTGCTCTATTACTGTTTCTAAACCCCCCTTTTTTTTTGTTGGTGGGTGGAAAATCATCTAATGACCCCCCCCCCCCCCCCCCGCTCTTGGGCAGAGCGAAGGGGAGCGTCAGACTTCTACTGACTAAAAAGCAAAATTAAAAAATTTGAAAAAACCCACGACTGTTAAAAATTAATTGAAAAAAGGATAAAATAACATACAACACCCACCTTAAAAAAGCCCAAGAATGTCCGTCGGGGGCTGACATTAAATGAACTAGTTTTGCAATGTTCAGCTCCCGACGGACATTCTTGGGTTTTTTTAAGGTGGGTGTTGTGTGTTATTTTATCCTTTTTTCAATTAATTTTTAACAGTCGTGGGTACTTCAAAATTTTTAATTTTGCTTTTTATTTTAAACTTTTTTTAAACTTTTTACTTTTATTTTTTTTTATCTAAGAACATGCACCAATCAAACCTTAACCCATAACTGAAAACTGAATCAAAATCGGACTTGTAGTTTTGGAGAAAACTGGCAACTTTGATTTGCACAAAAAATGTTTGCTGCAGCGCCCCCTGGTGAGTTGTCACCGTAACACCTATCTAAGAACATGCACCAATCAAACCCGAACCCATAACTGAAAACTGCATCAAAATCGGACTTGTAGTTTTGGAGAAAAATGGCAACATGTATTTGCACAAACACACAAACAAACAAACACACAAACAAACAAACACACAAACAAACAAACACACAAACAAACAAACAACCTCTCACCCCAAACGCATATACCGTCTCCGTTCCGTCGTGGGTAAAAAACCGAACCCATGTTCCTTCTTTGCCCTTGCGCCGAGGCCACGTTATCTAGTACAAAAATCAGCGGCCCCGACGGGAACCCCCCTCATTTTTTTTTTTTTAATATATTCAATGTACAGACACAGTTTTTTTACTGTTTTATTAATGTATAGATAAGTAGATAGATATAGATTAGTATGGTGCATATCATAGCCAACATTAAGACGTCAAAAAAACTGAAAAGCAAAAAACAAGCACATTTTAAATTAAACAAAACTTGGAAGCTGGCGGGGTCCATTCTATTTAAAAAAAAAAAAAAAAAATGTGCTTGTTTTTCGCTTTTCAGTTTTTTCAGTCGGGTTTTTTAGTTTTTTAACAACTTTTTTTATTTCCAACTTTTTAGTTCTTTTGTGTTGGTTCTTTCGTTGGTCGCGTAAAATGCTTCGCAGATGATTTAACTTTTGTGCTTGTTTATAGGATTTCTCACTTTGAATTTCTTTTAAACATATAAGTGTAATATTATGTATGTGTGTGTGTGTGTAGGTATATTTTTGTAACTTTTATTTTTGTATAGTTGTTTGTAAGGTTTAAAAAACCCTTAATTTTGATACCCTACTCGATGGTATTGCAAAAAAAAATTTTTTGACTCCGCGATTTGGCCCCCAAAATCAGCAATTTTTCTTTGTTTTTTAATTTTAATGTAGCCTATAACACTCGCGCCACCAAGACAAATCTAACGACGTATATTTCAATCAAATCGGTTCATCCGTTTATGAGTTATGAGGGAACAAAGAAACGGACATACATACATACATACACGTCAAACACATAACCCTCCTTTTGGGCTTCGCCGCAGTCGGGTAAAAATGCGGCAGTATGCGTTCAAAAACTGTGTAAATAACCACCGTAACACCAAGGTTTTGGAAGGATTATCTTTTTTTCGGTAATTTAATACCTGTGCTTTTTCCTAATATTTAAACAGAATTAAACTGTAAATTTTAAATCAGCGAATGTTTGGCCAATATTTGCCACAACGCACCAACTGTTGTATCAAACATCACTGTTCTTGAACAGGGAATGCATGGAGTAGGTAGTGTTGTTATTTAAATTGTTGTACTTAATGTTATTTTTTTGTAGATTTCATAGTGAACCATTTCGTTGTGCAGATTGGGTGTCTCTTGGCAATCCAATAAATAAATAAATTCATTAAACATTACTATTTTAAATACTTTGCTTAGAGAGTACTCCGAAAACACGTAGCCTTTTTTATTAAATTTGTTTTATTATTTATTAACTTGTGATAGCGATAAAGTAAAATAGTATTCTACTACTTTTTTGAATCGGTCGAAATATGTGCCACCATACAAAACGAACCTAAAAAATCCATACTAATTCCATACTAATATTAGAAATGCGAAAGTAACTCTGTCTGTCTGTCTGTCTGTTACTCTTTCACGCCTAAACGGCTGAACGGATTTTGATGAAATTTGGTACAGACATAGTTTGGAACTTGAGAAAGGACATAGGATAGTTTTTTTTTTTTCGCGAGATAAACCAAAAATCTGCCGGAAGTCACTATTCCACGCGAACGAAGTCGCGGGCAAAAGCTAGTATAATTATATTCTGCAACTCTACGTCTTTCTACTTACTCTGTTCTGAGTATTGACCGTATTGAATAAATGTAACACCAAGAACTATTGTACGTCTAGTTCCACAATGGAATAAGCAATAAGCACGACGACATTGTACAGACGCCAGCATGTCAAGCTACCCGAAACTGTCAAATTTTCCCAACGAACCTTGAACCTAATGCTCTAGAAATAAAGTCGAAAATCTATCAAAGAAATCTGACGGATTGTAGTAGCTTGATGTGCTGACGTCTGTACAACAAAATGCTTTTAAAAGTATTGCATAGGGTGGATGTTCCGGGGTAGCCCGCGAAATTCAAATTTTCTTACAATTTTTAGCGATTTGCAGGCCAGTGCTAGGTTGTACGTTAGTAAACATATGATTCGCGGCTGTAAGACGTATGCAGTTACAGAATTGTAATCATCAAAATCATCATTACAACTCTCCAAGTTCATGTAACTGTCAAGAATGATTATTTCATTAAAAGGTCATTCTTGTATATCATGGTCTTAAACTGTGGTATTACTCAGTAAATAAACATTTGTTATTGCCACGAATCCCATTTTAATTAACATACGACTTGACACTGACCATGACCGTGAAATTGCAAAAACGGGTACCATCTATCTGGCAGAAACTTGATGCTCCGAAATTTATTTGGCATACCACACTTGGCATACTCTTCTTTGAACGAATGTGTTTATGGCAGAACAATTATTTAATAGAATACTCATTTCGCAGAATGTTTAAATAGCCGAATTTTCAATGGCATACTTTTAAGATGGCAGAATTTTATTTGGTAGATTTTTATAAGGTATAACGACCGTCTCGCGAAAGTATCCTTTATGGGCGGCATGGGCACCGGGCCGTAGGCCGACGAAGGAGGCCGGCGGAGGCCCGGCACTTCGGGGACAGAAGATATTAGTGTTATATAATATGCGAGCGTAGCGAGCGCGCGTCGCGTCATGGAGTACATGCGTTGCAAGTATGAGTGACGTCATTATTATTATTATTAATAATAATTATTATTATTTTTGACATACCAACATTTAATGTTCTCAGCTAGAAATTTTAGCCGGGGTGAGCTGATAATAATAATTAATAATAATAATAATTATTATTATTGCATGTTACACGTATGTATGAAATGAAATGCGTGCCAAAAGACGATTCTGATTATGAATTTTCGGCGAAATGATGGTTCTAGAAATGAAGTTTATGCTCAAAGATGATTCTGACTTACAAAATTATGCGTTTTGAATGTATGGTAAATGAGTGTATGCCAAATGATTTTCTGCGAAATGAAGTTTCTGCCATCCACTGTTATGCAAAACAAAATTCGGGTAGAAAAAATTCTGCTAAAAAAGGTAGACCCTGCAAAAACGTAAGAAAATTCGAATTTCGCGGGCTACCTTGTCGCCTTCACCAAGCAAATAAAATGAATATCTATGTTTGTAAGGTTTATCTTTATTCATACCTACTGGAAATCTCTAAGGGGTCATCGTTCCCTAACTACATCATAACGAGAAGGTTATGCAAACTATATTGATGTTATCAGCTGTTTTTTATTTAGATTCAGAATGGTCCCTATAAGTTGTTCATGTCCTGGTTCATGTCATACCTAATGATGAGTTCAATGACCTCTCTAGTGTGAATAAATACCTAGACCTTAAATACTAAATTCGTTCAGATTTGTTTGACTTAGTAAAATAATGACCTATGGGGAAATGTAAAAAAGACCTTGCAGACAGCAATTAACTCGGTCTTTTGCAAGTATTTCGCTTCCCCTTGAATAAAATCAATAATGCACTTAGTTTGCAGACCGGAAATAGTAATAGTTCTAGGTGGTTTGAAGTTTGAAAAATTGAAACCAACAATGGCGCTAGTAAATTTTTAACACCTATGTTACCAGTGAAAAAATAATAATTTTGTTGTGAGAGTTGCCAGATTCAATATAAATCCATGAAATGTGGGAAACTTATATGCCGTCGAAAGCTCAACGTTTTGGCCCCGGTTATCATGGAATACACAAATTATACGTAAATTCCCAAATATTAAACAACATTTATATCATTTATTATCTTACTCAAACGAGTTGGCGTAGCTACTTTTCTTAATTAATTGAATACCTACTGTACAAGCCATTTTCTCAGCCGATTTATTCTTCCACTTGTTGCTCTTTTTTTTACATTATTTTATTATGATCAAAACGTAATATTTTTTTTAATGTAAAGACGTGATTGTGTTTGTTGTAAAACGCAGGATTTTTTTATTTCAAATAAACCTAAAAATTGTGAATGATTGAAAAATCGTTTTCAATATTATTTATTTTTATTTTGACTGATTTTAAAATTATTTTTTCTCCATGCTTGTATACCTATTGTATTAGAACCATAAAGTCATTAATAATTATGTATAATAATTCACTGCTATTCCACTGGTAGGTATAACTTATGTCATGTACCTATACTGATAGGTATAAAAGAGATGAACATGAATGATATAGTTTTTAAACGGTTTTATTTAGCTCACCCCGTTTGTTAAACACATACTTAGGATAATATTTTTTAAGAATTGCAAGCGAGCTGGCATTTGCACTAAAATCTATTCAACTACCCTTTTGGGCCGTAGACAGAGAATAGGTATAGACAAGGCATCAGCGTATTCGGTAAGAGACAGCGATAGTTATTATCCGATTAATGACAAATGACATGAACTGACAAAGAGAACCACCTAACCTGTATTGCTACACACTTTGGTCGGGTAATATAAACAAACAAGTTAAGATATTATTATCGTCGTACTAGATGAAATTATCAATTAATGAAAATAGTTGTACGTACAATAATCATTTGATTTACTTGATGTAATAGATGGAAAATGCCACTTACCGATGAAAGGTTATGTTTGGTTGATTTCGTTCACTACGGCTTTTACAGCCATTTATACAGCAATTCACCATCACTACACACTTAATATTACTTTCTGGAATATCACTAAGTTGCAAATTACACAAAATAAGCGTATAACAATTTTCATCTAAGAAAATATTCTGACATCACAAATATTGCTTGCCATCATGGCTAGTGATGGCAAACAACAAAAAACCGATACGCAAAAAGAGATGAAAAAACGATGCTATGTCCTGTTCACACATACACATTTTGCCATAGTGTTGTCTCACTTTCGTAATTCTTATTATTTTAATAGCTTGTCTAGAGTCTGTCAAGCGAGTCGTGTCCCATGAAAAAGGCGGCAAATTCAAAAATCACTGTTATAAAACACTGTTATAGCACGCTGAAAACTTATTGATAGAAGTCTGTCAAGCGAGTCGAGTCCACAACCCTTTTACTTTAAAATTCAAGTATCAATAAGTTTTCAGCGTGCTATAACAGTGTTTTATATCAGTGATTTTTGAATTTGCCGCCTTTTTCATGGGACTAGACTCGCTTGACAGACCTTATATCTACCATTCTCTGTCTACGTTTTGGGCACTTGCTTTTTGCTGCACTGTCAGGTTGTGGTCGTGGGAGTTTTTAATTTTCACTCTGACAACCGGTAAATCAAATTTCAATTTCTTGTTGAAGCAGCTAGCTAGCTAAGCCACCTTTCCGTGGTTAGTATAAATTTTCTGGATAATTTAATTCAATTCAATTATACACAAATAGTTAACGTTTATTTAAATCTTTTCAGTGTTGTTTCATTAGCAAGTTACTTCAGCAAAAGAAATTGCAAAAATGGTAAGTTGATATACCTTCAGGAAACATCACCTAAAACTTATTTAATATATTTCATCCGGATTTACTGCATAAAATCATTTATGTAAAACCTTGTAGTAGTGTGAATTGATCAACTACACTGAGTTTGTTATGAAAATGTAGGCGCCGGCATGCGGTGTTGTGAAGCCATTTTGAGTTACTGTAATGGCTGGCGGCCGCCATGTCACAGCCGGAATCACGCCTCAAGTTCGCATGGTCCGGCCTGAAAAATCTATCGATCTAGTGCATCTAGACTTTAGTTCTAGTGTAATTCCCTGTTTTTATTTAATTTCGAGAATTTGTAATCTGTTTCTCGTGTAGTGATTCAGTTTACGTTTTTGTGACAGTGGTGAATTATTGAACAAAACTATCTTGTGATAATTTACGATGTATGTTCGTATGCATCAGGTACGTTTTCATTAGTACCTATCAAATATGTCTCGTTCTGTACCTTTGTTTATTGAGGCATAAATCACGCCACGTCATGTTGTAATCTGACTAGGAATTTTTCGTAACTTGTCAGGTACCTAATTGGTTCGTAATGATTGCAATGCAGTGGTTGTTCTACAATGGAGATTGATGATTATTGTTGTTTACCTAGATGGACGGAAACGTAGTGCATCCTCACCCGGGAGTGGTGCCGGGTGGCATCCCCGGCGTGGTGCACGGGATGGCGGTGCATGGAGCCGGCCCGGACGGCGAGCACGCCCCTCACGGCCCTCGCCGTCGGTACCAGAACAGGCCGAAGCCTCCCAATAACTTGGAACGCTTGCCCCTCGATGAAGCTGCCAAGAGAGTAAGCATCTTTTATTTATCAAACCCAGGTACCCACATTTTCTTAGTCTTAAATTTGACTCATGTCAACATTGCTACATACTGTATAATCACCTGTTACGGTAGGAAAGGTAAAGTTTGAGATGGTTCACCAGTATTTCTATCTTGGCCATTATGCTTTCATTTGGCAAGGAGCACCAACGTCAAGAAATATCCCAAAAAATACAGCTTGTGTGGGTTGTGTTTAGCAAACTAAATGACTTTGGATCTCACAATAGCCAAACCTACAATGTCTAAGGTCTTACCTCAATGCCCGTCGGGGCTGTGGAGTATCGAAAGGATAACGCGGCTCCGGCGGGCTTTTAGTCAGTAGAAGTCTGACACTCCCCTTCGCTCTGCCCAAGAGCGGGGGGGGGGGGAGGGTTCAATGATTTTCCACCCACAAAAAAAAAAAAAGGTCTTACCTCAATAAGCAGAGTGTTCTGGCTACAAATGACATTATATCTGCTGCACCTGTCAAGTTCCACATGTGACTTGTAAGGTTTTGACAACAAAATTAAAAAATGTGTTGAAAAATAAACGGAAATACTGCCAAATGAAATACTTACACGAACAAACAAACTTATAGTTCGAGTTCCTAACATCTAAATTCGAAAACATACAAAAGTGAGTCAGCTGGAAAAAGAAGTGTGGGTCGTCCGGAAGCAAGATGGGCAGACGACATAGTTAATATCGGGGGAAAAACCTGGATGAGGCTGGCACAAGACCGTGGAGAATGGCAAAAGAAAAGGGAGGCCTATACCCAGCAGTAGGTGAATTCAGGCTGTGGATGATGATTATGACTGCCAAATTATGATTGCAAATAGAGTTGGAAAATAACAACTTGTTTCTAGTTTGTGTAATAAATAAAAAAGATTTTCACACACATCAATAATGAAACGGGAGATTCTTTAGTTTAGTGGAGTTTGGCAGGTGCAGTGATGATAATTGCTTTTGATACATGCTCGCTCACACAGGAGGCTGTGTACAGACTGTGGTAGGTCCAGTTCCTTACTGTTAGGGGAAAACCTGACACAGGAACATATTACCAAGTAATCAACAGGAAATCTGACATTAATTTGCCAGTAACATGCACTTCACTTTAATTCTATGTATACCTTCATACTGGAGTAACCTAGGCAAGTGCAGATTAACATGAAGATTGACCCGAGTGGGTGCTTTATTTAGCCACAAGCTCCTCCGAGTTAAACCTATGTACAATCGGAATTAAGAACCAATAACAAAAGCACTGATCAATACAATACTGTCTATGGACAATATAAATATAGGATTGTGATTATTTTTGTAATCCCAATAATAATTTTAAAAAACTGATAATAAATACAACTGTTAAATGAAAATATAACTCTTTAATAACCCTGTTTCAGGAAATGGAGTCTCTGCCATTGAAAACTCCTGTGTCTGTGCTACAAGAACTGCTGGCACGTCGTGGAACTATGCCCAAGTATGAGTTGGTGCAGATCGAGGGCATGATACACGAGCCAACCTTCCGCTACCGAGTGACTGTTGCTGATCTCGTTGGTAAGTACCTACAAGTGCGTACTTAACTGTGTTTACATTTACGACAATGTAATAACAGATGTAATTACAGCAATGGGTACTGGACGCTCCAAGAAGGAAGCTAAGCATTCTGCAGCTAAAGCTTTGCTTGATAAATTGACTGGAGCGACCCCTGCTGATCAGTCTACTAATGGCAATGTGCCTGAGACGTAAGTTCAATTTTAAATTCTAACTATTATATATTATGTTTGATTTTAATGATACATATCAGACTAAGAATATTTAATTTAAAATAAAAAAAATTGTTTACAGTGGAGCTGTGGTTTCATCATTTGAAGATAAATTGATGGGCAATCCTGTTGGATGGCTACAGGAGCTTTGCATGTCTCGCTTCTGGCCACCACCCTCTTATCATGCTGAAAATGATGACAATGTGAACAGGCGTAAGTTTACTTTAGACTATCTTCAGTTTTACTTTGTACATATTGAAAAGAGTGTTATTTTACACCTTAACAGCCAATAATTTCTTTTTTTCTCAAGGCTTGCCTCATGAGCGCCAGTTTACTATTGTGTGCACTCTGCTGAAACGCCGTGAAGTAGGAACTGGCAAGTCTAAGAAGCTTGCTAAGCGCCAGGCTGCCTACAAGATGTGGCAGGCTCTGCAGGACAACCCTCCGGAATCGTTCCAGCCTGAGGAAGAGGTATTTTGAATGCAATTTTTTATTTTGAATACCTGAAGCCCTGTATGTATTAAAAATAGTTACAAGTCATGCAAGCTTTTAGACTTTTTGTTGCCTGAATTGTTGATTAAACATTTAATTGTAAAGTTTTGTTTCCAATCATTTAGTTTTACAAATTAAGCCAACATTAACAGTTATTCATTCATTGTTTACTAACACTTGTAATGACCATTTTGTGTTATTGATAACATTTCTTATCTGATACCTAGACTAGCATCAACTGGCCATATGGGTGGCTCTTTTGTATCATTCCCTGAGAGGTTTTCACTTGGTCAGGTGTTTTACCATCTTTCAGTCAGCTTCTGCAGGCATGAATGGTCAGAAGAGTCACTCGCGTCAAAATTTACCTGTTTGATTTAATGTTTCGTGTTATGTTCTAGGGCGGAGTCGCGGCCCGTTATGCCGACTTGAAAGATAGTAAAATCTCCACTCTGACTACAAGTCACTCCCACAAGGTGTCGCAATTCCACAAACATCTTAAACAGTCTGTCGGCCCTAACCTGGCCAAGTTGCAGGTATGATATATTTTGAAATATTATGCATGGATAACTTTTATTATGGTTAATATGTATAAAAAAAGTATGGAAGCATGAAATTATTTGTTTGATGAGGATTTCTGCGATTTTTAAGGTACTAATATATTTGTTATCTTACAACAGGTTACCCCACTGAACAACAAGGACTTCAATTTCGTGCAATTCCTGCAAGAGATCGCATCTGAGCAGTCATTTGAAGTAACCTATGTCGACATTGAAGAGAAGTCAATGACTGGTCGTAGCCAATGCCTTGTCCAGCTGTCAACCCTGCCAGTGGCTGTTTGCTATGGATCTGGTCTCACCAGCAAGGATGCCCAGTCATCTGCAGCTCAGAACGCTCTTGAGTATCTCAAGATAATGACAAAAAAGTGAATGGCTTCACTATCTTGCGACATCAGCACCACTTGCCGGGCGCTCCACAGTTCGCAATTATTTAAATGAGTTATTTTAACAAATAACGTCTTAGTGGTGAACCCATGGCACTTGAGCTGGTGATTGATGTCGCTAGGTTTTGAGCCTAAACTTATCTTTATCACCACTTCCCATTTGAATATGGCATAATGCCTGTGTGCCAACAGCACTTCGGGCTATGCTTTATAACTGGCATGTTTGCAGTATCTTACTTGTGATTTTTTTCCCTGTTAGTTTCAGTTTGCACCTTGCCATCTTATCAGTGCATGTTTTCAAATACTACTGTTTTGGTTTCTTTTACTTAATCTAACATTGGCAAGTGACTTTTCACTTGTACTATTACTGCCAACGTGCGAGGGTAAATTGCATAGCCCGTAAATTTAAATGAAACAAAGTATGGAGTGGTTACATAACAAATACAAGCTATACTTTGCATAGAATTAGTGTAATTTTCCCAGCGTGGAAATTACTTAAAAAAATATAAAAAAATACAAAAAAAATATAAAATACATAAAAGGTTAAAAAAAATACGTGTGGATATTTCCAGTTTAATATTCAGCATTATTTAGGCATGATTTTTGCATTCATATTAATAAAAATATATACTTATCAAACAAAAGTTGAAGTCTTAGCTTTTAATGTATATTATAATCATGGCATAGCCAGTCATATTTTTCATTTTGTTAAACCAGATATATACTTATTTATAATCAAGTTAGTTAAGTGTCGTGTGTTAAGCAGCTATCTAACATGCTGAGCATTAAACGGAAAAATTATTCTCAGCTAGTAATGTCTTGTTGACGAACTGCCCGACCTTTGCTTTGTAACAAGCTCCAACATTGCGGTCAGCTTGAACTTGGAAATGTAACATTATTTCTAACGCAAGGGTTGGAATTTGTGGATGAATCATGTGAGGCAGGATTGCAGAGTGTTTTTATTTGAATTTGAACCAGTGAGTCTAGGTTTTCTTTTGAATACAAGATGGTTAACTTTGCAGGGAAGCTGAGAACTACGTGCTAGAGTGAATTTATCACTGGAATTAGTGGTTGCGAAGTTAGGATCCCTTGCCTGTGAAAATGGGCATTATTTTAATGCAAAGTATAGAGGTTGTAACAATTTCTAACTGTACAGTGTCGTCGTCGATGCTTTGCCTTTACATGCCGGGCAATGACGAGGATCCTGCACGCACCAAGTTTCTTTTAAATTGAATGGTGTGAGTTCAACCTGCCCTTGTAAAACATCGCACTGTTCAAGTTAGAAAAGACTACTCGAGTAAAGGATTGGAGTTCCGTTCAACCAAGACCAACTAAATAAAATTACAATGTCCAAGCGTCGTGGCATTGAAGTTGAATGTATTATTTTTGTGTTTAGTGAGTCTTGGTTTTACTTGTTCTTGAGATTATTCTCAAGATATAAAATAGTCATAATAAATTGTAGATTATTATCAACTTGTGGACATTATCGCACTTCTCACCTATTTATGTGAAACGGTTTTTTTAAACGTGTAATAGACTAACTTTAATTTTGCTATGAATTATTTCTGCGCTAATTTAAATAAATTTGATGTTGCTTATGATATTTACTTTTTTCATTAAATTCCCCGTTACCTTTCTATAGGGGCCGGAAAGCTGCGTGCCCCGGTCGGGAAATTCCTGCAAACACCTACCGTAACGGTCAATTAGGTATTTACCTACTGTTCAAAAATCACGAAATTGTCGTTATTTCGAAGGACTAACAGAAATAACACGATGTGTGAAAAAAGCAATAAAATCGATCAAATAATGGCTTGGTTTTAACTGATTTGAAATGACGTGCTAGACAAAGACAGCGCTACAGGAATATGACGTCACTTTTCGCGCGACAAAGATGGAAAGTTCCCCCACCAAAAACTTCTAAAGCATGTAACTACTCCATTTCATGTCGATTTAATTACTTTTTTCACACACATGTTATTTATGTTAGTTCTTTGAAATAACATATTTTTGTGAATTTTAACATTAGTCAAATAGCCAATTTAAACCGCGATAAACCCTCGTAATTTACTGACTGCATTATTGTGAATAGGACTATTGCAGGTATGTTGCGGATGCCGATTTTTTGAAATCCGCGGATGAGGCTCACATCCGCGGATGCGAATGTTTAGGATATTATATAAATTAAGTAAATAAAAAAATAGTAAAAGAAAAAAAATTAAGTAGGCATATGAATGAAGAATTATTAAAACATTCCCTAGATAAGGTACAAGGTTGTATGCTTATTAGTGTCGGTGGTGACATTGTTAACCCTTAAGTGCATAGTTTATCAAAATTGATAACAGAAGTATAATGGACCATAACTTGTGAGCACACCATTATTTCGTAAGGGATAAAGTTTCTAAACGCGTCTTAATCTGTCATCTCTCAATATGTCACACAAAAAAAAAGCTAGCTTTCGCGTGATTGGTTGTAATCTGACATTTCTGTTATTGAGCCACAGATTTCAAGAAGTAACTGTTTTCAAAAGTTTCATCTCGATAAATCCCTATGAAATAGCGTAGTAATCCTGCGAAAAAAAATATATTTAGCAAGGTAAGGTATCTATTTATAATAAAATTACAAATTTTACGACTAATTTATGATAGCGGCTACTAATTTTGCATTATCAAAAATGATAATGTATGCATTCATGCTAAAAAAAAAGGTGTTTTTCAAATTTATTACGTTTTTTTGTAGTTTTGATTTGGAAGCAACTTGCACTGCGTTTTTATGCTTTAGTTGTAGTTTTGCATTGGTTTTGTTCCTTTCGGATTAGCAAGCCTGGTAATATGGATGAAAATTGCATCGAACAACTTTTATGGCAGCTGAAAATGGGGATGTATCAGAGGATGAAGGTGGTGTTGACGAGGACTCCTCAATGGAGTTATTATGATAATGTGGGTAGTTACCTGCAGATCTTGAGGATGCTGAGGAAACACTAGAAGAAGCGCCAGAATCAAATAAAATTAATTTAGATTCTAAGGCTCCAGTTGTTGCCTTTTTTTTGGGCGTGGGAAATCATCAAATAACCCTCTCTGGGCAGAGCGGAAGGGAGTGTCACACTTCTACTGACTAAAAAAAGCACCCATGTTCCTTCTTAGCCCTTTATGTCGAGGCCGCGGTATCTTTGTGAACAACCCACAGCCCCGACGGGCGACGGCCCTTGCGGGCTCCCATGTTGCTGACATCTCTTTGAGACGCACGTGGAACAAGAACGCGTCGACGACACGGCCTGTCGTCGTTATAAGACGGAGGGACGGCGAGCTAGCCCATCACTCACCGCCCACAGGCCCGCGTCTACGGTGGCCGGAAGCCATCACGTGGCCCCCGATGCCCGGACCGCCTCTCGCGGCGGCTGGGACGAGAGGTTCTGTCCCTCTCACGTTCCGCCACCTCCTTCGCTAGCATCACTGCTTCGCAGAAGGAGGCGGAGACGTCCCATTCCTCCTCACCCCGGACCATGGCTTGCACCAGGGCTGGACGCGAGAGGTCACCGCCGCCGATCGCCGCTACGAGAACACGGCGGGGCTCCGCCCAAGCGGGGCAGACCTCCACGGTGTGCTCCTCTGTGTCCTCCGGCCGATCCTCACAATGGTGACATCCGGGCGGTTCCTCCCTCCTGATTCGGTTTGGGTACCTCCCGAAACAACTGTATCCGGTGAGGACCTGCGTCAGACGGAAGGTGAGGGCGCTGTGGCTCCTCCACCAGCCATTCCTCAAAGAGGGGACTTACCGCCGCTATCGTGGCGTGCCCAGCAAACTTCTAAAGCCTCACGTCCTTTTAGATGTCCATCAAGGCGGCGCACTGGATGAATAGTATCTTTTTACCATGTATAATTATTCTTGGCTCCTTTGGTTATAATTTTATTCCTATAAACTGATTTGAATGATTTCTTTAGAAAACACGTTAATCTTATTCCATAAATGCATAGATTATCAAAAAAGATAATAAGTATTTTTAATTAATAATTAATCCATTAAAAGAAATAGGATTTTTTTAAACATTTTTCCTTGATAATTTAGCTTACTATCTATCACATATATTACCCTTAAGTGCATGATTTTGTGTTTTTAACCCAAAAACACAAAATCATGCACTTAAGGGTTAAATAACTTTTTCTTTTAAACTTGTTAGGTTATCTATATCATAACGGGAACCAAAATAAAGAATTTTGTTATAATAATAAACTTTATCTACCCAAATATCATAAACCCTCTATAATGCGTTCAAAAACCATAGGCAATGACCAGCATTACCAACTAATACCAACCAGCAGAAATTCACAGAACTGTAATGAGCTCATAACCTACTGAAAACAGTAGGTTATGAGTTTAAATTTGGAACAGGGTGATCGAAATAAGCTGAGCTAGGACACAGAATACATAATAGTACTACGTACAGAAGGGACACTCCCTTCCCCGCGCTCATATTAAATACCGCACCTCACCCCGCACATCGAGGTATTCGTCGCAGTGTTGCCAGAAGGTTACATTTCTTACATTTTTCGTAACTTTTGACCCCCTCGCGTAACATTTATGTAACTTTTATATTTAAGGCAATTTTCGTAACTTTTGAGAACAACGAGATTTGTAATACTAGATTTTTGCAAACAGTTTTCGAACGCATTTCAATTCAACGCATCCAAATTGAACGCACCTAAAACACACTCAGAGATGGTTCTGAATGGAAAGCGCCATGACAAAATGAAACGTATCATGGTTAAATTAAAACTCGATTTTGCTTGAGCGGGTGCGCGCACGTTTCCTACATCGCGAGTTGCCGCCGTTCGCAGTTTCGACTTTCGTAGCTATTATCTAAAGAAATGCCCGGTTGTGATTCTGATTTGTTTTGTTTCGTTGCGTTATTGTTTGTTGTCGTACAAATACTGTGGGAAAAGTGCGTGAGTGAAGTTCCGGTGATTACATTAATAATTTATTGTTTGTTAGGTAAGTTTATTGGGGCCTGTTACAAAAAAACGCGACATTGCCAAGTTTCCTCGTTGAAATTGTATGCTTTTACTTCGTTGCTTGAAATAATAATTTTTTGTTAAAAATAGGTCGTTATCTCTACTACAATAATCACAGAGCGAATTTAAGATAACTTTTTTATTTATTTAGTAAAAAAAGTCATTAAGGTGAATCCTCCAACCAGCCCGCGAAATTCAAATTTTCTTAAGTTTTTTGCAATTTGCAGGCAAGTGATAGGTTGTATGTTGATGAACATTTGATTCGCGGCTGTAAGACGTATGTAGTTACATATGTCTTACAGCCGCGAATCAAATGTTCATCAACATACAACCTGACCAACCAACCATGAAAATTTTAATTTCGCGGGCTACCCTGGAACATCAACCTCCAGGGTAGCCCGCGAAATTCAATTTTTCTTAAGTTTTTTGCAATTTGCAGGCCAGTGATAGGTTGTATGTTGATGAACAATTGATTCGCGGCTGTAAGACGTATGTAGTTACAGAATTATAATCATCAAAATCAATAATACAACCCTCCGAGCTCATAAAGGTTCCGGAATGGCTTTGACCTAAAGTCATTTTTAAACCTTTATGAGCTTGCAAAAAAGTGAAAATTTGAATTTCGCGGGCTGGTTGGAGCAAGGATTCTATACGTATCGAATATTAGTAGTTAGTTCAGAGTCAAAATAATGAATAGCAACAACAGTGAAGATGGCGCTGCGAACAAATGAAACTAGTCTGTTTTATCCTAAGATTAAATACACCATAAGACATCATAGATTCCTATTTTCATAATTTTGCTGATATCAATTTCGACCTCCGACCCCAAAAACACTTTAATAAAAAAAAAAACAATAATGTAACTTTTGCAGCATAAATTTAACTTTTCAGGTAACGAAACGTAACTTATGACTCAAGGGCCCTGGCAACACTGATTCGTCGTCGACACTTGAGCAATGGCTCGCGCTCGTATTAGTCGTCGTTCGGTTTTCGCGACGCAGACCGTTGCACTTTCCGCGCCATTTTTTAGGCTACGATAACCCTACTAGAGTTTACGCACACATTTGCACGTGCACGTCGTGCACAAACGTTATTTGTTTATGTAGTAGTAATAGGTAATTATTTTGCGGGCGTTGTATGGAGTGTCCGAGGTGTGGCTAGGACTAAAGTAGTCTTAGATTAGTGTAACTATTACTACCTAATATAAAGTTTTGCCATAAACAATTATTTCCACAATTACACAATGATCAATTGATCACTGTATCACAATTTTAGGTACCTATACGATAAGTAATCTACAGCGCAAACAAACACGTAATGATTTATTTACTTACAAGAAACAAATGATGCACCACAACAAAGCGAATTGTCATATTTTGTCACATGCGAAACGGCACGCGCCATTCGCCGGCCTCGCTCAATTTCTTTCTTGCCGCTACTTGTATGACATTCGCATCCACATGAAAATCCGCGTTGATTATTGCGGATGCGGTGTTGAAATCTATGCGGAAGCTCTGCATTTCGAATATTGGTTGTCTTTAACGTGACAACTCAACGTCATCGTCATAACAAAACGTTGATGAAATGACTCAATGATTGCATTTAAATGAATAAAATTGATTCATTTTTATTAAATTATCACTACATTACACGGATACAAAAGAGTGAAATGAAATCTACAATTTAATTGATACCTAAATTTACTTTTATTTGCACTCATTAATAATTCCAATATGTACCTACCTATGTTTAATTCTGTAACGAACAGATTATTTTAACTAACTCATAAACATGTTTGCTATTTAACTTCTTCCAATCTGTTTTATTCTGGATAGGACGATGATAGGAAAAGATTTATATTTCTACTTTTTAGGGTTCTGTACCCTGTACCCAAAGTTGAGAGGACTCGGCAGTTCAGTCTCTAGGTGTGGGCCTACACTAGTCTGAAACCACGTGCTTCCATGGTTCTCGGAAGGCACCACCATCGGGATACTAAATAACTGTAGCAGGGGTTCACATCGGTGTAGGTCAACGATGACTTATCTGAGTCTCGTCCTCGACAGCCGGTGAAACTTCGTCGAGTACTTTACGCGGGGGTCGTGTCGTGCGGTCTATGGCCCTTTATGGGGTGCCGGTGAGGCCGGTTGATGAGGTGCCCAGGCCGTTATTTGACGCGTCCCAGATGTTCGGGGATACTGCACGGTTTCCGACGAGGCGGTGAGTTTCCTTGTCGGACTACCTACCACCATAAAATCTGGGGGTAAAAGCCCTCGCTCTCGTTTACGAGTGGCACTTGGAGGTGCTACGCCGCGCCGGGGCAAGTCCTCTGCAGCGGAAAATCGCAGCGCGGCGGAAGATGATGGAGACAGCGACTGTCGCTACCTAGCGCTGAGCACGCCACAATTGGGGCGGTAAGTCCTTAACCTCACGCCCCAGCCACTGCAACAGAAGAAGACGCCCCGGCCACCGTAGGTACGGGCCTGCGAACGGCGAGCGTTGGGTAGCTCATCGTCAGATCAGAACCAGGCCCGGGTCGACGCGTTGTGTTCAGCCTGCGCCTCAAAGAGTTGTCAGTATAATAGACGGAGCCCACTAGGGCCTGTGCCAGCTAGAGTTTGAAACAGTTACGATGAAGAACACTGAAGGGTTTTAGTCAGTAAGAGTCTCGACACTCCCTTCTGCTCCGCCCAGAGTGGGAGGAGTCATTTGATGATTTCCCATTATTAGAAAAATAAGGTAAAATGTGCCGCGATCTGTCTTGGTGGACACTCCGACCATATGTGGTTCCATTTTCACCAAAATCCGTTCACTTCATCATCATCATCAGCCTATAATGTTCCCACTGCGCAGGGATTCAGGCCTCCTCTCTAAGAGAAGGATGGGCTATAATCTACCACGCGGGCCCAGTGCGGATTGGTAGATGTCACGAATTATTCCTCGTAAATACACTTTCCTTGTAGATACACTTTTGGAAAGTCACATGTCTTCGAATATTTTGGTTCTAAGACATGCCGGTTTCCTCACGATGTTTTCCTTCACCGTTTTGAGAGCAGTGGTGATGAAATAAATTACACAAAGTAATTCGCCTGACAGGGTTCGAACCCACGACTCACTGTTCGTAAGTCGGGGCGGCCACCACTGCACTCTTGTGTAATTACAGATATCCTATGATCACCTTCCAGCTCGCATCATCAGGCGCTGGATACTATCTAGAGACAAAGTACCTACTCGTCAAGACGAATCATACAAGCCCAAACTCGATAGGGCTAGGTGTTATATAACGGAGTTCTTATGGCCACCTTCTAGCTCCATCATCAAACCCTGGATACCATTCAGAGATAAAGTCATACTCGTCAAGACAAATCATGCGAGCCTAAACTCGATGGGAATATGTCGTTTTATACCGGAGTTCCTATAGCCACCTTCCAGCTCCATCATCAGATCAGCTCCATGTCAAAAGAACTGTCATATCTAGTTATACATCATAATATGTTAGGTTCTTTTTGAATTGCTGACAAATACGTTACATACTGGTATACCAAAACACTTTGATGTGATGTAATGGACCTTTAGGTTACCTGTAACTTTTTATTGATGTAGATTTTAGCATCACTACCGTAGGTACAATTTTTTTCACAATCGCTCGGTTTCGTGCCCGTAGACTAAAGTACAACATTATGCTGGGGTAACGCACACCTCGGTCGCGCGCGTCCTCGACCATACTCGAGATTCCTCGCGGATACCAGAAACCAAACTGGTGTATAATTAAAAGAAGAAATCCAGGTTAAATTGGAAACAAAACACAAGGTATGAAATAACCATACGGTAAATACAATTCATAATATGTAACTTTATTTGTTTTGTCTAATCTACTGCATAAAAACAAAGCATTTATTTTCTTATTTTTAATTTACTCTTTTGACTGAATCTAAATGCTCCCAACTTTCCTTGTGTCGACAAAATGCTATTTTGTGAAAAATTGTCATTAGTATTTCTGCGCATCACTGTGAACGACTGAGCAGGGCTAAAATTCATTGTTCTCGTATTACGAGGTTCCCAACTTTCTTCTTGCGATAAATTCCAGGTTTCAATTTCCGTAGACGGAGTTAGATTTGTAGCAGAGCAATCATCAAATATACTCTCATCGTATTCCATATCCTCTTCCGTAAAGATATGCTGCTTAGGCGATCTTACTGTATCATCAGACATCGAAGCTTCAGCATTATAGTCATAGCTAGGCGAGTAAGTAATGCCGTCACAAAACTGAAGAGGCGGCGGAACTATCTCATCACTGTCATCATCAGCCACGCTTTGTAAAAGAGTTTTCGGATCAAACATTGATTGATCTATTTTATAATCGATAGAGGGCTCCAAGTCATCATTGTCTGGTAAATGGATCGGCTCTAAATCCAATTCAGTGACAGGTTCATATTCAGGACTTTCTTCGATAGGTCTCATTTCAGTACATTCTGTGTACTTACTTGAATTTAAATCGTCGCGTTTCTTTTGAGACTCAACATAGCGATTTACGTTTTGAAATTGGAGTATATTTTTTTCGACTTCGAATTTCTTATCTACAATAGTTTCTGGTAAAGTGGCATGTAGTTTATTAATGTCCGTTATCTTGAAAGGTTTTTGAGATTTTGTTGTGGATGTACTAGCAGTTCTATTTAAACCAGAACAGCTCGGAGCTACAGTTTTCTCTGTCTTTTTTCTGAAACAAACGATAATAGGAATAATTTATTCAGCTAGCTAAAGGATGAAGAAAATAAAGTAGCACATATTATGAAGTATACTCACGCTAATATTTTACTATATTTGTGTAATATATTTCTTACGTTATTTTCCCCTTTAGCTGGACTATTTCCCGTTTCTGATTCTTCTAACTTTCCATTTGTCTCTTCAAAGTCATCATTATTATTAATTTGTTCTATTTCTTCGGGTTTATTCTCAGCTAGTTTTATCTTGCCAGCATCAGTGTTTGATTTTTTTTTATTAAATTGTATCATTGTATCAAGTACATTTGACCCCTCAATTTTATGTATAATTTTTAAATTGTTAGTTTCACACTCTTCTCCACTTTTAGCATAACTTGGCTGCTTAACGACATGTTTAACCGTTAAAAGTTCAGGTCTGGACAACCTAGCAGATGGTAAGTTGATTTTTGTATTTCTATTTTCATTATTGACAGTGGCTATCGTTTTATCTGTGTCTTCAGTGGTACTTTGAGAATGATTATCTTTCTTCATCAGTTCAATGACTTTAATTCTTTTGTTATTTGAAGAAGTTTCGCAATCTGCTTCATAATTCCGAGAATAATTTTGTTTATGGGAAACTATTGCTGTAATGTCTAGATCCATTTTTACTTTTTTAATAACTTGCACACAATATTCTGGGGTTTGTTTAGTACAAACATTAATTTTGCTAGTTGAATAAGTGTATCTTTTCACGTAATCTGGTTTTTGTTTATTTTCTTCTAAATTATTAGAAGCATAATTACTTGATTTACTTTGACTATTCATTACATCATAAGAAGGAGACATGTCATTCGACACGTATGGATAGAAAATACTTTTATTGCTCCCTATCTGATTAGTATGCATATTAAGCCCACTGTCTTCTATCTCCAGGGTTTCATTATACGATGCATTGTCATTTTTCACGATTTCATTTCTACTTTTCAGAGCTACATCTGAGTCAGGGTTGTTTGGAAGAGCATGTACCTTAGGGGATTCGTAATGGTGATAACCGATATTTTCTATCGCCAAGGTTTTGTCATGCGTTGCTCTTTTATCATCAACTAATTGTTTTCTTGTTTTTGGAGCTATATCTGAGCAAAAGCTATTTGTAGGAGCATCAGTTTTAGTAGACTGGTAAAGGTCAGAACCAATATCTTCTTTCGCCAAAGTTTTATCAAGCAATGATCTATTATTTTCTATTTGCCGATTACTATTTTTTAGAACTAGATCTGAGCAAGGCTTGTAATAAAAGTTTGGACTAATATTTTCTATTGCCAAAGCTTTGGTGTGATATCCTCGATCGCTTTCGAAAAGTTGATATCTATTCTTCAGAGCTATGTCCGAGCAAGGGTTTTTTGTTTGAGCATCTAACTGACTGAAATTGTAAAGATCGCAATCGATAACTTCTATGGCCAAAGTTTCACTATGTGGCGTTCTGTTAATTTGAACTAGTTGATTTTTATTATTAAGCACTATATTTCCTCCTACATTAGTGGTAACGTAAAGATCACGACTGTTATGTTCTTTTGCCAAGGCTTTGTTATACGATGCTTTACCATTTGTAACTAGTAGAGTATTATACCTATTTTTCAGAACTATGTCGGTGCAAGGGTTCTTTACTGGAGCATCTATATGAGTACATTCGTCAAGGTTTTGAAGCTCGTTGTTGTTAAGTACTGTACTTGGATTATTCTCGCTTTTTTCGGTAACAATATTTTCTGATATTATGTTTTGTTTGTGCATAACTGAACACTGATCGTTCGTGTCCATGTTATTATTTTCTGAATATTGGTCAGTTACTTCTGCGGGACTTATCATTATTACATCTGGGTCCAAGTTTGCTACATTGTTACAGTATTCGTTGTTTTCTTTTTTAAAGCTATAGTCTTCTACACATATTATGTCATCAACATTATTTTCATTGGTTTTATTCCAATTCAGTTTTCTTGTAACATTATCCTGATTTGTGAACATTTCGCCAGTTTCAACCATGTTTAAAATTAATGTGTCGTCTAAATCTTTTTCTTCATTGACAGTATATTTTGTAGAATCTTCGTCATCTAAGATTATAGTGTGTGAATGTGTTCCGGTTTTCATATTATTATCGGTATAGCAATATCTTGAGTCGACTTCGTTGAAGTTACAATTCTTATTCTTAGACTCTTGATTGAAGATCAAGTTTTCTTCGTCTTTAGTTGGTTGTTTGTTACTTTTTTGTAGCGTAAAATTTGTACCACCTATTATTTCTTTTATTTCATATCTAGGATAAGGGCTGTGCACGGGACTATTTAATATTTCAGAATCCTGATTGGTTGGTGTTATTTCTTTAGCCTTTTTATCTGCAGTTGGTAATCCATCTTCAGGTTTATCTAACAACATGTTTATACTGCTGTTCGTTATAGAAGTCTTTGTATGTGTTTTCGTTAAGTATTTTTGGATTTGATTTTTAATAGTGTCTGAAAAACCATTATCTTTTTGTGGGACTTCAGCTTTTTCTTCATCGTCGCTCAAACTTAATTTGCGTTCTAATAACTCAATGAAAGTGTAATTTGATTTTTGAGTTTTAGGTTTCAGCTTTCTTGGTGCACTTAACGCTTTGTAACTACTTGACTTTGTAGTTGAGTTTACATTAGATATATTTTGACCTATCAATTTAGTGGACAAAGGATTTTGGTTATTAAGCGTTTTTTCACGAAAATATGGGTTGGTATCAGTTTTTGCGTGGTTTAAGCTGGTTTTACTGTTACCCATTTCGCTTTCAATTTCGTTAAGTATGCTGTCTATCTTTTCTTCATCTATAAATTCATCGCTATCTATTTCTTCACACGTATTATCCATTGTTGAGATAGTATCTACAGTTTTTGGTGTATTGCTCATTTTGTTGCTAGAGCAGGCATCTGAGTTTTTGTTAAGTATGTCTCCATTTTGTCTACTTTGTTGATGCGTGTTTTGGCTTATATTTCTAGAAGCAGTTTCAAATGATTGTTTAAGGTATTTAAAATTTTCTATTATAGCATTCTCCCGTTTCCTCTTTTCTTTCGACTTTTCTATAGTATCTGGGTTGATCTTTCTTTTGCGTTCTTTAAATGTGTCCGTTATGCAGGTTTGCCTTTCTGCAGATTTTTTTGTTGGTATTGCATTTGTTTGCGTTGGTGTGTATGGTGCTGGTCCTGATAAAAATGGTTCTAAGCCATTGAACAAGTATTCTGACTGTACGTCAATACCCACTAGAATACAAACATAGAAAACATATTAATTATGGGCCATGTTAGTAAAGTAACCGAGTGCAATTAGACAAAAAGGTGGAACGAAGTATATTATAGTTATCGGATTATCACATGAGTCTTTTTTGTTAATCTCTAAACTTATCAATATTATTTTCTTATTAAGTACTTCACAACGTTAGTAACATACCGAAAGTAGAACTGACGCAGTGAGCAAATATTTTGTGTTCGAAATTATGCTTACGCCGTACTTGGTGTATAATAGTGCCATCAAACACACTTATTAAATCCTTGTCTCTGAAACAAAGCAAGAACATAGGATTAACAATAACTATTCAAGATTGGATGAACGAACAATGTATTTGAAACAACATAGCAATTTGTTTTGGAAGTAACAGTCGTGTTTGTAACAGGTTGTGGAGGCCCGGCAGACGCTTCATGTAAAATATTGGTAGTTATCGCGTCCATAGACTGGAAACCGACGCCAGCATAGGCGAATACAAGTCTAAGCAGATGTTAATAATTTGCTATGGGATTATTTATGAAAATAAATAATAGGTATGAAAAACGCTTACTTAAAAGCCACGAACAACAAGAGATTATTGTTCGAATCTCCCACAATAATATAATTCTTGTGGATGTTTCCGGCCGTCAGGTTCTCCATGTTCTCAGCCAAGTGAGCCTGGTTCAGTAGTACAAGTTGTACCGTCACCGTCTTCTCATCTACCGGTATCATTGTCAGCTGGTACTTTGGTAACAGACTTACTTGCTTGCGGAGTACGTTGCCGGCTGGGGGTCCTTTGTTCATTATCTATGGGAATGGGAAAAAGCGTGTGCTAATATGTTCTACGCGTCCTAACTAAGGAGATCATTCGCTAGAATACGCGATAGTTGTTGAGTTCACAGAATAAAATGAACGCGACACGTGCGACGTTCGCGTTTTCTTCGGATGATTGCTTTTGTTACGACGCGGCTTTTTGACGTAGGAAGGAACCATCAGGCTAAGGCTAAGGCTCCTCTGTGTCATACTTATTCTGACATGATGGCTCAATATTATGTGAATGTGTTTTTTGTACCTCAGAAAAATCAGTAGATACCTACATATTGAATTTTGCTTCTACACTTAATTCCTAGGAATATCTATTCAATCAATATTCACTCACCCTTTCCAAGTCTCTCGGATGACTTTCCTCTAACAGCATAAAGTTGACTTTGCCAGCTGAAGCTAGCAACGTACTAAAAGTAGGTCCTATACCCTTGAGTTGCTTGCTCACAAACGTAGAGTTCTCCCAAAGGTGGGCCGCTACGCATTTTGCTAGGAGTATCGAGTTCAGGACCACTGAGTAGAACTGTGGTTGCTGGGATATAAGATCTGATCGGGTGACGTATGTTACCAGACCTGCAAGATGAGATATAGACACGATGAAGAAGCTTAACTTTAAGGGCACGCTATGATTAATTAAACTACTTATAAAAGAGAGTAGCCAGGCGTTAATAATATCCTAAATGATCATCCGCAAGATAGTTAAAAAGATGATTTTAAATTCAATTTATTTTTCACAAAACGGCGTCCGTTTGTCGTCATGTTAAATTTTGATTAGATACTGGACATGTCTTTAGTAATCGATTGACGTAAGAATCATTAAAGTCGGCCCACGCTTTTGGCCTTTCTATGCTGCACAGTGTTTTATGAAGCCCGATTTTCGGACATCCCAATTTTATTGCAAAACCTTACAGAAATGATCTTTTATATGCAAGTTTACGTATCTCCATTTAGCTACCAAGTCTAGTTTCTGAGTGATAATTTTTTGAAAATCGTAATTTTTCCATCCGGATATTAAGGAATAAATTAATTACGCTTAAACTAAGTGTGATACGAAATAATGATGTTAAGTACATTGGTGGTGCATCTTATGCCGAGTATTTTGGTCCATAAATAAATCTCGCACCATTGTTAGATCGAGATTTATACGGGTTTTTAGTTTTTCTTAATTTTCTCGAAAATTCCTCCGTTTCGGGAAAAGTTATCTAAATATACAGAAATAATTCTATTTACTTCCCCAATGCATCACATAATATGACATCCCAAATCCATGGAACTCAGAAGTTATTCCAATTTAAGTATTTTTGTTAGGTTTGTCAATTTATTAATCCTAATTTTGTGGATAAAATTTTCGTAAAAGTAAAAGATTTAGGCCCAACGCACACCGGCGGAGGCGCGGCGAAGATACTGAGAATAAATCAACTTAAAATAAACCTTAACTCCTATGGCATGCGGTTGAAAACGGCATGCAAAGCGAGACGCGTATAAATCTCGATCTAACAACCATTGTTAGATCGAGATTTATATGGGTTTTTCGGTTTTTAGTTTTTCTCGAAAATTCCGCCGGCGAGGTTCATTTATGGACTAAAATACTCGGCATAAGATGCGCCATTAATGTACCTAACTATCATTATTTCGTATCACGCTTAGTTTATGCGTAAGTACTTAATTTAAAAAATTTTTTCAATATCCGGATGAAAAAATTACGATTTTCAAAAAATTTTCACTTAGGAACTAGACTTGGTAGCTAAATGGGGATACGAAAACTTGCATTTAAGAGATCATTTCTGTAAGGTTTTGCAATAAAAATGGAATGTCCGAAAATCGGGCTTCATAAAACACTGTGGGCCGCCACAAAGAAACAAGCGTACCTATATACATAGGCGATTATAACATATTACCCTCCTTTGCGACGCGAAGTCGGCTAAAAAGAGAGTTACGAGAATTGTCTCAGTTACCGATAACTTTTGAGTAGAAAAACATATATACCTAAGGTCCCATTAAAATAGGTGGACAAATTTTAACAGAGCGTTCAGTAGGTCTAACAAAAGTTATCTAAACAAAAAAAAACTTTAAATAAAGTGATTTTTTTTACTTATAATAATAAATGGCCGGCTCTCTAGAACAAACTCACCCTGTATGAGTAGGTACTGAAATGCGTTTTTCCTTATTATTTTTTTACCATCGACCTTATTTTGGTGGCCTGAATGGTTTCTGAAAATTTGTCCACCTATTTTAATGGGACCTTATATAAGTATTATGCATGTTTCAAAATACGAAAATGTTTTATGTCACAGTTTCGAAATAAATTTTGCTAGCGAGATAGAGAAGGATTCGCATTTAGTTACGAGGACAATGTAGTATTTAGTTGGGCATCTATAAAATAATTTTAAATACCTAATCCTTTAACTTTTTTATGACCACTACCACTGTTTTCCTGTCTCAAGACTTCATAGGTAAGGTAAACGAATGGGTTTTAAATAGATTTTACATACAGATAGTGGCAGGACATAGGTAGTTTCTATGGACTTCTACTAACATTTGCAAACCCTGTCCGCAATCCTCATAATTTTCATGGCCTCTTGATTAAGAGACGGATCGGGTATTGAAAGGCATCCGAGGACAGCTTGAATAACGCTGTAAAAAAATTAAACATAATATTATTCAGAAGCTCATAAATCAAATGGCAAAAACTTTATGTAAAAATAAGGAACATTTTAATAGTGAGTGTCCTTGTCAATAAACAACACGTGCGGAAAGACTGATTAATTTAATACCTATAACTATAAACGGCCCCTAGGCATCGATTATAGTTGCTTGCTATAATATTTATGAAGAATGTTTGTAGTAAAATACCTACAATAACCGGCAAACTTATTGGACAATAAACCGACAATAATCCTTGGGCTGTAGCTTCCAGATGCAACATCTTTTGAATATGCAATCAAGAGCTTAACACCCTGTTACTCATACTTATAATCTAAACCCGTAACAGTGCTTCTCACTTGATTCTCTCACTTGAGACAGATTCTCTCACTTGAGAAAACTTTTGGTGCTGAATGCATTGGTGCCCAAAAAATAGATGCTCAAACGACAATACTTCGCAGTGAGCGCTAAGCGTAACGGGACGAAAAAAAAAAAAATGAAACGACTCACCAATTCAATTTCATCTGCCTAGTACTAATCTTGCCTTTTATAGGGAACCTTATGGTAGCCGCAGCATTGTTCCTATTGAGCAGATTTAAAGTCCTCCGTTCGTCCATTCGCAAGTGCATGTCGGCTAACTCGTGGCTTTCGCATATTAGCACCAGAAGACGTTCTAGAGATTCCGTGCCTTCTATCTGATGATGAAAAGAAAGATAGTTTTAAATTATTATTGGAAATTAATAGACTGTCGACATACACAAATGTAATAAATTTCAGTGTAGGATGCGTGTCTGGGCTGTAACTGTAAGAAGAAATGTGGCATAGAGGAGGTTGCAAAATCATAACTTGCCTTTTCCCAAGTATGTTGGGATCGGCTCCAGTCTAACGGGATGCAGCTGAAAACCAGTATTTTACATGGAGCTCCTGCCTAACTGACCTCAACAACCCAGTTAGTATAGGTTGAGGGTTGCGGGATGCAGGCAGCGAATATTTAGGCGAGGTAGGTAGGTAAATCCTAAGTCCTTTATAGACAGCAATCTGTCGAGTTGATGACTATGATTGCATCTGAATCAATCAAGCAATGTCGATGTCCATAATTATATCAGTTAAGATAATGCCTCAATAAATTACATATTCTGCTACATATGGTATGATCGTAATTAACGAACTTGACTTTTCCAATGCTGCGTTTTTTGCTTTGTTAGTTAAACCTTAGGTTAGCCTTCAAGCAAAAAGTTGTAGAACTCATCAGTACCTACCTAGGTACTACATTATTCTTCAATTAAGCCCAAGAGCTCATTTCGACCTTTGCTAAAAGGTTAATAATTAAACTTACACATGATGACACTTGCAGTACCCGGTACCGTATTGAACTTTACAGTCGGTACTACGCAGGTGTAGGTACCTAATTATAATGATTCATCATGCATCTTTATGTTTTTCTATAACTAGATAAAACTGCCATTGATATCAGCAAAGCTAACAATAATTATTATTTATCGAACGCTTTGATTGGAAACTATTAAAATGCTTGGCATAAAGGATGAACCATTTCAATCTTCACGTTTTGTTAAATCACATGCGCCTATGATGTGTTACCACATTCCACGGTAATAGTGTAAAGGTACCTAATGAAGACAGGTCATAAGACGAGCCCAGTCGTCGCCTCCGAGCATGGCGATACATACAAGACGGTAAACCCTAGGGTATTCCCTCGGGTGACCTTTACGATATGCTCGAGATAACAAGACCCTAATTCACCCGGGTTGGGTTTGTTGACAGAGATGATAGTCTTGGGACTTCACCTCCAATTTGTTCGTACAGTTGCTATGGAGATATCTAGCCTAGTTATGATTATTGCCAACTTAGTCTGACTAGAAGGCTATCTACGCGCTGGGTAATCAACATTATCGTCGTTGGCTATGGAAAAAACGGGCTTAATTCAAAAGAATGTAAACACAAATGTGATAGCGAAGCTGTCGGCCAAGACAAAGCTTTTACGGACCTCCTGTACTACGCGGGACCGAGCCGCAAGACCGTGCGTCCGACTAGTTTTGTTGAGGTGCCCTTAGACATTAAATATATGAATATTTTAATCCGTTAGACGAGGAATATGTAAAATGAAATAAACGTCACCTTCATTATCTGCTTCATAGTTTCCAAATCCAAATAAAATAAGGACATAAGTCGTCCAGCTTCAGTAGATTCGATACAACTAGCTTCGTCCATCGTGATCAAACCAGCTGAAGCTAAGCCGTTCATCGCTTTTACACATAGTTCTGTAAACAAGGAGGATGTGCAAATATCACATGATTTTGATCTAGTGTGCTGATAACATTGTAGTTAAAAGGCATAGGTTATAAAGACTGGTAAAGAATGCGTCGTGCATTGATTTGGATGAGTTCAAACATAGATCTATGAGTTCAAGAATGATTAGGTTCTACTGCTAAAATATTTGTAGGAACTTAAATGACGCGATTTTCATGCATAAGTTCAATTACCCAGTATTATTATTAGTCACGAGCACGACATAGAGTAATTAAATGTCGCATGCAACAAACGCACTTATTCATAGGTGAACAGATTTGTATATGGTGCGGAGATGCATCACTCGCCTTTCAACTTTTCCAGATAAGGACATCATTGAAGAATGACAACGTAGATGGAGAAGATACAATCAAGGGTCACAACAGCAATTATTATAACTAAAATGAAGATGAATAAACATAATTGCCATTCCAATGACGTGATATTTACAAGCGTTTAATACTACGATTTAGCACAAACACACACATTAAGTATGTTCGACGACATCAGAAATAGCTTTACAGATAAAGGGCAAATAATAACTGCACTGTAAGCTAGAAGCAGTCGGCGTGCTTTATTTCATCTTTTTAAACGGTTTATAATTAAACGGTTTTATTTAGCTCACCCCGTTTGTTTTATTCTTGGATCAAATTTAGTAATTCAAATTTCACCCACTTCCAGTCAACCGATTAATCTGAAATTTTGTACACACATTGGATTTTGGTGACAATACAATTATGTTTATTCATTATCATTATAAATTCAAGATGGCCGCCGCTACAAAATGGCGGATAATTTATGTTTTATTAATCCCATCAATATGGGTATCAAATGAAAGGGCTCAACAAGTAGAATACAATATACTATAAAAAATTGAAATCCAAGATGGCGGCCGCTACAAAATGGCGGATAATTTATTTATGTTTTATTAATCCCATCAATATGGGTATCAAATGAAAGGGCTCAACAAGCAGAATACAATATACTATAAAAAATTGAAATCCAAGATGGCGGCCGCTACAAAATGGCGGATAACGTAGGTTTTATCAATCCCATCAATATGGGTATCAAATGAAAGGGCTCAACAAGCAGAATACAATATACTATAAAAAATTGAAATACAAGATGGCGGCCGCTACAAAATGGCGGTTAACGTAGGTTTTATCGATCCCATCAATATGGGTATCAAATGAAAGTGCTCAACCAGTATAATACAATATACTATATAAAATTAAAATCCAAGATGGCGGCCCCTTTAAACAGAATGCGAAATAAAAACTAAAAACTAGAAAATAAAAAAATAGGTAAAAAAACTTTTTAAGTTAAACGGTTTTATGTTAAACATACATTGCAATAGTTAAGATAAATGTACTAAAAACCAAAAAATAATAAAATTGAAAACCGTGGGGCACGTCAATTGTCTACAATCGTTGATTGAAATCATAATAATAATAATTAAGTCGATAATTTGTAGACAATTGACGTGCCCCACGGTTTTCTATTTTATTATTTTTTGGTTTTTAGTACATTTATCTTAACTATTGCAATGTATGTTTAACATAAAACCGTTTAACTTAAAAAGTTTTTTTACCTATTTTTATGAAACAATACCATGAACATAATAACAATCAAAATAAAATTACACATACCACTTATTTTGCGTCTCATCTTATACAGGTTGTAAGAAATCGAAGGAACTTTGCTCTCCAAACACAATCACGTCGAATTTACTGATTGACTTTAATTACATGCGGCTGCGATTCATGTATAGTTCATATATAGTTACAATAAAATCCTATGATTTATTTCAAAGGTGGATTGAGACGCATTATCCCTTCACTTGTACCAAGGATAAGAGGATCGCGTGCATCGACAAATGCGAAGGACCAGCGCGTGTCGGCAACGCCATCCATCAATCAAGATCCGGAACTCAACCGAGGCCGCCAGGACTGGGGATAGCGAACTTGAGTGACACGCCACGTTTACTAACTCGATGATAGATTATATTAAGAAAGAGGATTCAAGGTTGAAGGTAAATACAGAATAACTTTAATCCCATACCACAGCCGGACAGAATAATGCCCATTCAAGATGCATGTTTAGGATAGGTTGTTGGGTACTTACTTCAGGGTGTAACATAGTGAATGATTTCAACAATCGATTCTGTTAATTGCTCAATTAAGTAATTGATGTGATGCGAAACCGTGGTGTGGAAACCTACCGATACATTGGTTCTATGTCGTGCTGAGATTGTAGCAAAAATCCTTCAAAGCAGCGTTATGAATGAACTCAAATCAAGAACAAGTTAACACAGAGGAAGCACCCTTTCGGATTTTACCAATGATATAGAGTAAACTGCAGTTTAAATGCAGCAGGAATAATTCTTTTTTGAAATTGAACACTGCCCAGGAATAGGAAAAAAATGAAAAAAGAGTGAGTGAGAAGGTTCTACGATAAAGCACACAAATGCCTCAGAGAAGCTAGCAGGTTGCAACATAGTGATTAGATATGGTGATGAGAAAACTAATAATTTTGACACGCTCGTTTGCCATGGTAGGTAAGCCTAATTAAAGACACGAAAAGTTTATCAATCAAACGATGATAGCATAATTATTGTTGATTGGTAAGGTAGGTAGGACGCGATCAGGCTAGGTTGAACAAAGATTATAGCAGTAGCCAGTAGGTAATATTGGGTAGGTCTGGGACTCTGGGTATGTCCTAAACTGGAACAGTTATGTTGAAGGAATCGAGAAGTATGGCAGAAGAAATGGGAAGCCTGTACAAATGTACACTGAAATGATGATGATAAAATTGATTAATGTGTCATTTGATCAAGTAGGTAACGTTGTTGCATGATGTATCATATTGTTATTGCAACTTTAAGAAGATTAACTTTTTTTTAAATAAAATGTAGCAATTACACGGCAATGATGATGCCACTGGATTCTTGCCACTTATTGTCTAAGCAGTTATGAATATATAATATTAAAAAGTAGATAATACAGATAGATAAGGTTATGATGAATATTTCAAAAGTTCATCTATAAAATGACGCGAGCGAGCTAATTATATTTGTTATGATATTACTCTACTGACGACATATTTAAAATGCGTAGTCATATTTTTTATAATTACTTAAGTTTTTTTACCTAGAATAAATTACTTTAATGGACAGACCTTAACATTTTATTGTAATTTGAATGGGCTATGTTTTTGTGTAATAAAATATTGTTATCGTAACAATTATATCTGTTTTTCGTTGATGGGTTCTTCCGACAAAACTAATGATTCGGAACTTGCTTTAAATGACTACGTCAGAACTTTTTAGTTAAGAGTTCAACGGTCATAACTTAATTTATCAATTAAAACTTCAAAACATAGGTAAGGTGAGTTTATTTCATGTAATAGATCTTTTGAAGTAGAAAAACATCAATAGATAATTGTAAGCGGTTAATGGGTCGAGTAACTAATTTTAATTTAAGCCATTTTATTACAAATGCAAAGATAACATCCAAAAGGTAATACAATAGAGATAAATAGCGCGATTATCCTGTAGCGCTGAAAATAAAGGCGTCATTTATCAACAGTTGATGTTAAACAAAAATCTTGCGTCTTGTACTACTACTGGAACTAACAACGCCATCTTGTATTTGAACCACAAATTATTTTGAAAATATTTACCAACAGCGCCCTTTTGAACACTTCATTCAAGTGCCAATACACCCATGCAGCACTGTCATAAAGGTTAAAAAAATATAATATCTTGAAACAGCCCCGTAAGCTTTATTACCTACTACCGTGCAACTTACCCTCAATTTTCTTGGCGATAAGTTCCTTGGGTGAATTTTGTGACAAACCAAGGTACCTGTCAGAAAAAAAAATGTGAAGCATTAATCCTGCAAAACATATCACTCCTTTTTTGGACAATCCTATAACAAGGAAGTAATTCTTTGCTATAGGTATCTTAGATTAGCTACAGGTATATATTTACACTTAGATATTATTTACATTAACTACCTATCTAAAGAACGGCTGAACGCTGAAAATTATGTGTTTCAAGTGCATGTAACTGAGATCATCATTATCTGCCTAGCCTTTTCCCAACTATGTTGTTTCGTCCGCATAAAACACAGTATCACTTATTGTGAATCATAATGCTGGCACACTAAGTAGCAGACGGTCGATGGGGTCAAAGAGTCCCAGAGTCGTAGCTCTTTTACCTGTTTTTATATAAAAACGATGTCACTTCACTTACCTCTTTGGATCTCGAGCTGCACGTACGTACAGAAAAGTAGAACGTAGCCATTGTACGCACTGAGCCACATCGCCAACTGTACCTAAGGCCGCTTCACTGTTCAAATTCTCTGCCAAACGTTTGTGCAAAAAGCTTTGCAACGGCTCACATCCACCCACCAGAGCCTGGTAACGGGGCTGTTAGAAAAGTAGAATGGTTATGAAAGTATAGAAGTTGCCTCCAAAGCACATAACATATAATTATACCCTAAAGGGCTCAAAAGTGCTCCACTGCGAGGATCGACCGGAGGACACGGTGGAGCACACTGTGGAGGCGTGCCCTGCTTGGGCAGAGCCCCGCCGTGCTCTCGTAGCGGCGATCGGCGGCGGCGACCTCTCGCGTCCGGCCCTGGTGCAAGCCATGGTCCGGGGCGAAGAGAAATGGGACGCCGTCGCCTCCTTCTGCGAAGCAGTGATGCTAGCGAAGGAGGTGGCGGAACGAGAGAGGGAGAGAACCTCTCAACGTCCCAGCCGCCGCGGAAGGCGCTCCGGGCGTCGGGGGTCACGCGATGACCTCCGGCCACCGTAGACGCAGGCCTGTGGACGGTGAGTAACGGGCTAGCTCGCCGTCCGGCCGTCGTCATGACGGCAACAGACCGTGTCGGCGGCGCGTACGTGTTCCACGCGCGCCTCAAAGAGATGTCAGCAAGGAGGGGCCCGCAAGGGCCGACGCCCGTCGGGGCTGCGGATATCGAAAAGTTACCGCGGCTCCGACACAAGGGCGAGGAAGAAGGAACATGGGTTGGTTTTTAGTCAGTAGAAGTCTGACACTCCCCTTCGCTCTGCCCAAGAGCGGGGGGGGTTATTCGATGATTTTCCACCCACCAAAAAAAAAAAAAAAAAGGGCTCCAAAGTGCACTTCTTGACTTAATGAGCAAGAACATTTTGGGGGTCTATTTACTGAATACGGCACTAAATAGACCCGAAATCGATGATACGCAAAGGCGGTGCGACAAAGTTCGTCTACCAAGTTAGATAGTGATTTTTTAAAACAACTCGACTGTCTGAAAATGTTTGTAGTTTTTTCACAAGTGACAAACAGTAAATAAATTGTCTATAGGTACAAGTCAGGGGAAGTCACGCTGTCGCTGTCGGTCCTCTTTTCCGTTTTGGTTTATATGTAGTCTATGTTTGAAATCAATCAACATTATTGACAGTTGTGGTTTTCTGTATTTTGTTAAGATTTTCATTATTATATACATACAGATTTACAAGACTATAAAATTTATTAAAAATGGGTTTAACAAAAGAACAGAAAAAAGCCAAAAAAGAGGCAAAACTTCAAGAAAAGTTGCGGCAGGAAGTAGAAAAACTCAAACTAGTAAAACGTCAGGAACTCAAACGAGAGATTGCTGCCCAAAGTCTGAGGCGAGCAGAACTTGACAAGAGTTGGCGCGCGATGATGCTCAAGATAAAGGAACCTGTCTTCAAGCAGGATATTGAAGTGCTGTGGCATGTCTTCGAAAGGATTTACGATAAAAAAGATTATGTCATTGATTATACGATCAAACTTATGAACTTGGCCGACGATCAATTCCAACGAACCGTTGCCAGCTTTTGTGATACTATAGATAGAATGATCAACAAATTTTTAACAGACATGGAAGACTTGTCACTAGATAATGATAGACGAACGGCTCAACTATTAAAAAGGGCTGATAATGAGACAGCCAATATCATGACGGATCACACCGCAGCCGAAACACATTTACAAATTCTATTATATCATGCCCATACCACAGCTGATACTCTAGCATGGACTACACGAGGTGAAAACATGGTAAAAGCAGACGAAGATCGCACTACGTACTCCAATGTCCGTGAAATTTTACGATCGTTGCTTGAGAACAATTACAATGTAATGTGGGATGAGTATAAAGCTGTACTTAGAGCCTACGTCACAGGAACAGCTGAAAACCAAAAAGCGGTGAGAAAATTACGGCGAAAAGAAAATACGATGGCTGACATTATCGCCTCTCAAAGCAAGAAAATCGCTAATAGTGACGACATGCTCAGAAAACTACGTTCAGAATTAGAAGCTTACGAATCTGGTACAAAACAGGCTGTTTTCCGAGAACGTCGTAACAGGCATAGGGATGCTTGTTACAGGTTGAAAACTCAGATGACCACAGGTATCTCTACAGATGTAAAACAGTTAGCGCTATTGGTGAGATATTCAGATGACACTGTCGAATGGATGGAAAAAGCATACAAAAAAGTTGACAAAATCCTGCGCATGGCAGCACTTTGCCGAAAATTTGAAACACAGCGGGAAAAAGTAGTACCCTTTGGATCCAATTTGCCTCATTCACCAACCACATCGAAAATGAATATTCGTAAACAACAATCGGATGATTCACTAGTATTAAACGCTTTAACAACAACGAGTGGTTTGACTAGACTATGGCACAGGATATCTAAAGCAGAACTATCAAAAAGAGCTTTGTACCGCGAAAAGTTATTACTGGAAGAAGAGAACGCTCTTATATTACGTACGATTCAAGAATTTAAAGAGAAAAAAATATCACTTGATCCCAAGAAATGTGTTTGTTTACAGCCTACTGATCAGAAACTTTCGAAGGCAAAGAATTTCCGCCCCGTTGCAATAGATGGAGGTTTTGAGGCTAGAAAAATGCTGCGAAACTAACATTTACCTTTTAACGATAATTTTATATATTTTTCCTACATTCCCATGCCCAATTTTTTTTAGCACACATTGTTTTCGTGTCAGTGCAGCACGATCTTCATTAAAGTCTTCCGTCATAGGTAACAGTCACATAACATTGCAGTTTCTCAGGGGTACTAGCTCCTTCGGATTCGGATTTCGTCAATCAAGGTGCAAACGTCGCATGCGCATCTTTTAGTGACCCAAAACTGCGAGGCGCAAACGATGACACTTTGACATTACCTACTTCATAGATTGTGGTACACGTAGGGATGTGTGAGCGGACACATTTAAGTTATTTAAAATAAGGAATACAATAATTTCACAGTTTGTCGTCTTGACTGACATTTAACATCGGTCTAAATTAGGTGAGATATGGTATCATTACAAGTATTATAGATATTATTTTGCTTTTTTAGTACAGTTTTTAAATAATATATTATTATTAATATCTTAATTTACATTTTTTCACATTCGTTTCATTGTTTAAATTTCAAAAAAAGTCTTATAAGAAAAAAAAAACCTTTAAAAATATATAAAACAGTGGTCCGCCGTTGCCGGTGCCAGTGCTCCTGAGCTCAGAGACCTCCTCACAATGCGGGTCACGCGACAGATTTTCGTCGAGACTTTTGGCTATCAGTTCACTAACTTTATTGTTCTAGATAGGACCAGGGTAGGGTATATACAAGATTGTACCTAGTTGTTTAGATTTTCAATTTAAATACAGACGAATGCAAAAGACAATCTTGTTTTTTTATGTTTAGGCACATCTTCTGTAACTTGCGGCGCCTTTGAACCTTACCCGACCTAACTCATCCTCAAATGCAAGTTCACTACAACACTGTTTAAAATAGCTGCTAAGCATTCTAACTTGTGTGTCAGAATATTTTAAATATTATTATTACCTCGGCCTTGCACTTCGTGTGTGGTCATGTAAGTAGGTGAACTAAACACCTATTGTGATAATCACTTTCGCACGTTATTTAAAAATATTTAGGCTGTTTCACAATCTTCGTTATTCATATTCATTATCTCATTATCTACTAGTTTCAAGGCATTAACAGTATCCTATTATGCAGCGCAAAAGTAATACTTTATTAAATAAATAAAATATCATAAACTTTAGCCATGTACCTAAGTATTAGTCGCATCGCGATTCTTGTATCGCGACGATTGTCCCAAATAACAAGTTTTATGAATAAATTAAGCCGTGGCATGACATAATATCTTCTTTATGCTCAACTAACACCACGAATTAATTGCATAAAGCTTGGCGAAAACCTATAATCCTATTTAACATTAAAATCGCAAAAAAATAATAAGTGACGTAAAGTTACGTTCATATTCCGTAAGAAATATCTGCGTAACTTTTCTTTTTTTTTCGTTAATAAAAATATACTTACAAAAAAAATTTATTCAAAAAAATATTTAAAATAATGTGGTAATATTTTACACAACAATTTTTGCATACACGGATGCAGACTTTATTTTCTTAAATTAGCTGAAATACTTGAATATGTTACAAAGGCCGACCGATATTTGAAGAGCGTGCGAAACTGCGAAAGAACATAAAGGCTTGCACATATGATCCACTTCCTCGTCATGAGCGTTTGACAGATAGTCGCTTTCACCGCTAGATGCAGCAAGGATAACTACAAGGAAGAAGCTCTGCCCTACTTAGTATAACGAACTATATTGTACGGCATAATGCACATGTATTGTAAACCACGGTAAGCTGTATTCCCACTATTTTAGCACCTATATAGCGTTGTTATGAACTTATGAACGGTATCACGACACGCCTTGTGATATGCAAGGAGATTTTGAAGTAAGATGTTACAACAGCTTCCTTGTTAAAACTGAGATAAAATCAATATATGTAGAGATTGCTTCTGGTTTGTACATCTTTTCACAGGAGCTCAAAATTTTAATGAATTGAAAATAAATGTTGACTGTCACGAACTCACGAGTACCTATTACGTAGAGCAGCTCTGCTTACAATGATAAAGGTACTTTTATTATGACTTTTAATGATGGTTTTGCTTGACCAAATAAAATAATTCTAATAAATTTAAATAGTTTTGTGATAAAATATTTTGTAAGTAAATGTTATTTCTATATACCTATGAATAAATTATACAATCATGAAAAAAAAAAACATAATTATTGAACAGGTACGATGGGGATTATCTTGCTGCAATTATAGAAAATATATAGGATTCTATAGAAACACATAATAAAATATGCATTCCACTCATACCTAATATTAATTCTGGAGAATTCGAAGTTTTAGCCTAGCAACTCTTATTACGAAATTAAGGACTAAAGTACTAAATTAAACACTTTGATCTTTATAATATAACATAACTCCAACCCTGTATTTCCCGAAGGGTTAGACAGAGAGGTGATGGACATGGTACCCAATAGCACACCATCATCTTGCCAGTTATGTTTAAGTCCCATGAAATAAGGAGCGAGCCTATTGCAATCAACTGTGCAGAAGTCCTGACTCCGTGGCTGCTATTGAGAAAATTCTCATTAAAACCCCCAACAATAATTATAATAAACCCGGGAATCGAACCCAGCGATTGCGACCACCAGACCAATGAGGCAGAGGATGATTAAGCTCAAGAAGAGATGCAATCCTTTTTAGTACCTAAAGCATAAACTGCTCGTCCACCCGGAGAATTCGAAAGCTATAAGACCTAGCTAGCAACTCTTATACGAAAATGAAGGACTAACGCGAGTACGTATATAGAAGCTAAAGATTCAATATAATTAAAATAAAGGTTCACGGTCACGTAATTTGGTATTTTAATTGGTTTATAACCGAGAAGGCAGACAAAAAGTCATCACATTATGAAATAATTACCGGTACAATGCCAACAAAAGGCAGAAACACATATGTTACGAAAACTAAACGTTTGGTAAAGTTTGATCACGCGATGAAGTTTAGCTTATTGATGCATAGAACAGCTGGGTGTGTATTCTTGGGGCTCGTTAAGCCAGCAATGTACGACCCATGTCATCGTGTGTGAACCGATGGATACGTTGATATTTAGTCACGGTTATCGACGTACTATCAGAGGCGAGATCCGTACGTTCGGAGGGACATCCATCACGATAGGGCGACATTGCGGCATCTTCGCTGCGTCGGGGAGCCGTGGGGTGCGTATATAAGACGCGGACGAGGCCGGGGCGCGCCACCAGTCAGCTTTGCACTCTAAACAACGATCATTGTCACCGGTACCGATTGTTACAAGTTGTGTACAGTGTCGTGCTATTTGTGTGTACGTTCCTTCTAAGGTAAGTTTGTATCTGAGGTGTCTGATGGTAGCCTTGTTTGCGCCAAAAAGGAAGAGCTACCTTTTATAACTGAAGTTAAGGGCGATTTTTCTAGACAGCATTAATTTTTCTCTTAAGTATAGTATCAATCATTATGATTTGATACTTTAATCTAACTAAAAGCACAATACTTTTAAAATTACGAATCTGCGAATTCGCTCACTATAATTTTCTCCGACTATCACAGGATTGACTGGGATGATCCCCACAAAAGATATGGCAATGAGACCTTTATTAGCACATTGTTTTACTAAAATTATCAGTAGTTTTTAAAATCTGAAAATGGTTGCAAATTTGCAATACGGTCATAGATAATGTATACATACATAAATAGAGGTGTCAAATACCTACTCAAAAACTCCAAGGGTCAAGTCTTGTTCAGTCTAAAGTCAAACGAGTAAAATGTGCATATTAGGGTTTATCTATTTGATTTGTATCAGTAATTCTAAAGTATTAATTAATGGTCCCAAGAAAATCTACCACCTAGTCATCAAAGGCTCTAGTCTAAAAAGTCTTAAAATAGACTCCAGACCCAGCGTGGTCGCAGCAAGGAAAACCTGCTCAGGTGGAAATTTATTAAACACTGCCCTGAAGTCTAAATGTGGGGCTTTTCATCAAACGATAGGGCACTTAATATCGTGTCCTGCGTATCTTGTTGTTTGTTCACTACATGAACTGATTGACGCTGCCGAAAGTGCCAAACATAGTAGGTACCTCAGTTCTGGACCGTCACAATTTAGATCATCGTTACGCTAAGATTTCGTAATTAGTCAGTTGCATCTAATTTACATAGGTACCAAATTATAATCTTATATTTACCTTACAATATATCATTAATTTCATTACCATATTTATTTTTATCGGCCCGTCAACCGTTTAGAACTCATTGTGAATATAGAGTAAGGTATATCTTTTAAAAAGAGTTACCGAATCACAATTTTTTAACCAACGGAACTCTTGAGATAACTTCTAAATCCATCATAATTAGTTTCGATTATCTTAGAACGTAAACAGTTGCGCGCTGTCATAAAAATCGATTGTTCAGATAAGAAAAACGTGCGAACTTATGCATTACAATATTGATTTATTGCATACCATTATCATTGGTAACTGAGCAAGCAACTGCGAAAATGCAATGTCGTCACCTTTGCCATTTCTTCCTAGCTAAGAGGCTGGAGGGCTCTAATACAGTGGCAATTCCCACGGTTATACCGGAGCATAATGTGTGTTCATCGTAAAAAAAGTTGTAGACAGCTGATGGATTGACAAAGGATTTATAAATTTATTGATCTAAATACCATGTATATAAGAGGATATGTGCTAATAAGCACTTGGTGTAATTATTGTGTCCAGAACTCCAGTCGGAGAAGGGAGAAGCCAAAAAAAACCCAGCCATTCATTGTCTCCTTAAGAATCCATCGTGGACTAACTTACGATAGATTCTGCATTTGTTTGCCTAAGTACCACCATTGTATCCGTATAGTTCTACTGTTCAGTTCAACTAGTAGGACTAAACGGAGAAAAAAATCCATTTAGTTCTACTATCTGCTGTATGAATTTTAATTGAACTAAACGGACAAAAAAGTTCTTTTAGTACTACTAATTTCCGGAATTATGTCCAACTGGTTGGACCACGGGGATAGGATGATCGTGTAAAACAAACATACATGCAACGCATGTTGTACTCCATGACGCGCGCTCGCTTCGCTCGCATATTACATAACACTATTGTCTTCTGTCCCCGAAGTGCCGGGCCTCCGCCGGCCTCCTTCGTCGGCCTACGGCCCGGTGCCCATGCCGCCCATAAAGGATACTGTCGCGAGACGGTCGTATTATAATTTTGGTTAAAAGAGGAGGTAGTAATTGCATTGCACTTCAGCATTAATAGATAACCTTTTCCTGTTTATTACCAGTAGTTGTTCTATAGATCATACATTCGATTCCCAGAAGTACAACTAGTTGGACCAAGGAAAGAACAACTCACTGTAATTGAACCATTGGTAAAGATATTTCCCCATAGAACAACCAGTTGAACCCAGTTGAACCATGGGTAAATTTACTTCTCCGTAGTACAACCCATTGTATCCGTATAGTTCTAATACAATGGAAATTAATAGTACTAAAAGAACTTTTTTGTCCGTTTAGTTCAATTAAAATTCATACAGCAGATATTAGAACTAAATGGATTTTTTTCTCCGTTTAGTCCTACTAGTTGAACTGAACAGTAGAACTATACGGATACAAGTAGTACCACAGCTATTCGGGTATTTAAAGTTCAACAGATCCCTAAGTTACGGAATCCACATCTTCAGTTACTATCTCATTACTGAGCATAGCGACTCCTAATGTCAGTTGGCTGGGTCCATGGCAATTATGCGGAACTAGAAGACATTTTTTGTTGCGATTTTGGGAGCCATCTGGTTGTTATTATATGTTGATGGTACAATGACACACAATAATACATTCGTAGATTATGTGTGTGGTTTTCCGAAATCATACAACTTGCTCAGAAAATATACTGTATAGGTCGGCTGATAGTAAACCAAAATTACGCGTGAAACGACGACGACGACGTAAACGATCGGGTCGCACGCGCACTTCATTAATTTGCCATCGTAAACCTAGAAACAGTGAGAATGTCATTTTGTTTGTCGCCATCGAACGATTACACATGACTGTGATAACAACATTCTGTTCCATGGGATTTTTTTACTAATATTGTTTATTGAGAGCAAGGACTGCCAAATATAGTCACCGAGTCCGACTATGAGAAAGAATTCTCAGAATTTTCGGAACAAAACGTAAATGGAATTTTTATGTGTATGAGATTTCACGACTTTAAAGGTCGTGAAATAAAAAGCTTAGTTCAATTGTCATGTGAAAGATAGACTGATAAGTAACGAGAGATATAATCACCTGTACTGGATTGTGTTAGTTATTGAGCCAGCATTATAAGTTAATTATGAGGTACACCTCCAACAATTACAGTTTGTATTATAGTCTGTAGTAGAGTATTAATTAATTAACACATGCACAACGACCTGGATAAACTATCTCATGCTTTAACAACGTGATTAAGAAATCTGTCAGGATCTTACCTATAACACAAATTCATCTTGGTTCCCAAATAGAAAATCAGGGCCTGAACGTTCCGTATTGTCTGTCCGTCCGTCCGTCTGTCCGTCCTCGCTTAATCTCTGTGACCGTTAGCACTAGAAAGCTGAAATTTGGTACCAATATGTGTATCAATCACGCCGACAAAGTGGTAAAATAAAAAATTGGAAAAAAATGTTTTATTAGGGTAGCCCCCAGGGATATGTAAAGTGGGAAGTGATTTTTTTTTTAATTTCAACCCTAACGTGTGATACATTGTTGGAAAGGTATTTAAAATGAATAGGGGTTTACTAAAATAATTTTTTGATATCGTCAATAATTTCGGAAATAATCGCTCCAAAACTAAAAAACAATATGTCCCCCCCCCCCCCCCTCAAACTTTTGAACCATAAGTTTAGAAAATATGAAAAAAAACAGAAAAGTAGAACTTTATAAGGACTTCTAGGAAAATCATTTTGAAAGTGAAAAATAAAAATGTATATAAAAAATAAATAAAAAAAAAACATAATGGAAAAAAACATGATGGACCTTTGAACTCATAAGTGGGAACACTTATTGTGACGGACGGGAAACTACGGAACCCTACACTGACCGTGGCCCGACACGCTCTTGGCCGGTTTTTTTAACTTTCCAAACACTGCTACAAATAGATCTTTCCCATGGGCAACAAAATATTTCAACTATTCACACAATACATTATCTCGGCAAACGAAATGTTCAAAGGCGCATATTTTCCTTGGCTTTTCACGAACAAAAAGTTCCGAATAAGTGCGTAATCACACGTCCGCAAGAGATTGCGACGCGACAAGACAAAGCAATTCCCCACAGGAATCGATCACGCGAGGCCAGACAAATCTCAATTATTGGCATACCAGCGTCAATGTTTTATGCAGATTGCCGCCAATGTTCCCTATCAGGTATTGTTTATGATAATTAGCCTTTTTGTTAACGCCTAATTAAGGATTTATTAAAATGAAGTGAAATTGTTCTATGATTTCTTGTACTTTAATTGAATAATATTGACAGAAATAATATTATATTGAAGATGCAGGACAAGTTTATTAATGATTTATGGATAAATTATGCCCAAATAAAAGATAGCTTCTGTAGTCTTTGAAACATAATCGAGACAAAAATAAAAACTTATCAATATAATAGCCTGATTATTTATGGCAATGGTTTGTAAATCTACAATCTTCTTTTTTGTCACTCGCAAACAAACAAAACTAAAACCGATTTTGGAGTAAATCTTCAGGACACTTAACATAATAAAGTCGTTATTAAACACAAAAAGAAAACAATAGTTTTTTGTCTTATTGGTATAAAGTCCCAAAGGACATCAGTAGCTTATTATTATTGTCATGACATTAACAATTAAAAAAAATAACTGTACACAAACCATCTTCAGCTGGCTTTGACATACAGATGGCCGATTAATTTGTAATTTATGTTGGTGTCATAGAGCAGGAGTTTAACTTAATTCAGTCGGGAAGCTAAGCCTTGAGGGCTTCAAGTTTATGACCGATGTCGTGCCCACATCCCGAAAGACCCAAGAATGAAATGCTTGGAGAGAGTTGGCATAATGTGACTACTATATTGGACAGTATTCAGTAAGGAATCATCAACAAAACATCTAGGCTTATTGTGTTCGTGAGATTCCACATGGATTCGTAGACGAATGGAAGAATGTATCTTCTCAGTATACCTTTTCGTCGCGATCCCTACAAGGAGCTTTGTACCTAGGCATTTACTTAATCCCCGGGCGTGTGGGAAAGGCCACAAAGCGTGCGTGTTACAAAAACATAAAGCTGAAGATAATTACAGTAATTGTCACTCCATAGCTGTGTCGATAACGAGGTGTTTATTCTATAGCTATACCATCGGTAGCAAGTTTAAAATTACACGTTTTTATTCCTGTGACGCATGTCCTATTTAAATAATAGGAAATTTCCGAGAGACCGGATTGTCCTACGTAGTGCAGATATATACGAGTTAATTAATTTGTTTAGAATCCATTTAATGTTTCAAAAGAGATATTGCTGAACAAGAGGGGTCGCTTTGTTAACCACCCTATATTTCTTGTAATTTAGACTCCGCTGTGGGTTGGACTGACTGAAGCTGTGGAGAAACCTTTCTAAATAAATAGGTACATATTATTAAGTTCTGGATTCTACTGACGAATGCCTCAAGATTTTTTTTAACAAAATGGATGGAATGTAAAATTGAAAGCGTTAGGGTAATTGCTATAGCCAAAAACCATAAACAATGGTATCTTTATATTTTATCTACAATATCATCATCTACGCAATTTGGATGTCCTTGTCAAACTAGTGCTTAGGCTACCTAATATACGCTTCTTTATATAAACAACGACAGATTTATGTACTAAAGATGTAACGTTGACATTCTTTACCCACATTAGCTTATTTAATTACTTATTGTTTCGATTGAAGAATCCACGGAAATGATGAATCCACATGAAACTGGACATCGTACAAATAATTAAAATTAATCATTATTATATTAAAATAAGACACGTTACACGACTGTGGTATATAACGGCAATTATCGTACGCCAAGTAAATGATTTAATTTGTTGTGGCAATTATACGCAAGATGATTTGTTAGTTTTAATTTTAAAGATGCTTAATTGATACAAGTTAGCAAGGAAGATTTGATTAGATAGGTACTTAAAAATAAAAGTACTGAAAAACTCGAAGCATAGAATAAGTATCAAAACCTATGTAAGTATTGTAAAAACTAGTGTTTAAAATTGGACGTTAAGCTTTGAAAGTTCTGAACGTTATATTTCAGGGTACCTTTTTTTAAGCTTCTGAAAACAATTATTAACATCCGGAATTTAAGTCTAATTGAATCAAATATGTTTGTAAGATCTTAGATATAATTATGTGGTTTTGCTATGATAAACAAAACGATAAGAAGAAACAACCAAAAAAACAGTTTTAGGTAGGACGCTGATTTATATAGGCATTAGCGTTAGGTAAAGTTACATAAAAGTTTATTTTGTTTTGCCGATAAAAAATAATGATCTACTTAACACAAACTTAGTCTGATCTCAGACCGATATATTTTTCTTTATTATTATAATAAGAAGACCAAGGCACAAAATAAAATATAACGTTAAATTTTCCGTCCAATGCATATAAATTAAGTCTTTAAAATAAAACCAGTGAGCTTCATTCTTAAATCATGTTAATTTTATTCGGTAAGGGAATAAAATATTTTTAGACTTATAAATCGATTATTACATACATTAAAATTTTGCTGAACCATTATTTTATGTTTTTTTAGCAGACACTTCAGAATCGCATACTAAAATCCTGCATGCCGAATTCAAAAGAGCTTATTGCTCCCTTGGCGGTTTCTACTTTGTAAGCAACTAGCAAGTCGTTAGATTAGCGGTCATAGTAATTTCACAAGAACCCTCTAGGCACCAGGCACATACAAGCCTAAAGGCGAAAGGCCCATAATTCACTGACGGATCATTCAAAATTATTGAACTTTGACCTTTCCTAGTAATAAATAAGGATTGTTTTCCCGCAGATGTCGTCAACAAAGTGGTTAGTATGTGCGCTAGTAGTGGTGTGCGTCAGCGTGAGGCAAGCTACGGCTGCGCCTGCGCCCCAGGAACCAGAGTACCCACCTATGCCAGTAAGTGTTAATAAAATAGTTTATTTTGGCCAGGACTGTGTATGACCGCTTGACCAGCGTAAAGGTAAAGGTTAAATTACGCGTTATTTTCCCGCCAAATAAGAGAAAAGAAAAGTTTCAGTTGAATATTATTTTCAGTTCTGCTAAAATTTATGCATGATTAATTTAACATACAGCTTTTTAAAATGGGTATAGACTTAATTCACTTGGCAATGATAGACTTCTGTGTAGGTCATTTTGCAATTAATAAATACCCTTATGTGGTGCCTCATTCAGTATAACAGCAACATCATAAAAACTTTGCACGATTATGTAAAATGTCAAGTACTTAGCTACCTGCCATTAAGAAAAACAAAGTAGAAACAGCCTTCATAGATGAGGATACATACTCGTACAAGCTTACTATACTTAAGTCCTGAAAAGCTTACCTACCCGTTCGATGTGCGTATTTACGATGATAAAATTACACCTGCTTTTGCTTTTGTTATTTTTTACGGATTTTATCTAGTTTTCGGTAGGGTTATATTTTTTGCCACATGTAATATGGTTTGACTCCTAATTGGTGTCGATGACGGGTAACTAATTACACTAAAACATGTCTGCTTCATTAATATATTCATTGTAGCATAATTATCGTGAATATCTAACATTCACAGAATTTGACCTAAGTATTTTATTTATTTATTTATTATTTATTTATTTATTAAACTTTATGCACAACCAAATCGTACAAAGGCGGACTTAATGCCTTGGGCATTTTCTACCAGTCACACATTTACATGGCGCTTTGCAGATAACACATGCTATCAAATAAATTCTTTACAAGTCGATACATACAAGGAATATACAAAGAAATACCCGTCCACGTATGTAGAGCAAATGAATACAGATGTCCCCACAACTCAACATATCATAAGAATGCAACTGTAATTGTTATTGAACGAATATGTTACCTCGTAAGGTCGCATGCCCTTTAAAATGACAATGAGAGAACATCTTCACATTTTAATGCTATTTATAGGATTGATGTCCTAGTTGATTCTGAGAATATTGTGTTGTTGGATGCTGCACATTGAGATACCGTTAACACAATAATCATACCTTTATTTGCTTGCAAAAGCACGACCTGAAAATAATATTCGCAGAGCAGCAATTATTTTTTACTTTTTGAAAAAATCGGAGACTGTTTACAACATTACTGTCCTTTTAATAAAACCCTTGTTTATGACCGATGTAACTACTTAACTTTGTAGCGTTTCTCAAGTTACAATACCGGATAACTGCATGTGAGTTTAAACACTTACATTTTATTGTCCAAAACCACCAACGCTATCAAGGGTAAAACCATAAAGCAATGCAATTCGTTCCAAAACTGCACGGTATCCGTATGATGCGTGAAAACATTTAAAATTGACGCATGTGTCATTAAAAAAAAACATTAAATCCACCATCATTATATGCTATAGTAGTTGTTTTTATTCAACTAAAAGTTGTCTACCTTAACATTTATAAGCGAGGAACTGCAAGGATGCTCGTACGTTGGCAATAATTTAAAACAAAACGTGAATACCTTTGACCTACGGCATTACGACTATGGCAAGTTTAAGTCAGGTAGATGTTAAATTACGACATGTTCGAGCTAACAATAAACTGTAAATAACGTGAAGGATGCGTCAATGCTGGTATTCGGTAATGCATAATTAGGTGCAGGCTGAAGTGACAATGTTTCTATTCTGCAATCATTTTGTTGAATAAATGTTTACAGAATTTCAAAGTCATTTTGCAATAGACTCAATAACCACGATGCTGATTTGTTCACAAATTGCATGCTGCATTTGGAAATGATTCGTTGCTTAGTCAATGTACTGAAACCCTAAGAAAGCTTTTTAAAATTTGATTTAAGCATTTCAAAGTACTCGTATAACATCCTGAACAGTTTACAGTCTCTACGCCTTTAAAAATCCTCTTAAAGAAGATTCTAATGATTATGAAGGGACTATGATCAGTAAATCAGAAAGACATCCACATAACATAATGGCTTTTAATGGACTTGCATGCATTGTTGAATGGAAAATGATCGTTTTATCGCGCTTATTAGCGCGATTCCGAGGCAATAACTGATTGGACGACACGGTTGGCGCAGTGGCTCAGGCAATGGACTGCCGCGCTGCGTGTCGCGGGTTCGATCCCCGCACGGAACAAATATGTGTAAGACCTATAGATAGTTGTTCCGGGTCTGAGTATTTGTGTATGTGAGTATAAATGTTTGTAAACGCACCCACGATACAGGAGAAATTCCTAGTGTGGGGCAACGTTTTAAAAAAAAAAAAAAAACTCTTATAAAACAATATTTGTCAAAAGCTCATTGTAAGTTAAACAAGCATTAGCATTATTAAGTATGCTTTGTAAACGCTGAATAATCATAAATAATTTTTATTACAAAGAATAATGCGATCGATATGTTTGGAATATTAATTACTTGTGTCAGCAGCCGCAAGATTTTATTATGATTTACCGTAAAAGCATTATTTTGCGATTGCTTCCTACTAAGACTGATTCATCATCAATCATCATCATAGGAATTACCCAGTGCTGGGTAATGGCCTCCCCTTTCTTGGTTCAGTCCGTCTTTCATTCAAGTGTGACGATAATTATCGTCAACCTTAGTCAATATTCTTAGAACAGAAAAATAATTGTATTTCTAATATAAGTGTATTTTTACCCACGACGGAACGGAGACGGTATATGCGTTTGGGGTGAGAGGTTGTTTGTTTGTTTTTAAGTACCCAATAAAGATGATGAATGAAAGACGAATTCCGATAGCAGGCGGCATTCTGAACTCTTGTGATCTTTGGCATCGACTCATTAAATCAGTGGGTATCTAATCCGCTACAAGGCACACTATTTGCATTTTATTCATAAAATATTATGAGGGAACTTCTATGAAATTGCCAAACATTGGATTGATTGATGACCCCTAAATCGTATATGGGGTTCTTAAAACTTAAATGTTTGAGCTCTACTTCGAGAAAAGTGTTCGTTAACATATTTATATTGTCTCTAAATATTTCGTAATCTTGCCTATTACTTGGCATAAACAAAGTTACCCAGTATTAAGAATACCGTAATGATTTTTTCTCAAAAATGGTATGTAATGTACATGTAACATCTCTAAAAAGTATCCAGAAAGTGAACTTTACCGGAGACTTCTTCACAACTGTCCAGTAAGAAGCGAGATTTTAAATTTGGAATCTCCTACTGTCCATTAAGTAAGTATGTAATTTACTTACTGGACACTAGGTCATCCTCTTTAGATCTGCTTAGAAAAAAAAACATAGTACCAGACACAGATTAGAGTTTAGCCATTATAACATGGTTATAGAAGGGAGGTTCCAAATATATAAATCTATCTCTCTTTTTGGTGGGATTTTATGATTGTATTTAGTAATTTCAGTTTATTAAAAAGTTTTTTCTAAAGTTGTTTCCTAAACTGCCTCGTTGGTCTAGTGGTCGCAAGCTCGACTGCAGAGCGTGAGGTCCTGGGTTCGATTCCCGGGTCGGCCAAAAAGTGCTATTGTGTTTTTCACATATGAATGTAACCTTCAATATTAATTAAACGAATTTGTTGTTAAACTTTCTTTAATTTTTGAGAAAAGCATTATACAAACCTCAACCAGTAAGAAAGGCTTACTTACTGGATTCTGCAGTAATGTACTATTACCGTCTTAAGTTATGCAAAACAAAATTTCATAAAATTCAACTATACGCATGCTGAAATTTCCTAAAAACAAACATTCGAAGACGCGTGTTAACACCCACCAACCCTCACTGGGCCTTCGGTGGATTACGCCTACGCCTATTTCTTCTTTCAAACATCTGTCTCCCTGTTGTGGCTGGATTATTATCTAAGCTTGCATGACAAACATATTCAACTGTAATTCGATCTAAAAAATAACGTGGTTTTTTACTAAGCCTAGTCTAATAATAAGATTCCCAAGGACACCAAATGTAATGATAACGTGAAGATCGAAGTAATGATTACGTCGGTTTTTTCTGTTTGATGTATGCGTGAAACTGTTTTTAATCGTTCCATTTTATGTTGTTTTTTTGGAGTTTCCTGTGTTTAGTTTTATCTCAGATTGTTTGTAACTGAACATTAAGTCATTATCTTTGTATCTACTCGTGTTTCGATAAATCAGTGTCGTGTCTTCGCTTCAACTTTAGCCCATGTAATCGGTTTATCAGCTAGATATAATCGTTTCGTCTTCAAATTGTTAGGTAGTAGCACGCACATTAAAACAGTTAACTCGATGTTAACGATGCTCACCCAAGCACAATCATATACTTTGCGTCTATCCCATCGATATAGTATTGTTCGCCTGCACTGAAGTATAGTCTAGCACGTCCGTGCACTATCGGACACATCTTGCCAACTATTATGTTAACGATGTGAACATTTGCAACGCAAACTCTACTAATTGGACGCAATTGCGTTTAACCGTCTTTGTGAGTGTTATACGGCTTATCTCGATTAATTGCAAACACTACACAATAAAAACCTATTTGAATCACGTGCATGTATTTGTAATTTTGTACCAGAGAATAATGCAAACGCACACTCAAAATTGTAATTTTATTCTCATAATACGTTAATTTTATAAACATAATTGTGTCTAGTACTAATTCTAATTATTCCACATTTCAAGCACTTTGTCTTTGCATAAGAATGAAACTTGCAAAACAACTTATGCGATGTCATGCTCGGTCATAGGTGCATATTATGTGAAATTTTATTTAGCATAAATAAGTATTAAAGTAACTTATTTTGTAACCATCGTTTAAAGGGATTCATTATGCCGTTATATTGTGAAAACTACCATGTATGTGTATGATTGCAAAATGTTTAGGTAAAGAGAATATAAATATTTAATGGCTTAACGTCGTATTTTTTGCATAATTAATAATAGTTTGGCACGGTAACATCAATACGATGAAGGACACTGTTATTATACCAATTAGTGATACGAATAGTATTAGCTGTTAGGCATCTATTAAAGTTATTGCCACGGAATATTGCAAAATCTACAAGGTAGGTACCTACTAGGTACCTATTATTTAATTCATCAAAGCTGCCGTAAATCTATTACGATATGCGTGACAGCCTAAGCTTATACAGAACCTATTAAGTGCAAAAATGGTGGTCATTCGTGCTTAACATTTTCACACAACGGATTAAAAATATTGTCCATCATGCTAGTACCTACTCCCATAAAGGCATGGCATGGAATGGTGAATCACATACTGCATTTGGACGAATGAAGGATTAAAAAAACTTTCTTGAACAGCTGGCTGTTGCATGGCGTATACTTTTACATGAAAATATATTTGTGGGATATTATCTTACATTTTAATGAGGTAAAGTAACTAAAAAGTAATCTCACAAAGTTAGATTGTTGGTTCGTTAACCTTTTCAGACTATCTGTCTACCAAAGTTTTGAAGAAATGCACAGTTTTATCTTTTACATCAAAACATAATTCCAAGCAAATTGTTTGAATAAATTACTGTTTCTCGAAAAGTATTTAAATCCTATTTCACTGATGCACTTTTGTGAGTTTGTTGTCAAATATTGCAATTATCTACTTCAGGAGAAAGGTACACGTCACGTTTAATTTAGAAGACATCTTCGTCCAAACTTCGAACTTAGTAACAGGTCGATCGTCTTCCTACGAAACTAGGTGACATGATGATCAAAGTCAAAAAAAAAAATCAAAGTCAATTCTTTCCAGTTAGTCTACTTACTCCTAAAGGAGACACTTCACGAGCTCTTTACATAACATCAACTCTGTAGTCCCAGACGGGTAATGTAGGTACCTAATAGTGTTCTACTAAGTTCTCCTCAACAGACTTCATCATTCCCATTTAATAGGCCGCGAGTCTGTTGCCATAAATCCGGCACAAATCCGGACTACTAGGCTGCTACTAAGATATCCCTAATCTAAAACCCTATAACGCTTTGCTCCACCTGGGAATCGGATCCAGGATCTTATTGTCACGCTCATGTCAGCAATAGCGATTGTGACTACTAGACCAACGAGCAGTCAATTCCAAACACACCTTGATTTAATTTACTAACACCCCTTTTCATCCACAGTATGAATACAAATACGACGTGGAGGACCAAGAGAAAGCTCTCTACTTCGGCGCCAACGAATCTGGAGACGCTCAAGGCAAGGTCATCGGAGGATACCGAGTGCTTCTCCCCGACGGTCGCCTCATGACAGTCGAGTACAGCGTTGAGGGAGAAAGCGGCTTTGTCCCCAAAATCACCTTCGAAGACAACGCTAGCCCCTTCGGCAAAGGAAAGTAAACCCTACATGGATCCGCACAAGACTGGTTTCGCGATGAATTGATTAATAGTTCAAATACTAATCCTTTGATTTCTGAATTTCATGCCACCTCTTTTTTATTAGTTGTTTTTGTTTGGTTTCACGGTAGATTTTACCCTTTATTATTTCGGTAAAAGGCCAAAATTTACTTTTTTTATTGTTCCCGTAACAAATAATTTGCAATTTGAAAAACATGAAATTCGGAAGTCGAATAACAGAAGAAAGTTACTTTGGTTTTCATTAGATTTAATGTGTGAATATATTGATCTATCAGGGATCTTTAATAGTTACGAAATTAATGATAAATTACTAATATTTATGGAAGAAGAATTATTAAGGAACATCTCGGAGAAAAGTATTGGTTACTGAAGGAAAACTCCTGTAACTTTTTTCAACGAAATAACTCTTCATGTTTTGTATCTTTTTTCTAAGTGTACTCTATAATTAATCTAGGTATAGTCAAAACTCATTTGCCATTAAGGTTATGTACAGTCAGCGATCTCTGCGATAATGGTGTACTGCAAATATCGAGTTACCGATACTGTGATCAATTAGAACGATTTTAATATAGGCCATGTCGACATTTAACGTAATGAAATTGTAACGTAGATTATAATTTTGTATGTGTATCGATTAGTACTTAATTGCATGTAGATTTTGATAAAAATCATAATTTTGATAAATATTTTTGTAATGAAATATTTATTGCTGTTTTATTGTTTCCTACTATTTTGCAAAAAATACAAAGTCAATATTTTTACACTGTTATCCTCTAATCAGAGTACTCATAAAAAAAATCGTTATCTAGGTATCCTCTATCTGGGACGCTATTCATAAATAAAACACATTAATAAAATTCTACGAATTTCGGTCGAGATCTCAAAAAGAAACCATCGTAAAATATTATGTAAGAATAAAATCTGAATAATCTGAATTCCACTGAATTTGAGCAACAATTTTTTAACAAGGATGCGGCAGTGGCGTCTCTCTGAAGTATTGTATAACATTATATAATTATGATATTATAAATATTATAATAATAGTCTGACCTTGTCGGCGACGCGTGACAAGATGACCGCGGTTTCAGAGTACACCACAAGGGTTAGTATTACATATTACTTAAATGTGGGTAATCGATTCTTGGTCTATTAATTAATAGTAGATCAACTATGCGGTAATGACCTTCTTACACGTTACATATAGACAGGTGGCATTTCAGGTTCCTGGATCCTGCAAAAAGGCCTACCTGTCAAATAATAGTAGATTAGTAGCCAAGGGCTGTAAGGCATCAATTGCAGCCCGAGATATTTAGGCGCACGAGCGCAGCGAGGGCGCCAATAGTTCGAGGGTGCAATTGATGCTTACACCCGAGCTAACTACTCTGCTTTACATCTCGATTATGAGGTAAGAAGAAACAAACTGGCATTACAAGAATAAAGTAAACTTTCAGGCAAAATATTGTTAATTGCTGCTTCAGCTTCCATTTTCATTGAATCGGGAGTGCAGCTTATATCTTCATTACTTGCAGAACTCATGTTTTTTCCTAATTAGCACGTAATTATAAAAAATCCCAAAAACAAACAATATTTAAAGTAAAAGTTTTCTATTACCGCCTTTTTCATCTCTTTTTTTTTTTCAAGAACGAATTTGACCTTCGCCGTTCGATATTTAAAATTGATGACTATTAAGCCTCCCCCACACAGGCGCGTTTTCCGTGAAAAACGCTCCTGTGTCGGGGAGGCGTTATACTCATACGAAGACAAGGCTGAATAGCGAAGCGACCTCTTTTGTCATTGGGCTGAATGCATGATGTCTATTGCCAGTATGATGGTTAGATGTACGTGAACTTTTTGAAAGAGTGAAGTGTTTTTTTTTTTATTACTTACCGCCCTAGGGCTTTTCTTGCTACATTAATACCCTAGAGCGCTAATTGGTCACCTACAAGCCCCATTTGGGGGTAATAAGGACCTACTTACCGAATATGAGAGATGTAAAATAACTTTTCAGAAGAAAAAATCTTTTTTTAATGAATCGGATGTAGGTAACTCGTAAGTTCCTCTCGGAAAGTGGTTTAGTATAACAGATAGATATACAACCTTGAAGGATCCAGGCAACTAAAACTCTTATGTGGGAAGTATTGACTAATAATTCGTATAGACCACCCATGCTAAAGTAGAACCTATGTTGAAGTGGGGTGGGGAGCCCTAAGTAATCAACTAGCTAAGTATGTATATTCTCTCTAGGTGCACTTGGTAATGGTGCCTTACGACGTCTTGGTCAACACTGGTCAGGGACTGGCAAGCCACAAGGTACTCATTCGACCACCTGAGTGCATTTGATATACCCTTGAATGTACGAGGCTACGGTATAAAGGAACTTGGTGTTCTAGTTGCTACGTAATAGTTATTCTATACAGGTACTGAAGAAGACCTAAAATTCTGAATTCAGAAATTCATCAAGAAGAATCGAGAATCACCGGTAAAACTTTTGGAGGAGATCAAACTTTGTTTTCTCCCTTCTTTCAACTTAATTGGTAGTATAATATATTAATGTGAACACGTAAATATAACCAAGTTTTATAGACACAGTAAGTAATACTGAAATAGACTGACCTTGTCGACGAGGCGCGTCATGATGACCGCGGTGGCTTCAGTGTCGAACTGTGGTCTACCCGCGCGCCCCACCATCTGCATTACTGTGCTTATGCTGTACTCCTGTAGATACAAGAAACACGTTATATGGGACCTAGAAGTAAAGAGATTTTGGAATAAAGTGATTCCCGAAGAGGGCTGCTTAGACTACTTAGCCCATATTAATCTAATGAGTATTACTGATTCGAAAGAAATTCTTCTTCTTTTGACGAACATTTAGTTAATGGTGACAACAGAATAAAACCTAAGAGTCTCCAAATAAATAAGTAATTTTTTGTCAATTTGTTTTTGTCCTGTGGGAAACCAATAAATCATTTTTCTTTCTTTCTTTCAAATAATGTTAGTTTGACGTACAAAATGCTTGGTTGACGGCTTCATCAACCAAGCATTTTGTACGTCAAGGGCGGTTTACACCATGTAAAGCTGCCAAATTCCACACAAATGTTATGCTCCAAAAAAACATAGAACACGTTTGAAGAAAATACATTTAGAAAGGGCAGGTACACACGGCTACACATCAAGCTATACAAAACCAGTATAATCTGATCGTTCGTTGTGCGAAAAGATCTAGTAAAGTGAGGCCAAGATTAAGTGGTTTTGTATAGCTTGATGTGTAGCCGTGTGTACCTATGTAGTAGTTACCTGATAAGCACCATTGACGTATTGCTGAGTATTTTTGACGATTACCAGATGGGCAGGCAAATTGACGCCCATTGCTGAAAAAGTCCAAATATTTTACGTACACATTAAATCACACCTTTGTTAATATATTAGTCTAGTCAGTCTTCTATACCGTGTAGTTAGTGCCTGCCTGGTAAGTCAGAGGCGGCATAAAACTCCGATACCCAGTATCAGCCTCTTACTTAGCTTTACAAGCCATCGGGAAATTTTCCTCTTGATGTGTTCCTTCACCGAAGTAGCTGATAATTATACTACACTTGGATATGAAAGGGAGATGCGTGACATGGGTTTGAACCTATGTTTTGGCAGTCCAACGGTTACAGCAATAGACAACTTAAAATACTGGTCTTCAGTTGCACTTAATCCATTTTTTTTTTAATTGGCTTACTCTTGAGATTGAAATCCTACCGCACCACAATGGGGTTTTAGGCAGCTAAATGCTGATGATCTTTACGCATATCGCATCACTAACATGTGTCAAAAGATAGTATAGAAATAATAAATCCTTAAGCTAAACATGTTTTTGTCAAAATATACCTTTTTTGTGAACAAAAGACATCAACGAAATCATCAAAACAAAAATAATAACACTTTTAATTTATTTTTATAAGGATATGCCTGCGACACTATTAAAAAGCCACAGCAATTCCTGAAAGCCAGAATTAAAAGTGGTGACCACCTGAAAAGTGCCGAGACAATTTAACCGTCTTAGATCCCGCAACGAAATTTATCAAAGAAGGATAGCGGAGGAGTAGAAAAAAAAATTCCACTTCCCTCCATATCAGCAAAAGACAGAACAGAACAAGGTCAATAGGCACAAAGGGGAGCTGTTAAGACTTACCCAAGGTGGTTGTTGTTATCAATATCGGTAAGTCTCTGTTCCTGAAGGCTAACTCTATATTTTGCCTCTCTTCATACAACATCCCGGCGTGATGACATCCTACTCCACTCAGTACTAAAGCCTTCAGAAAATAGGGAAAACAGGGTTTTAGTACATAAGAAACTTAGAAGTCCAGGGTTAAAACGGACACATTCCTATAAAGTGAATACTAACTGCGTTCTAGGCTAGGTAACCGGAGAAAATGAGTTACTTTTCTTACATTGGTAATCAATTCCTAACCGTTTATTAATAAACGCGAAGTAAAGTTATGTCAAACTTAATTCTCGAAAAATGGATGGTTAATCTGAAGGTTTAATTGGTTATAAAGAGAAGCATTTGATTTAGGCAATTTACATACATGTGCAAATTGTTCAAATTATTGGATTGCCCCTGGCTGGGTCGAATAGTGCCGAATGAAGTTAACCTGAACTGGTGTTTCGCACGCCTTTCTTTACTCCACGTTTACTAATAAGGGGTGTGACATCTCTCGGCAGTGGCAGTGACCAATATAACTACCATAACCGTAGTGCGTAGGATTGCTGCCTACTAGATGTCTGAATACTTAACAGACAGCATAGCGTCGCAGTTCGCATAGTAGCTTGGGGTGGTTATGGGTCTACCTCCTAGCGGTCCACCCCGGGCAACGGCACCACATGTCCTCACGGGCTGTGGTGACGGCTGAAGGATCCATATTTAGCGGTGGTAGGCTTCGGCCGCCTGGCGCGCGACCACCCTCCCGCCGAAGTCCGGCGCCAAACAGCTTGTCTGTGTTCCGTCGGTGTGCGGGAGTGCCAGTGCCATTGGGGAATGGAAATGATCAGTTGCACGGCTCTGGACCAGTCGAGGGTTCTAAGCAACTCTGAACCGGATGACTCATACTGGAGGGTAGCGGGATCCGAGGCACGGTCTCTGTCGTTGGCCGACCGCAGTTAGCAGGGGGCCCAAGTACTGCGCCAGCCACGTGGGAAAGGCTGCCCCGCCAACTCGCGAAAAATCCCGAAATGCTCCACTGTGCCAGTTGGCGACTGGACGGGAGGACCCAGTGGCCATTTCGGGGGGGCTCGGGCGTCCCCGCAGTCTCCAGATGAGTCTTCCACAGTTCGGACGAGCTGAAGAGTCCCGTTGGGTAACCGAGTCGTGTCTCGATCATCTTCTGTTTCCCCACAAACATACTCCAATTACATGAAGAAGCTCAAAAAGAAAACGGTTTTTAAGCGGCTGCACTTCCTCCCACTTAAAGTGCACCTCACTAACATCAGGGGGTTGCACTCAAATCTCGATCCGGTCCACCACCACCTCGAGACCGAGAAGCCGCACCTATTCTTTTTAACGGAGACGCAGATAGCGACTCCGTCAGACGTGGCGTACCTCAACTACCCAGGTTACTCGCTTGAACATAGGTTCGTAAAGCGAGCTGGGGTCTGTGTGTACGTCCGCGATGACGTTTGCTGTCGGCGTCTCCGTTGCTTTGAGGATTCAGGGTTCTCTACAATTTGGATACTGGTGGACACCGGGGTCGAGAAATCTCTCTACGTCGGTGTCTACCGGTCGCACAGCGGTGACCAGGAGACGACCAGGCTTTTTGAACACCTGATGGAAAAGGCGGATTGTGCCCAGCAGCGGTACCCAACAGCGGAGCTTCTTTTTCTGGGGGACTTTAATGCCCACCACGATGAGTGGTTGTTCCCGTTCCAGAAAACTGACCATGCTGGGAGAGAGGCGCGCAGATTTGCATTGTCGCTAGATCTCACTCAGCTGGTGAATGAAGCTACGCGGGTGCCGGATGTTGATGGACACACACCTAATTGCTTAGACTTGCTGCTGACTACTGACCCGGACAGGCACTCAGTATCGGTATCAGCCCCACTGGGAACATCTGACCACTGTCTGGTGAAGTCTATATCTGTCAGCTCCCCTCCAGATGATAGCCCTAAAGGCGAGCGGCGAGTTTGGCGATACGAGTCAGCAGACTGGGATGAGATGCGGCACTTCTTTGCGTCCTTCCCTTGGCAGTCAGTTTGCTTTTCTGCGCGCGACCCCACTTGCTCAGCTGAGGCGGTTGCGGCCGTGATACGGCAGGGAATGGAATACTATATTCCATTCTCCGACATACCGCTCGGTCACAAGGCCCGTCCATGGTTTAATGCGGACTGTGCTCGGGCTGAGGCCCGAAAACAGTCTGCATACCAAGCCTGGGTGCAAGCTCGTGACCGTAAAGTTCGAGCGCGTCGGGTTCGCGCGAAGAAAAGAGCTTTCAATTCTGCCGCAAAGTCCTGTAAGCGGGTGATCCGAAAGGCGCGTTTCGACCACGTCAGTCGCATAGGGGCCAAACTGGCGTCCTACCCTTCTGGCAGTAAACAGTTTTGGTCCCTATCAAAATCGGTCGAATCTAACTTCTGCCGGTCCTCACTACCCCCCCTGCAAAAACCGGATGGGTCGCTGGCTCACTCCGCTACCGAGAAGGCAAATTTATTTGCATCTCTGTTTGCGAGCAATTCGCGTCTAGATACTGGGTCTAAACAGCCACCAACGATTCCTCGCTGTGATTCTTCGATGCCGGAGATCACAATACACATGAAAGAGGTTCGTAAAGTACTTCAGTGCCTGGACGTGAATAAAGCTAGCGGTCCGGACGGTATACCAGCAAGGGTCTTAAAGAACTGTGCGCCTGAGTTGTCTCCTGTGTTGACACGCTTGTACCGCCTCTCTCTCAAAACCAGAACGGTGCCGAACTCCTGGAAGGTTGCTAATGTACAACCAGTGCCCAAGAAGGGTAGTCGTGCCGACCCCTGTAATTATCGACCAATCGCCATCACCTCCATACTGTGTAAAGCAATGGAAAGGGTACTCAACGGTAAGCTGCTGGCGCACCTTGAAGCGAACGACCTACTCAGCGACCGTCAGTATGGTTTTCGCCGGGGACGGTCAACTGGGGATCTTCTGGTGTTAGCTACGCACTGCTGGGGCGAGGCCATCGAGAAACACGGCGAGGCCCTTGCCGTGTCGCTGGACATCTCGAAGGCTTTCGACAGGGTTTGGCACGCAAGTTTGTTGAGCAAACTTCCGGCATACGGCATTCCCGCTGACTTTTGCTGCTGGATTTCTGACTTCCTGAGTGAACGGTCGATCCGAGTGGTCATTGATGGCTGCTCCTCTGACCTTATGGCTATCGATGCCGGAGTTCCTCAGGGGTCTGTTCTCTCCGCGACACTTTTCCTGCTGCACATCAATGACCTCCTTGTCCCTGGTATTGTTGGGTACGCAGATGACAGCACTGTCATGGAGAGTTATACATCCAGCGCAAAAGCCAGTGGTGATGAAGTACGTTCATTAAGAGAGGCCATGGTAGAGCGAACGAATTCAGCCTTAAGACTTGTCTCCGAGTGGGGTGACGAGAATCTGGTAGATTTCAACGCCACCAAAACGCAAGTGTGTCTGTTCACCGCCAAAAGGAGTCCGTTTAATCTGGCCCCTACTTTCCGGAGTGCGTCTGTACAAGTTACTGACAGTCTCGAGCTTCTTGGCACGAAGTTGAGCGCGAACCTGAACTTCGGCGCCTACATCGAGTCGAAAGCTCAAACTGCGGCGAAAAAGCTGGGCATCCTAAACAAGGTTAAGCGGTACTTCAAGCCTGGACAGCTTTCAGTATTATATAAAGCTCAAGTCCGGTCTGGCATGGAGTATTGCTGTCACCTTTGGGATGGCTCAGCCAAATACCAGCTTGCCACACTTGACTCTGTAGAGCGCAGAGCCAGGAGGCTAATTGGTGACGAAAAGCTGGTTAACAAGCTACATAGCCTGGCCCACCGTCGCAGGGTAGCATGTCTGTCGGTCTTCTACAGGCTGTACTTCGGGGAGTGTGCGCAAGAGCTCCACGAGCTGATCCCACCATCTCCCTTCTTCCATCGGGAGACTAGACGTACTGCAGGGTACCACCGATACCTAGTCGACATTCCACACATTCGAACGAAACGCTTTGCTGGGTCCTTTATTATGCGCACAGCCAAGGAGTGGAATTCCCTGCCTGCGTCGGTTTTTCCGAGTTCATATAACCCTAATCTGTTTAAGTCGCGAGTAAACAGGCTTCTACTGGGTAAGCTCGTTCCATCGTCGACATCATCTATGCCCTTAGGGCAAGATTGAAGTCAAGAGCAAGCCCATTTATAATAAAAAAAAAAAAAAAAAAAAGTAGCGAAATTGAAATCCTAAATCAATTTACCTGCAATTTCTTATTCTTAATAGAAGAAGCTAAGGCAGTTAGCTTCGCCTTTTGTTCCGCATTGAAGCTAATTGTCAGCTCCCGAGCCAAAGTCTCCGCCGTCAATGCAACGCTCTTACGTGTGTTGCAGAATATCTAAGTAAGGAGAAATGTACTGAACTAATTATAGCTAAATTTCTGTAGAATTAAATAAATGAGCTTCGTGTAATGTTGTATAATTAGGCGGGTTTATGATTTGATGTGTGGCCATCGTTGATGATACAATTTGTTCCTGGATCCAGAAATGTTTTTGACTGTGTTTGGTAATGGGAAATTGTTGTAATATAAGACTGATCTGATCTGATTGTTGTAATATAAGATCTTATCTTACTACGTTTATAAAAAATGCAAAAATTTGTGAGAAAAGATGGATGGCTTTTTTTCTCTTTTACTCTTTCATGCATAAACTACTTACAATGTCGTCGTAACTAGAGGTTCTAAGGCAAGAGTACAAAGCAAAAAAATATCGTAATGCCAGGAATAATAAGTGCCTTTCGGCTTAGTTTATTTATTTATGTGAACATACCAGTGTCGGTTTTCCGGAATGATACTTCTGAATGATTGGCCACAGCTTGTAGTTGAGTATGATGTCGAACTTAAATATGCTGGTGCCTTCAGCACATGAATACCCTTCTACTATGCGCTTTAGTTTCACTGGGCGACATTCATCACCAAACCTACATAAAACACAGGTTTGGGTTACAAAGATACGTAGCACATTTGGCGACAATATAGAAGCGACAAAAAAAAACAAATACTTAGGCATAAAAATAAACTATCGTAGCGTACCTCAAAGGGAGGCTATCTATCAGTGATGTGTATAAATCTAATTAAAACGAAATTGAAATCCTAAATCAATTAACCTGCAATTTCTTATTCTTAATAGAATGAGAATGAGAGCAGTGGTGGCCCAGTGGTGGCGGCCCCGACTTACGAACAGTGAGTCGTGGGTTCGAACCCCGTCAGGCGCATTACTTTGTGTAATTTATTTCATCACCACTTCTCTCAAAACGGTGAAGGAAAACATCGTGAGGAAACCGGCATGTCTTAGATCCAAAAAATTAGAAGACATGTGACATCTACCAATCCGCACTGGGCCCGCGTGGTAGATTATAGCCCATCCCTCTCTTAGAGAGGAGGCCTGAGTCCCTGCAGTGGGAACATTATAGGCTGATGATGAATAGAATAAGAAATTGCAATTGTGTGCTACAGCTAACAGGTGGACCGAAAGTCTGACAACCAGTCTAACCAAGTGGCATCATATTACCCAGTACTAACTGGGTGCTGGAGGCCCGAGACAGTGTTTTCATGTAAAATACTGGCTCTACAGCTGCATCTGGTTAGACTGGAAACCGACCCTAACATGGATAGGCAACATCTGATGGGCATGACTTCTTCTTCTTCCTGCCCTTATCCCATGTCATTTGGGGTCGGCGCAACACGTTTTTTTCTTCCATTCTGCCCTGTTAGTCGTCACGTTATCATTTATTCCTTGTTCCTTCATATCACCCCTCACACACTCCATCCATCTTTTCTTTGGTCTTCCTCTCCCTCTCCATCCATCCACATTTATATTCATAACTTTTTTAGTCACATGCGATTCATCCCTCCTCATCACGTGCCCATACCACGACAGTCGATTCCCTTTTAACTTTTCTGTAATTGGCGCAACTTTTAAACTTCCTCTGATATACTCGTTCCTTACTTTATCCATTCTGGTCACAGCCGTCACACCACACATCCACCTCAACATTCTCATCTCCGCAACATGCAATCTTTTTTCATCCATCTTCTTCACAGCCCAACATTCCGATCCATACAATTATTATATCAAAATCACTAAAGTGTAGATTTTTGGAGAGAACTCTAAGAATCCTGAAAGAGAGATGAACTCTTTCAGGATTCTTTACTTCAGCAATACGGCCGTCGTAAGACAACGAGTGACGATCACATCTGGTGACTATACAAACATATTATACTTATTATCAGGATTTTGCATTTCTAGATTCTTCCCTTTTGTTTTTGTTTTCTAAATAATAATTCCATATAATTTGTACTCTTAGACTGAGTACCAAAAAGGGTCTAAGTTATAGCAAAATTCTGAAAGATTCTATCGCTACACTTACTTATAAAACACAGCTGGTTTATCGCTAGTTCCGAGCCAGTTGGCGACGTCTTCGGGATTGCTGACCGTAGCTGAAACTGCGACGAACCTGATCCTTGGGGCCGACTTGTTGGATACTATTTCACCTTGCATTTCTTTCTGCAGTTGTTCTATGCGGTGGACTGATTGGGCTGAATTCTGAGAAAAGGAGGTTAGAATTTTTCGATGAGTCAACATTTCCCAAACATCTATAGTCGCTATTATAAGGTAATAAGGTCTTACTTCAATAGTCTTCATCCTGCTCACAACGGCTTCAAGCACGGGTCCTCTAGTCTCATCGTTCAGTATGTGCACCTCGTCGATCAGGAACAACTTGATGTCCTCCACCAGACCGCGGTGATCGCGCCATCGACGAGTCAACATGTCCCATTTCTCGGGGGTTGTTATTATAATTCTAGGGAAGTGTTTTTTTTTTTTGTAAGAGTTCCACCTTGGGTTTTAGAATTTTTCCAGAACCCTCCGCCTATAATTTATGCCAAGCAACATCGCATAAGTACGCTACTACGCTCCGAATGTAAAAGGTAGGTATCTGTAGACGCCATGTCTGCTAGGTTACTTATTTTACTTTGTGAAAATACAACACGGCGTTGTCAGTAATAGGCCACATCAGCCACAGGCAAGTAATTGTAACTTGTAGCTATGTTGAGAACATAAAATAATAGCGAAAAATTCTCGTGGTTGCCCCGTTTTGGGGTCGTTGTTTGTTGGCTTATTCCTTCATAAGTCGTAGGACTTTAGGAACCTAGCTATAAGTTACTATAATATTGATCGTAATTTTTTTACTTCAGTATAAACTTACTTGTACGGCTTCAACTGTGTGAAGTCAACATCGGTGTCTCCGGTAACTTCGATACATAGCAAGCCCAGCTTTGTGAACTTTGGATACCATTCCGTCAACCTTTCCGTGCATAACGCTTTTACTGGAGCCACTATAAGTTAGAACGTGTACATCATATAACATGACAATCAGCCAAAGACAGGTATGCGTTTGTGAGTTTAACTTTGACCCTAATATTAAAGCGATAAAGTTGAAAATCTTTATAACATAGTAGTACGGATTGGACGGAGAAGGCAAATTGCAGATTGGCCTTTGCCCAGCAGTGGGAGTTGGGAGTGTAGGCTAAGGAAAAAAAGTAGCTTGATAATTATGCTGGCGCTGAACTAAATCTCATGTAAAGGTGCGGTCAAACCGAAATTGCCGGCACCGGACTTTAACAAATAACATCATAACCTTGCTTTTAATCCTGTATCTGTAATAATAAGGTTTAGGTAGACTGCAGAGGTGTACCTAATAGTACCCCCACATTTGGCCAGTTATGTTTAAGTCTCATGTAATAGGAGCGAGCCTATTGACATCAGCCGGGCTAAAATCCAGACTCCATGGCTGCTACTGAGAAATCGCGATTGGAAAACCCCAATGGTGTTTGCTTGTAACATTATAAAATCTATATGCAATGGATTTTAATTTATGCATGAATAAAATAAGGTCATGAGGTAAGGTCAATAAAGTTTGCATTTATCACAAATCCTCTGAAAAAAACTAAAATGCCCAAGGTTCGGATTTATTTACCTATCTACTAATATAACCTTTTTCTAGATTATATATTATGAAGCGTTAAATACATATTAATATTTCCTGTAGAAGGTTATTATAACATTTATTACATGACGTTCTGCTCTAATTATTATTTAAAGGTAAATTAAATGATAACTTTAACGAGTTGCTCGTATGACCGCAGACTAAGCGAAAGATGGGGAGACTCAAGGTTCCTATAGCTTACTGCCTACCGCATGGGAAAGAGCAAACAACAATTTTATTATCCTGTTTGATTTAACAATCTCCGAGTGTCTACTCGGAGATTGTTAAAATAATTAATAATGTTATGGAGTAGATGTCTATCTACTCCATAACATTATAGTGATGGTATCTACACACACATTCCAACAGTTAAGTATTTGTGGTTGTGGGAAATCATCAAATGACTCCTCCCGCTCTGGGCAGAGCGGTGGGAGTGTCAGACTTCTACTGACTAAAAACCAGCCATGTTCCTTCTTAGCCCTTGTGCCGAGGCCGCGGTATCTCTTTCGAATACCCCTAGAAAATGGTTACATAAAGCTTTGCAGTTTGAAAGGAACTTACTGTAAATTATTTTGAAGTCGTCAGTGTACTGTTTGTCCTCTAACTCCATCAATAGCTGAACTATAGCCATTTCAAATACAACCGTCTTTCCCGAACCCGTAGGTGCACATACAACTATGGATTTATCTAGAATATAAAAACGAGATACATATATAATAAAAGAGAGAATAAGAGAGGATTTAGTTTTTGTTGTAAATGTACCAATGGATCTACGACGGTTTCCTTTGGATTTATAAACTAACATTTTATTTGTTTCTAACTGAAGCTCTCTTTTGAAACTAGGTTAGGGTACAGTAGGCCGCATGTCTGTCTTATTTTAGCACCTTGATCATGAGGCGGCCTAGCGTATCACCTATCTAGTTTCAAGTAAGAGACGCATCTTTTATTGATTTTGTTACTACTGACATATTATTGAATCTACCGTACCTACCTACAGTTGCTCGGAACCGATAGCGGTACCTAACTTAGACAAAACAAGCAAAGATGAAAACTGCCAGATAATAAACTACATAACCACATACCACATAGGTAATTAGTGAAGTCGAAGCAGCTTGTCTTTTCATAATTATAGATAATAGTAACTAACCCGAGTATACTGCATCTTCAATGACACGTGACTGTACGAGGTTGAAATATGGATAGGAAAACACGTCTCGGTACTTTGAATCTGCAAAAAAATACAAGGCGCTTATTTGATCTCTTCAAACTAAATTGTAGGAGAAAACGCAAACTCACGGGCACAAACTATAGGTATCTTTGGTAGATAAAGTTTATCTTATCTTAGATTTATAAAACTAATTACCGATTTCCTCCGTACTTCGAAACTGACCACGCTGCCCAGTTCCTTTAGGTGGACGTTCCACAACTCTTGCAACTTCATTACATGGAATGTTAACAGTTGACAGTCTACTCTCAATAGATGACGACAAAGACAGAGGTTGGGAGTTGCATATTTCATCCACCAGAACATCTGTGAAGCTTGCACTAAAATAAACAAAAATAAGTAAGTATGCGTATTGTGCTCGTCAGTCAGACCGTCAGATACTGTAGGTTTACAAACATTTCTCGTGGGAAGAACTTTAAAAAATCCTAAACCAATTTATTATCATTAATAAGTAGGTATAAAATATAATAGATCCTTCGAGAATAAATCAATGTTACTCACAGCGTAGTATTCATTATTGAAACTAATTTACACCAAACAAAATTAATTTTAGAAACTTTTTATAAATCCCGCCAAAACACTATGTTGCAACAAACAAAACATCAAAGGACATTATGAAAAAATATTTATGACGTGGCAACTGCCAAATAAGTAGCACAGGATTTTTGATAAGGTTTTACATTTATGGATTAAATAAATGAAATAGTTATTTAAAAACATGATTACCCGTGAATTCTTTTAAAACGGTAATTTTTGTGTAAATCTAATTTATGCTGGCAATTCATTTCGGCAGGACAACATGACATTGGACCGGAAATCAGCTGTCATGTGTATAGCCGTCACAACTGTCAAGGCAAAAAATTGAGAGATCAAAATATTTTTGTGCAACTTTTTCCTTGTCTTGTCTACTTTTACCTGCCAGCCTTCCCTTATGATTGTGCTACCTAGTGTGTGTTCTGTTGTTTTAATTACGAAGTTACGCGTTAACTATCAACAATGATGTAAGTATTGATTGCAGTACTTATTACAAGAGTAGAATGATAAGTTCTCATATAATAAGGTATTAAGTTCTCATAATTATCATTACAGGGAAGTCCAAAGCGAGTATGGGGATGCTGATACAATTAGTGTTGATACATTGGTTCTTGAACAAATGGTACAGAAGGAAAGGGCCATTGAGATAACGGAACTGCAATCATTAAGCAAAAAAGTTTGTTGTCTCCACACAAACCTGCTATATTATCGACATGCAACTTCTGCGATGGGTAAAGCATGTTATCAGCTGTGGGTGACATTACTAAAGAAGGTGGGCGGCACTCGAAATGGATGGCGTGAGCTTGGTTACTCTTTAGGCCTGTCACAAGATGATTTGGATGTAAGTATTCATACAACATGGTCTTTTTTGAGTCAAAAATACCACAAGACGTGTGGTATTTTTATGCCTAGAAAGGGCAAATAGTAAGATTAAGAACTATTATGAGTTGCCCAAGACAGGAAACAGTGGAAGCTACTGGAGGAGGCCTTTGCCAAGAGGCACACTGAGCTGAGAGACATTTTGTAACCAAACAATTGAGTAACCAAGACTGAATCTCTCAGCCAGTTCAACGGGCTAAATAAATAAATAAATAAATGTGTTTTAATCTTATTATCATCCTAAGCAGTGATAACTTATCAGGCAAAATAACAAAACACTAACACTAAATGTAACTTATTTGTATAAAATAATATTTTGAACATGAACTAAATTGATAACTAATGATAACTGTTTGTTCCTTCTCAGTACATAATGCACTCTGTGAACGAAGATCCTGTTGACGTGGTATTGGAAGTGTTCAGGCAAAATGACAATGCAACAATTGACAAAATACTGGATGCTTTAACAAAACTCGAGCGCTATGACATATTGAAGTCTATAGAAAAACCGCTTTGTGAAATAGCACAGTACTTCAATAAGGATGACAGTGGTTATCACTCCAATGATAAAAGCTCTGGGGACACAGTCAAGAGAGAGATAGTAACTATCAAACTGCCTAATCGTTTACCAGCACCTTTGAGCAAAAAAGTTGTTATCGACAACAAGGACCCGAAAAAACCTAAACAATTGAGAAAAGCTGCCAAAACAAATGAACCCATCATAAACGATAGTCCCATTCTCTTCTTGACTTATTCTCTAGATGGATTTCCAACTGCTTTAAACATACAAGAGTATGTCCAAAACTGGTTAGATGTACCTGATGTTCAGGTCATCACTTTGAACAATAGAAGAGAAGAGTTGTATCAAAATCCTGAGAAGTTTATAAGAGAATATTTTGAAAAGGTATGTATGATAATACTAGTTGATTGCCCATGTTGTAATATGCAAGTAGATATTTATAATAATTTTCCTGATTTCTATTTTCAGGCTGATATCATCATACCAATCATCACAACAGGCTACATTGAGCAAATCAAATCACATAATCCAGCTGTTCCAAATACGTCTGATAACTTAGACCATAAATATGTGAATTTTATTTATAATCTTATTGTTAATCACTATATTCATGCATCAGGCTGCCTAAACAAGAGAGTAAGGAGTGTGTTGCCACAAAATGCTAACGTTGACTTATTTATGAGTATCACAATGTATCCTGATTTGATGCCATGGACATATGAAACCAATTTCGATGAGCAGTTCAAAGCTTTCCTGAAGTGTAAATCATGAGATCTTGTCATACTGTAAGCATTTTTAAACCTTTATTGCAACTATCTACACTTGCCATATACAAAACTTTAAATATTTTATATTGGTACTTATACCTTTTTATTGAACTTTTGAATCTGTACCTGATACCAATTGCATCAATTAAACAATATTTTTATAGAAATTAATAGTTTAATTTTAAAATTCTTCTTAAAAGTACATTATATCCATACTAATAAAAAGAATATTACAATACTAAATTTTACTAAGGCAATGCAAATCTTATTCCTAAGATGAACCTTTAAATTTCAGTTACAAAATAATAATATTACTTATGGAAACACATCAAAGTTATAATAAAATAATTAAATAGAAATCTGCTTTTAGAAAAGTACTTTACAAAAAATAGTTCCTTTTGTAATAAGAGATAGCCTGCCCAAAAAAACGATATTATTAAGCTAAACAGTGCATTTAATAAAGAAAATAAGTGATAATATATTAGTATTTTATGTATAAATAACAGAGGTAGCTTACTTGCTCTTATATTGTTAGTTTTTGGATCACAATTTTTGCGAAAAACTTAGTACAATGAAACATTTACTGTGTAATAACCCTCCTCTTGGGCTCTGTTGTAGTTGGGTAAAAATTGAAGACTGCTAAGAGTGTGTTGTACAGTATTAAAACAAATATATATGTTTTGCACAGTAAAAGTCACATTGACACACCAATTTCTTATTTTAAACCATTTTATCAGTAAGAGGTACAAGAAAAACATTTGGTATGAGGTGTCACCTCACATAATACTAAAAAAGATTATGCCTATATTACGTTTCCATGACAGGATCATATTGCTATGGGCATATGATCTAGTCTTGGTCAGCAGTCTTGCTCTCAACATCCTCTGTAGTTTCATCTGCAGTACTGACATCATTGACATCAATTCCAGTGTCATTGTTGCTGCTGTTTGCTAGTTCCTCCTGCAAATGATAAAAAATATATCAAATTATTTATTTATTTACACATACATTTGTTGTGACAGGTAAGACCCAAGTTAACAAAAGTAGTCATTAATTACAGTCCCAAATAACACAGTTATACAGTGGACAACATACTTAGTGTCTCCCTCTGGAATTCCGCCAAGGAACAAGAAAATATGTCCAAACACTGAGACACACTATTCAGTATTCTCATTATATGGTGATAGCAGCATTAAAAATGACTTGAATAATCAGTTATGGTAATTTTTGCCATATTTAGTGCCCATAGGTCCTCATAAAACTTTGTCAAAATGTATCACATAATTGCGGCAACATGAGGTTGCTTGCATGAGTGGTACAACTAAAGGTGGGCTTAACAATTCTCTATATTCCAGAGGGTCTACACAAAAATCAAAAGCTCTATAAGATTCACATTGACATTTAGCATGTTTTCATGCATGGAGATCAGGCACTCAACAGATAAAAAACATCCAATTAAAGTTAACATAACACAAGTGTGTCACACTATGATGATGTTTCTTACAAATCTTGTCATAGAAATAAACTTGCCTTGATCACTTCAACAAAACTGTTTGCCTCATCCAACATCTGTTTGAACAGAGCATTCTCTTCCTTCAGGTCTTCAATGACTTTGCGGAGCTTTTCATTCTCATCCAGAGCATCTTGTAATGCAACTCTGAAAAAAAAAAACATAACTAGTCAAAATCTAGAAACAAATGAATGCATTGAGAGAAGTTTGCATGGAACACAAGTCACACATCAGTCTCTCACTGGTGAATGTGTTATAGTTGCAGAAGGCTGTGCTTTGTAGGTGGAGATCACTGCGACAGACAGCTTACTTAATCATGGTTCCCCACCTTACCAGTACTTTAGGGTTTGCATGCTGGGCTGTGAGGAAGGAGAAAAAGCTCAAGGCAGCACACCAGTAACTGCAGCAGTTCATCATTAATTCTTCATCTTCATTATCACCAAGGTTGGTAATGTGGAAGCATACATAATTTATTAGCATTTAGAAATAAAAACAATGAAGGTAAGTACTTACTGACGCTTCCCAGCTAGAAGTTCCCAATACTTTTCTGATGGCCCCTCTGGATTGGTTAGATCATCAACAGTAATTTTCGTATCTAGGTTTGCTTGTGTTTCTTTGGTGGACAAGTTCTTGCGTTTAACCTCAACATCACTAGAATCAAAACAAGTTAATTTAGCACCTTTATTTCAGTCACAAGTAGAACTATCATACAACCAGATAAAATTTTTACTCACGCAGCAGGGGGAGACTCTTGGCTTAACTGGTGCTTTAAACTTTTTGATGGTCTACCCACTAAATTCTCTCTATCTGATGCAGTGTGCTGAAGTGTTTTGAGAGATCTTCTCGTAACCCTCGTTGTCTCCTAAAACACACACAAAAGAATAAGTACCTATTAATTACAGAAATCTATCAAAATACGCGTCCCGGCAAAGAGCACAGGGGATCTATAATTTCACACTTACCTGGAGCTCTTGAGTGCTCATGGTGAGGTTTTTTCAGATAATTTGTTTATAAAGATGCAAAAGTAATTTTCAGCTGCAGGAAATAAACAGAAAGAACTAGAAATTTGCCGTATTTACCAGCTCACAACGAATAATGCACAACGCTTTGACACTTTTTGACAGAAACCTTTTTGACAGCGGCTTTTCCCGCCGACCCGCCATTTATAATTTTTTTTTTACTCCCGATTTTGATTTAGAGGCTTTTAAGATAGTTTTTGTTTTAGTAAAACAGAGTAAAGCCTCTCGCTCACACAACTGATCCAACAAAATACATAATAATATAATCTGTGAAGCAATTATATTTCAATTAAAAAAAGGATAAAATAACATAAAACACCCACCTTAAAAAAACCCAAGAATGTCCGTCGGGGGCTGACATTAAATGAACTAGTTTTGCAATGTTCAGCTCCCGACGGACATTCTTGGGTTTTTTTAAGGTGGGTGTTTTATGTTATTTTATCCTTTTTTCAATTAATTTTTAACAGTCGAACATGCACCAATCAAACCTTAACCCATAACTGAAAACTGAATCAAAATCGGGCTTGTAGTTTTAGAGAAAACTGGCAACTTTGATTTGCACAAAAAATGTTTGCTGCAGCGCCCCCTGGTGAGTTGTCACCGTAACACCTATCTAAGAACATGCACCAATCAAACCCGAACCCATAACTGAAAACTGCATCAAAATCGGACTTGTAGTTTTGGAGAAAAATGGCAACATGTATTTGCACAAACACACAAACAAACAACCTCTCACCCCAAACGCATATACCGTCTCCGTTCCGTCGTGGGTAAAAATCACGGAAGATATCCCGTAAGTGACATTTTAAATATAATTATATTTAAGTTTAAAATCCTTGATTTTATTATCACCATCACCTTGTTATGAGACATCATCACAAATTGAGTAACACCATGGAGTAACACCCATACAAGTACTCATCACAGGTTATTTCAAGTCATCACAATTAAAATGAAAAAAACTCGCAATCGCTTATATTTATGCGATTGCGAATTAAATTCGGTATGTAAAGTATTTTTTAGGTATTTTTTTTTTATTTTTATTTCGTAAAACAGTTAATTTTAAGCAACTAATTTTAAGCATTTTGTTTTCCCATTAACAGTTATTTTTTTATGATTTTTTAAAGTAATATTCGTGATGACGTCATTTCGTATCCTGAATAGCTTTATGTCTTTGCCACGTTTTCAGTACATACAAAAAACACTTAGAACTTCAAACTTGACATTGCCAACAGTTAACACTTGACAGATACTACCAATTATATACTTTACTCTTTGACAGATACCTTACCTACGATTTTTTATTTTGTTGTGAAATGTTAATGCTGTGATCGTGGCTGTGATTTCCTACGATTTTTAGCTTTAATTTCCAATAATTAGCCGTGCTGCGTATCCGTGCAATGAATCGGTCATCGATAACTACTGCTAAACGCTTCGTACCATCATGTAGAAACACTACAACAAATAGCCGACACAAATTGTTTGTAAATGTGAAAGAAACGCTAAAAAAGAAGTGGTGCGAGGAGATAAATATGGAATACAAGCCTGGGCGTCGTCTTTTTTGTTGCGAAGATCATTTGAACGTAAATATTACAAAAAAAGTACCTATGTAAAAACGAAGGCGAAAAGTAGGTAATAGAATCCTACCAAAAAATTCAGAGAACCATGTCGGGTGGTCAGGGCTCTCGAAATGAAAATTAAATCTCGTGAACTACTTTTATATTAGAACAATTTCAGCTTTCAATTTACTTCAAGCCATGTTTAACATTCAATCTTTTTGCAGTTGGAAGAAGATCTAGAAAACTACCAATAATACAAATTAATGAAAGGAAGACCTGTACCTACTCATTCAGTAGTCAGCCACAAACATGTTGGATACCTAGATGCTGTAGTGTTAATTGCATGTGGTTTAATAATTTACAAAGTGAAATAATAAAGACTGATTAAATAACATTATCGTTTTATTTGTAATAAGCACTAAACAGTAAGTGCTTGGCCAGACTGGCAGCGCGGTGCGGGGAGCGGCGCGGGTGCGGGAACGCGCGCGATTTGCCTGTCCGCAGTGAACCGTTTGAAGTTTGCAGTCTGGCCAAGCACTAAATACTGTTGAATTTACAAGAAACGAGCAATTAATAGACCTGTACGAATTACAATACCTTATTTTACACCTTATAATATATTCTCTTTATTTGTTTCACTTACATAATAGATTACATTTTTTAACATTTCTTTTCTCATTGGCCGTTACGACTATCGGCACAAAGCTAGCCGAGTTCACATACCACATATCGACAACCTCATGTGCGAAGTCCAGACATTTTATTTGCTCCTCCTTCTCAGCTTTCACGAGGTTCTCGTTCTGTCATGAATAGTCCTGTCAGTCATGATAGACTGATCCCAGTACAACGTTACATGGTCTTTTTAGTACAAGTTAGTACAAGTTTTATGTCTTGGCAGTAATAATAATCTTTTTGTATATAAACATTTTCCAAAATATCAACGCTTTATCAATCAGGTCCCTATTGTATTGATGATGGTTCACTGCTCCTTTTTTCCAACCAAAATAAAAACACCAGTGTATGTTTGCATCCACCGGCAGAAGCAGCACAGCCATCACAAGTTGCTTGCAATATGACTTCATCCTTTTCGTTGAGAGTTACAGTTACCATGTACTGCTTATTTGACACTCGGTGTTCTGGAACTACTTTGGCCCTCACGATGCACTTGACTTGGTCTCTTTTGACTTCAACATAGCCAACAGCAGAGTCCACATAGGAAGCGCGAGACGACCTGGATTACCAAAAATATATTAGTTAAGCAGTAAAATTACTAATGTAAATGGGTGCAAGGTATTTATAAATATAGGTAGGTACAGCAGTAGTTACATTGTTACCATAGATAAGACACTATATAATACGAATTGTTACTTACATTAGAGCCATAGATAAGACACTATATAAATTAGAGCTTTAGTTCCTCGGATTTCAGCGATGTTATATTTATTATCATTTTTCATGAACTCCAGGATCATAACATTATCCAATTTGGGCAAGTTATTGGAGTCGCTGCGTACAAATTGATCCATATTTAACTAATCCAAACAATAGGCAGGCAGTTCCGTAAAGCGTGCAATGGTCGATCAATGGTGCAGTAAGTATCAAAGTCCAACGGGAAAGCAAGGTCTGTCGTGTACAAAGAATAAACGTAGAGAAAGAGAAATTAAGGCAGCGCGCGATCCGTCCATATCTAGCGTAGACAGAGAATGGTATAGACAAGCTATTAAAATAATAAGAATTACGAAAGTGAGACAACACTATGGCAAAATGTGTATGTGTGAACAGGACATAGCATCGTTTTTTCATCTCTTTTTGCGTATCGGTTTTTTGTTGTTTGCCATC